>JABXJD010000140.1:415000-905000 GCA_013375575.1 Percina caprodes | reverse complement strand
CCCTGTGAGCTAACAGACACAAACTAGCACTGGTCACTGCTGTTGTCTGATAAACAAGACAGACGGGAAATGTTGCGTCAGAACAACTCTGACTGGCACATGATCAGAACTTACCTAGATTAAATTGGCTTTGCAACAAAACCCGGAGTGTTCTAACGGAATGACGCATTTAAAATATCGCTCGATCGTATACATAAGAATACATATACACAGAATACATATACATAGTAAAGTAGTGTTAATAAAGTGTTTGGCTGGTGCTCTTTGTGCATTTATTATTTTCTTATAAAACCGAGTTAGGCAAACCTAAAAAGCAGTGCTTCCAAATCCTGTGACCCGCTGTCTATTTTTGGACAGCCGGTTCCCACTCGCAGCAATGTTAGAAAATGCCTATTTTCTGTGTGGCCGTGGTAAGCTCAGTTGGTAGAGCAGGTACACGTGTGTGTATATATATATATATAAACCCCTAAATGTGATAAACCTCAAAACCTCTTCTGCCCCCATATCTTTTTCACTCTCTTGTCTCCTTCCATACCCACACAGTTCACCAGGCGATGACAGATAGTAGCAGACTGGCCTGGTTTCCTTTATCAGCGCCTTAAAGTGCTCTGACTATTTCCCTGAAATGGCCCTGCTTCTGTAGTCTGATGCTAATATCTGTGATTACAGTACATTTTAAATACTTCCTGGTTTCTCCCACTTGAGTAAAAAACCAAACATCATACTGTAACAGTACTTATAAACCTAAATATTAGGAGTTAAGGGAGACATTCAGACGCCTCACACTGCCATTTTTGCTATACCTTTGATTTTTTGATAATCTAAATGGTTTCAGTAAAGCAAAAAGTCTTTTGATCTTACACATCTTTTCCCCACGTTTCCTTGTCTCTTTGTTTAGTTTAACGTACTGTGTGTTAATATGTTTAATGTGTTAGGTTGCCCAGTCTGTATACAGTACATCTTCTGAACTCACTGACATCAGCTGCAGACATATCTGCAAGGATTACATCCTGGTTTAGACTTTTCTTTCTTTCTGTGTTCTAAGACAGTCAGAGAGAGATGTATGAATTACTCCCAACATGTTTTACATTGTGTAGAGGCTAACAAGCTAAAGCTGCATCTTCCAATAGGACTTTTATGTTAAATGTAATGCAGTATGTTAATGAAAATGCTACCATGGTGCTTGTGCTCCTTATTTTTGGTTAGCTGTTAGTTCTGTTGGTCTTGTACTTTAAGCTTCTTTTAAGTTATTGTTCCGTGGGTAGCATCAGATAAGAGTTTCAGCTCAAAGCCTTAAATGCAGATGTTTACATTCTCCTCTTCAAAACTAGGTCATCATCATGATAGCAGGAACCGCCACTTACAAGCAATTACATCTACACTGAGCACGTACTTTAAGTTCCAAGCTTTTTGTATCCTTGTATCTGGACTGTCAAACCATTTTAGGCAGCGTGTTTTGACCATAGTTTTGACCGCTGTGGGGTGGACTGTAGACACAGATGAATGTTACACATTAAAGTATTGATTACTGTAAACAAGTAATGGTTGAGGTGATTGGTAGCTGCCATTTTACACCAGCTTTATTGTTACTAGTTACAATTATTTCTTAAAATCTCTGTCCCCCATATTTCTTGCCACCAGTGCTTTTGGCCACTAAGCAGGAACAACCTGTAAACACAACACTTCCATATTATCACCTTATAAAGTTGGTTGGCTAACTTGTATGGAACAACATTAGCATCCATTTAGAATTGTATTTATAGGCAACTGATGAATATAAGTCCAATATTCATATTTTAAGCTTGGTTTTGGGCTCTGCCAACCCCTGAGTGAAATATGTGGCTTAGCTACTAAATGCTCCACTGTGTTCACTAGCTAGTCTAAATTTGTCTGTGTGCTGTTTGGTGCTAGGCGGGTACTACCTAGTTGGTTTATCCAAGTTTTCTTGCTGAAAACAGCTGCTTGCTAAATTTCAGTTATAATTTAAGTTATTTAAAGGCTAGGACCGCTTAGATCTTCTTGAGATACTGTACATTATGGTGGTCTTTTGCAAAAGCAAATAATTAATTCCCCTTGGCATCAATCTAGTGTAGCTAATGAATTTATGTGGTCAGTGAATTTTACTGGTCTTATTTATTTTGGTAAAATGTGTAGCATATAAAAGCTACTTATAATTCCTTCTGTGTAAGGGAAAAGCCCCTAAGATACAATTTGTTGTTATAGCATTTCAGTTAAAATGGTGGAACCTTCTTAAAGCTTTAGTGCATAACCTTTTTATGTTAACCTTCTGACACTGTTCCGGTCAAAAATTACCAATTTACACATTCTTTGTACCATAAATCTGGCATTTTTCATCTGATTGCCTCAAGAACTTGTGATATACTTTACAAAAGGCATTTGAACACATAAAATTAATGACTACTTTCTTTCTTTTATTCAACTTGGTCACACTTTTGAATGATCGCCAAAGGAAATGAATGGGAATGAGTATCATTTTTATCCAGCTTGTACACCCACTCTCTCTCTCTCTCTCTCTCTCTCTCTCTCTCTCTCTCTCACTCACACACACACAGTTAATGTTGTCTTGTTGCCACTTGTGCATGTGAACCACCAATGTTCACACACACACACACACACACACACACACACACACACACACACACACACACAGAAACACACACACACACATGTACACACACACACACACACACGCACACACACACACACGTACACCCAATCACACACATTGGGTTAGGGTTATTGGTATTTATGTTAAAATAAGAGCATTTAAAACTGTCTAGTCAAATTTGACCTCAAACAGTAAATTAAGGGGGTTAAAGGTTAATGAACGTCCATTACATTCAAGCCCTTGCCAAATGAGTTGCTACAAAGCTAATTAACACTGTCAGCTCCACACAACTCTCTCAGTATTACTCAGTATGGCTATTTTCAGAAGATCGTGTTGTAGAGTGAAGATAATTACCTCTTCTGAATCCATCATGTTTTTTTTAATCCTCCGTGTCCTACTTGGCTACCAGCAACTACCTGGAGGGGTGGGGGCTTGCGCGATCACTGAAAGCTGGGGATGCGGCGGTTTACCGATTTCACTATTAACTGCGCTTTAAAACATCACGGTTAATTAATCGTAAAGGCTCCGCTATACAGAGTGTTAACTGACTGCAAGTTATGTGTAGCAGTGTGTGCAGTTCTTATTAAACCTCCTTGACAACATAAACATTTGCATTTGCGCACACATGGCACATCAGACGCTGGTCCGGTCACCTCAAATATTGACTGTCAGAGTGACAGTGGCTCCCCGTGGTGGGATAACTTCTGCAATTTTTTGATGTTACATCAAGTTAGCAAACACCAGGAAAAAACAGAGCAAACGTCAGCCTGTTTAATGATAACAGTTACATTACAGTTAACAGCTAACAAGTCAGAAGACGACGTGTACAGTGAGTGCACTAATGATAACAAGGCAAAACTCTGCAACAGCTCAAACATGTCACTGACGTTACCACTAAACGTTAGGCCCGCTTACTCCTTTTCATCCCCTATTGGAGATAAGGCTGCAAAGAGATCGCTCCATCACATTTATTCATTTGCTGTTACTGTGTTATTTCTGTTTCAAATGGCAGCAATCAAATGACACATTACAATCTAAAATGTTAATGCGATTTCATACATTAGCAGTGAAGTTAATTAATGCATAATAATTGTGATAATCGTGAAACCATGATTTATTTTTCAGACTACAATCGTATCAACAAAATCTATAATCCCTAGCGCCAACAGTGATGTTGTCATTACTTAGAATTCCTCATGGGGTCGACAGAAAGTATGCACTATAGCTTTAAAGCACCTAGACCGCTACCAGCAGCCTTAAATATTTGTGCTCTGGTTTGTGTGGTAGAGCTGTTCTCAGCTTGCTTGAAATCTTTTAACATCATACAATACTGTATTTGTAATTAATCTTGATAAATGTAGTTCTAATTAAACTGAGGATTTTTGAGCATAATGTATGTGAAGGGACTGTTCCGTTCCTCAGCTTGGAAGCTGACAGAAGCAGAAACATCTTATCAGGTCCAGACTTCATAGCTGGATAATACTGTTTTCCTCACTCTCAGTTTCCCAGCAGCAGCAGCAGGCTGAGCAGTTAAAGAGTCAGCAACCCTGGACACAGACAGTCAAAGACAGGATAATCTGACCCTTTAGTGAGAAATGGAAACTGTACTGACTACATCATTTAAGCCTTACATCATTTAAAGTTTGAGTTGGGGAACATGCATTCAACTATAACCTTAAAAGAGCTTAAAAGAGCAAAAGAGCTTATGAAGAAGGAAAGATCTCTTTCACATTGCGTAAAACATATTACTAAGGATTTCTATTTCTAGACAAAGCCTGATACATCCCTTTCAGGAGACCCATCTGTTAAACTCCTAATGTTCGCTGACGACACAACGGTCATCGGCCTCATCCGGGACGGTGATGAGTCGGCCTACAGACGGGAGGTGGATCAGCTGGCTCTCTGGTGCAGTCAGAATAACCTTGAGCTCAACACACTCAAAACTGTGGAGATGATCGTGGACTTCATTAAGAGACCCCCCACTCCTCCCCCCATCACCATACTCAACAGCCCTGTGTCTGCTGTGGAATCCTTTAGGTTTCTGGGATCCACTATATCCCAGGACCTGAAGTCTTTTTTATTTATTCATCATTCTCATTTCCTATTTCAGAACTGTTCATACTGTTCATACTGTTCATATTGTAATATAATAACAAAATACTATTTATCCCAGTATCCTTTGCACTATGCTCCACATTTAAATAATTTTATTGAACTCATTGCACTCATGCCTCTATATTGTTTCTGTTTATAGTATGTATATATTGTGTATATATTAGTGTGTATATTTTGTTTTGGTTGTTTTGTATGTGTAAGCACAGTGTGAGTAACAATGTTCCAAAGAAAAATTCCTTGTATGTGTCCTCATACCTGGTAAATAAAGCTGATTCTGATTCTGATGATTCTGATTCTCCAAAATGAGAATCAGAATCATTTTTTTTATTAGCATCAAAAGTTGTCAGAGATGGGAATGATATGGTCCTGTAAAAAATTATTAATTTCTATAAATAGGAGTCAGATAAGTCAGATGATCTTTCCTAACTCTTCATCATGTGCTTTGTTGTTTCTGAATTGCAACAGCATCAGCTTCTTGTGCACAGACCAATCCTGTTCATGATGCCTGCATCAGTGTTAACATGCAATTAATATGGAGCTTACATCTATAGTACTCTCATTCTTATGTTCACAATTTTCACTTTATATAACATAGTGTGTGTGATGTATGATCTGACAGAGGTGTCCGTAATTTTTTGGGAAAATCTGGGACAGCACAGCTTTCTTTTACAGCCACAGGTCCCTATAAAAAGTATTCACTTCCCGTCATATTTTTTGTGGTTTAATGTTTTAGAACCTGAAATGAATATTATGTTTTTTTAAGATGAAATGCTTATTAATATGGCTTACCCTTTAATACTTAAGTGAAAACAGATCCCTACAAAGTGATACCTACAATGTATCTCTACAATGATAACATACGTTTTTAGAAGTTTTTCCTCGCCACTGTCTGTTGCTTGCTCTGGAAGAAACTAGTAGAACTGTTGGGTCCTTGTAAATAATGGAGTGTGGTCTAGACCTGCTCTATCTGTAAAATGTCTCGAGATAACTCTTGTTATGAATTGATAGTATAAATAAAATTGAATTGAAAATTGAATCAAATATTTAACTAGAAAATGCATTTCCTGCAGAAAATGCAATGCTGAATAGCTAAATTGCTAAAGCTAAACCGGATTAATAGCTTAAATTCATAAGAAATAGTTTGAGTAGTGAGAATAGTGGGAATGGTTTTATGTTTTTAGTATGAATTTCATTGACAAGTTGAATAACACCACTAATGGTAAAAAGATGTGGAATAATTAAAGGTTTTTCAAAACCTAATGCTAAAGCTAAACTGGATTGGTGGTTAAAAATGTGTGAAGAAGGTATTGTAAGAAATGTGGAAAAGTGATAATTGTTCTAATAATATGACATCTTTAAAAGTTTAATAATTGCCATATTGTATGAAAGGTGTAGGTGTTACAACAGTGGCACAGCAGTGGCAAGCGAGCGATATTCATTCGGCACACATAGCGGCACCAGAGTGGTAAATGTCCGCAGACTGCAGTTCAGTTCGGATGCTGCGTCTTTGTTTTTTCTTTCTCTGCCTATTTTAAAATGAGTTGCGAAGACAACAGCAAAGCCTATATTTACTTTAAATGAGGTCAAACATGAAGTCCCCTCGTCTTTAAATGGTCAAAAATCGTTGACGAGGAGATATCAGAATGTAGTTACTGCGGAACCATCATCAAATAGCTTTATTTCTCTTTCTCTCTCTCTACGGTACAATGACAATTTCAACATGTAGCTACAAAACAGTTGTGCTGGTATACAGCTAGATAGGAGTATGTGATGATTGCTGTTCACGGAATATGATGTGTAAAGCCACGCCCATTTCTAAAACTTAAAGTAATTGTCATGTGGTACTCCAAGGTTGACCCAGGTGATCTCTGAATTGTCATACCAAGGATACATGGTATGAAAAAGACATGTTGGCTGCGGTGCTGCAGGTCAGAATCCTTCAACAAGAACAGAGCTTCTACCACTTGGCCACCCAGGGGCACATGACCAACAAACCGTATGTGTGTGCGTGTGTGTGTGTGTGTGTGTGTGTGTGTGTTTATATGTGGTGTTTATCCTCAGAATGCTATGTTCCATTTATCTCGAAAGTGAATTAAAACATAGCGGAGTTGACCACGTTCTTCAACAAGTCGTAAACCTATTATATTCAAAAACAACCTTTTGAATGTACACACTTCCACCAAAACAAGTTCCTTCCTGAGGCTATTTTGCAGCAGCACCGTGGCTCTGCCCGGCGCTTAGCCCCGCCAAGACGATTGTGATTGGTTTAAAGAAATGCCAATTAACAAGAGCCCTTTTTCTCCTATCCCGGAATGCTGTTTTGTCTAGCCAGACCCTCCTCTGAGCACTATGGAGGAAGGTCTGGCCATGGGAGACTAAAATAAAGCTAACTCACTCATTCATATATGAAGAACAAGGTTCAGCAGAAAATAGTGGTGCTCATGTTTTTATGTCTTTATCCAGGTAAACCTGTGTGTTCCAGCCAACAATGAAACCTACCAAGAACGACTGCTTCGCCTAGAAGGAGACAAGGAGTCTCTGGTGCTACAGGTTAGAACTGTGTGTGTGTGTGTGTGTGTGTGTGTGTGTGTGTGTGTGTGTGTGTGTGTGTGTGTATGTGTGTGTGTGTGTGTGTGTACGTGTGCGTGTTTTTCCTTCTAATGCTACGTTCCGTTTACCTCGAAAGTCTGAGGTGGTAACTGGGTATGAAAGCAATCCCGAAGTTGACCACGTTCTGTAACAAGTCAGAAAACTATTATATTTAACAGGGTGGGGGGGACTCTAGCCAGGTAACCATTATTAGCGATACCATTTGATAACAATGCATTATGTGGTATTTTACAGGTAAAAAACACTGTACAAACATGCCTTTTCTGTGTATTTAATGAGACACAAAACAAACAGAAGTGCTAATAAACAGTGTATTCCTACAGCCTATACTACTGTTGATGCTCGATGCAGCCATGTTGAATTGTGGTGCCCAGTACAACTGGAACGCACAATTCCAATTGAGAGAGAGACTGCACAACCAATACGTTTCACCATATGTTCTGAGACTGTCCAGTCTAAAATACGTATAATGGAAACACAAAAGTCCCTGGTTCAATTCCAGCGGGGAAATTTTGTTGCATATGATCCCCTTTGGGTTCCACTGCCAAAACACATCTGTCTGCCTCTGCATTGGATTTCGTGTAACTTTTGGCGTCCTACTTGAAAAATGAAAACCCCACAATCAAAGAGAACCATAATTGTAATTCTAGTGCAGATGTGTTTATTTTGACATTATTTGAATTCCTACTATGAGTAAATGAGGGACTAATGCCACACTGGAAAAACCATCTTAGTTTCTAGTCTGTAATCCTAGTTCTTTATATATTTTATAACAAACATGCCCGGACAGCTTCAACTGTCTAAGCATGTGTTCACTGACAACTTTTACAGTAACTTTCAACATCAGCGCTACCGTGGTAAGGCAGAAGATTATATATCTTGTCACTATATGATGTCAGGCTCTTGCTGCTCTTAAATCACTTTAATAGCTGGTTCATAGAGCTGTGATCCCTGTACCTTGCTCTAAATCACAGTTCTCAAACTGCTCCTCAGGCTCTCTTCACTTGTGTGTATGTGTATGTGGATATTTTTGAGTTAAAACGCACCACTTGCCTGGATCACTCCGGTTCATAAAGTAGTCAAAGTTCAAATCTTATTTGCCACCTACCACTCACTCCCACACCTACTTGTTACACATTCTGCATCTTGCACCAACTGTGATTGGTTTATATACAAGGTGACTGGGGCTTTAAGATTTAACTGGCTGTTGACAGGTTGCCTGCTTCATTGTTCTTTGCTTTACTTTCTCTTCACCTGCCTCTCCTTCAGGAGTGTTTATGTGAGTGTCTTGCTTTAGTATGTCTGTGTTAGCATATACACACACTGTGTATAGTAACTAACTTCCCTGTAGCCTAGTAGGGACCTTTCACCTACATTTGTTTATATGTGTGTGTGTGTGTGTGTGTGTGTGTGTGTGGCTCAGCAGCAGAGCACAGAAGAGGTAAGATAGTCTTTCTCTTCAACATTCAAGGTTTTTAACAGTCATATCAAAATCATGTCTCATCTTTTATTTGCTTTGTGGTGTTTCACCTTTAAATGCGGGTATATAGCTGCTAGATTACACATTACATTTGTCAGGTAATAGTCAAATACATGTTTAAGGTGCTAAACACGCACACTATGTTAGATGTGACTCATTCACATACTTGTTCATTCATTTACTCACTTCTTAGTGGGCCACCTAGTCATTATTAGGAAGTGCAGGCTACCAGATCATTCACACATCTCTGCAACAACATGTCCTTGCTTTCGTTTTAATCTGGATTTTGATACATGTTGAGCCAGAAATTTTGCGCAAGATTCTTTATTGCCAGAGTGCTGTGAGACAGGATATGGCTGCAGGGGTAACATTCAGAGAAGCTGAAATTACAGAGAATCAGCTGCTGTCAGAGCCATTTCTCATAGTTTAGGAAAACAGGAGAATTGTAGTGTGTGATGTTTGGCAGGAGGTGAGCGTGTTCTCACGGAGGTCATACTAAATGTGCAACGCTGAGTAAATGTGTGTTGTTTTGGAGTTGATGTGTGCCAGGATTAATGTTTGTCGTGTATGGAGTGAAAGAAGAGAAAGAGACATGGTGATGTGGGTATGAAGTGAAATTCATATTTTTGTTTGCATGTAAAATTTGGGTACACTAAAAAATATAGTGGCTCAACTTAAAAAACCTAAGGTAACAATTTGCATGGACTTTTTTTAAGTAGTTCCAACTCAGCCATTATTGAGTAAATTCCGTGATTCTTTTACAGTCAAACTAACTCAATTATTTAAGTATAACCAACATGACTAACAAGCTTAATTTAAGTAAATCTATGTTTAGGTAATATTAAGTTTTAAAAATTACTTCCATCCATCCATCTTCAGCCGCTTATCCGGTATCGGGTCGCGGGGGCAGCAGCTCCAGTAGGGGACCCCAAACTTCCCTTTCCCGAGCCACATCAACCAGCTCCGGCATTCCCAGGCCAGGTTGGAGATATAATCTCCCCATCTAGTCCTGGGTCTTCCTGAGGCCTCCTCCCAGCTGGACGTGCCTGTAACACCTCCCTAGGGCGCCCAGGAGGCATCCTTACCAGATGCCGAACCACCTTAACTGGCTCCTTTCGGCGCGAAGGAGCAGCCGTTTTGTCACAACGGTGCGATAAACGGAATGTAATACCGCACCAACTGCTCCAATTCTCCGACCAATCTCACGCTCCATGGTCCCCTCACTCGCGAACAAGACCCCAAGGTACTTAAACTCCTTCACTTGGGGTAAGGACTCACTCCTACCTGAAGAAAGCACCGGTTTCCTGCTGAGAACCATGGCCTCAGATTTAGAGGTGCTGATCCTCATCCCAGCCGCTTCACTCGGCTGCAAACCGATCCAGTGAGTGCTGAAGTTCACAGACCGATGACGCCATCAAGACCACATTATCTGCAAAAAGCAGCGATGAGATCCCGAGCCCACCGAACTGCAACCCTTCCCGCCCGACTACGCCTTGATATCCTGTCCATAAATATTACAAACAGGATTGATGACAAAGCGCAGCCCTGGCGGAGGCCAACCCTCTCCTGGAACGAGTCCGACTTACTGCCGAGAACCCGGACACAGCTCTTCCTTTGGTCATACAAAGATTGGATGGCCCTGAGAAGGACCCCTCACCCCATACTCCCACAGCACCTCCCACAATTTCTCCCGGGGGACCCGGTCATACGTCTTCTCCAGATCCACAAAACACATGTAGACTGGTTGGGCATACTCCCAGGCCCCCTCCAAGATCTTTGCAAGAGTAAAGATCTGATCCGTTGTTCCACGGCCAGGACGAAATCCACATTGTTCCTCTTCAATCCAAGGTTTGACTATCGGCCGAACCCTCCTTTCCAGCACCTTGAAGTAGACTTTACCAGGGAGGCCGAGAAGTGTGATACCCCTGTAATTGGCACACACCCTCTGGTCCCCCTTTTTGAAGAGGGGAACCACAACCCCGGTATGCCACTCCTTAGGCACCGTCCCAGACTTCCACGCAATGTTGAAGAGGCGTGTCAACCAAGACATCCCTCCACACCCAGAGCTTTCAGCATTTCTGGATGGATCTCATCAATCCCCGGGGCTTTGCCGCTGTGGAGTTGTTTGACTACCTCAGCGACTTCCACCAGGGAAATTGCCAACAATCCCCCATCATCCTCCAGCTCTGCCTCCACCACAGAGGGTGTGTCAGCTGGATTTAGGAGTTCCTCAAAGTGCTCCTTCCACCGCTCTATTACCTCCCCAGTTGAGGTCAACAACGTCCCATCCTTACTGTATACAGCTTGGATGATTCCTCGCTTCCCCCTCCTAAGGTGGCGAACGGTTTTCCAGAAGCACCTTGGTGCCGACCGAAAGTCCTTCCCCATGTCTTCTCCGAACTTCTCCCACACCCGCTGCTTTGCCTCTGTCACGGCAGAGGCTGCAGCCCCGGCCCGTCGGTACCTTTCAACTGCCTCCGAGTCCTCTGGGATAACATATCCCGGAAAGACTCCTTCTTCCGTCGGACGGCTTCCCTGACCACCGTGTCCAGTTTGTGGGTTACCGCCCCTTGAGGCACCTAAGACCCTAAGACCACAGCTGCCGCCGCAGCTTCAGCAATGGAAACTTTGAACATTGTCCACTCAGGTTCAATGTCCTCCAGCCTCCACATGGATGCCAGCTCGCCGGAGGTGTGAATTGAAAGTCCGTCGGACAGGGGCCTCCTCCAGACGTTCCCAATTTACCCGCACTACCCGTTTGGGCTTACCAGGTCTGTCCAGAGTCCTCCCCATCCCCTGACCCAACTCACCACCAGATACTGATCAGTTGACAGCTCTGCCCCTCTCTTCACCCGAGTGTCCAAAACTTACGGCCTTAGATCAGATGAAGCGATTATAAAATCGATCATTGACCTTTGGCCTAGGGTGCTCTGTACCACGTACTTATGAGCATCCCTATGTTCAAACATGGTGTTTGTGATGGACAATCCATGACTAGCACAGAAGTCCAACAACAGACAACCACTCTGGTTTAGATCAGGGAGGCCGTTCCTCCCAATCACGCCTCTCCAAGTATCTCCATCATCACCCACGTGTGCGTTGAAGTCCCCCAGCAAAACTATTGAGTCCCCTACTGGAGCCCCATACAAGACTCCATTCAAGGTCTCCAAGAAGGCCGAATACTCCGAACTTGCGCTCCACCTCCCGCACAAGTTCCGGCTCCTTCCCACACAGAGAGGTGACATTCCACGTCCCCAGAGCCAGCCTCTGCCGCCCGGGTCTGATCTGTATAAGCCCCTGACCTTTGCTGCCACCCGTGTGACAGCGCACCCGACCCCAGCGGTTCCTCCCACAGGTGGTGGGCCCATGGGATGGAGAGAGGCCACGTAGCTTCTTGGGCTGTGCCCGACCGGGCTCCGTAGCAAACCCGGCCACCAGGCGCTCGCTGACGAGCCCACCGTCTGGCCCTAGCTCCAGACGGGGGCCCCGGGCTTTTTCCGGTCAGGGTCCCTCGATCTCTTCCTTGATTTATCATAGGATTTTCGAACCATTCTTTGTTTGGCCCCTCCCCTGAGACCAATTTGTCATGGGAGACCTTACCAGGAGCACAAAGCTCCAGACAACACAGCCCTCAGGTTCATAGGGACACACAAACCTCTCCATCACGATAAAGTGATGGTTCCTGGAAGAATTACTTAATTTAGGCTGTTTACTTATTATTTTACTTTACCATTGTACTCAGAAATGTCCATGCAAATTTTTACCTTAACTTTGTGTTACATACACATAGCAATTCCTTTTTAATGATCAAACCTTTTATTGTAAAAGCAAAGTAAACTAATAAACTATATTATTATAGTACTATTATAACTTATACAAAATAAACATGCCTACTTAGACAAAAAATAAACAAAGAAATTCACAAACCAGTTTTAACAGGGAACTTCAGTTTTCTTCTACCTGGACCCTATTTCCCTGTGTGTGTGTGTGTGTGTGTACCAGACTGATGGGGAGAAGAATATCTTTAATTAGTCAAGTATTAGGGAGGGTGCATCAGCGGTGGCCACAAAATGAGCTAAAATATAGTTCTAAGAGGTAAATGCCTTCTTTTCTCCCTCTGACTCAGGTGGTTACTCTTAAGTCCTGACAAAAGTATGGAAAGCATTTCCCTTACCCTTCATTCTTTTGGCTGTGTAAAACCAAGTCTCCTAAGAACTACGATTTAGCTTGTTTTGCGGCTACAAGTTGATGCGCTCTCCATCAATACTCGACCAATTAAAGGTATTCTTCTCCCCATCAGTCTCACACACACATACAGAAATAGGGCCCAGGAAAATACAGTTCCCTTTAATCAAAATTAAAAGTGTGTTTTGAGCTTCTAAGTCAAATATTTGCAGGCTTTTACAAGGAAGTTGCCCTTAAAAAAGGAGCATACTCAAATTATTAATGTTAATTTTGGAGGACCAATTCCCTGAATCCATTGCTTCATTCTCTGTGCTTGTTAAAGAATACAATAAAAAACACCATGTACCATGTGAAAAGGAATACATAAATTAAATGTTACTGGTGTTGAAAAAAAAACATATTAAACAGCTACATGTATTCTCATATGAATATATATATATATATATATATATATATATATATATATATATATATATATATATATATATATATATATATATATAGAATAAGCATTGTAAGTAGGTACCTAATGAAGTGCCAACTGTCAATTGCACAGGTGCTGTTTCTTGCACAACAAAACGTTACAAACACAACATATCCTGTTGAATTTGAGGACAGTCTAATTCTTCACATTTCAACATTCTTCACTGCAGCCCATCCAGCTCAAAGAATATCTTTGAAGTACCTCAAAAGTATTTTTCAGTTCTTTTGGGTAGCTGAGGTTGAGTTTGTATACCAGCCCCAATCGCAAGGCACAAGCACATACTCAAAGTACAGTGAGTCTCAACTTAAGTGTCTGATTTACCTACCAACTGCTCTTTGAAGAGATCCTCCTCCTATTCTCTGAGATAGACCATTAAGCCATGGATAGCAACCTCTCCCTTTTTCCACAAACTCATGCTGTGAAATAGGAAATATATGCCAAACTGCTCCTCTATGAATTTGGGTTTTTAATAATTACGTCCCTAGGAAAAAAGACCAAAGAATGAGGTTTATAATATTTGACTGTACAAATTACCAATCTGTATTCTATCTGTATCTGCAAATCCAATTCATTGTAAAACTAAGAAATCTGCTTGCAAAAACTGCATAGGAATGGGCTTTTTCCTTACGCGATGCTTTTTCAGAATGCAAACTTTAATGGCAGTAGAGTGCCAATCATTGTTAAGCTACCACTGCAAATAAATGATACAATAGACTGCTCTATATGGTGGTCTTAAGACACTACCTAGCAAAAGTATGCTAACTCAACAGTTGTTGAATTAGCTTAGGACAAGCTGCAACTTCAATTTTACTGTGTGGAAACAAATTCTGTATGCTGATACAGTTAGTACATGTTGCAAATGAAACAAAGAAAGATACTTACCAGGACACTCTTTTGCAAACTTCCTTTGTCTCCTAGGAGGCAAGGTCAAGCAATAAAACATGTCCAGGCAAGTTCATACTGATCTCAGCTTTGAAAGATGCTCAGTAGAATGACAAGTAGCTTAACTCAATCCTTTTCTGTTGTTAAGAAAATAAACGTGTTCATTACTAATCAAAAAAATAATATATATATATATATATATATATATATATATATATATATATATATACAGGTAAAAGCCAGTAAATTAGAATATTTTGAAAAACTTGATTTATTTCAGTAATTGCATTCAAAGGTGTAACTTGTACATTATATTTATTCATTGCACACAGACTGATGCATTCAAATGTTTATTTCATTTAATTTTGATGATTTGAAGTGGCAACAAATGAAAATCCAAAATTCCGTGTGTCTAAAATTAGAATATTGTGTAAGGGTTACATTTTGAAGACACCTGGTGCCACAAAGTAATCAGCTGATTAACTCAAAACACCTGCAAAGGGCTTTAAATGGTCTCTCAGTCCAGTTCTGAAGCCTACACAAACATGGGAAGACTTCAGATTTGACAGCTGTCAAAAGCGACCATCGACACATTGCACAAGGAGGAAAGACACAAAGGTTATTGCTGAAGAGGCTGGCTGTTCTCAGAGCTCTGTGTCCAAACACATTAATAGAGAGGCAAAGGAAGAAAAACTGTGGTCAGAAAAAGTGTACAAGCGATAGGGATCACCGCGCCTAGTCAAGATTGTGGGGTGTGGACAGCTGCTGGAGTCAGTGCTTCAAGATCCACCACCAGAGACGCTTGAAAGACATGGGTTTCAACTGCATACCTCGTGTCAAGCCACTGTTCACCAAGAAACAGCGCAGCGTCTCACCTGGGCTAAGGAAAAAAAGCTGGACTGCTGCTGAGTGGTCCAAAGTCATGTTTTCTGACGAAAGCAAATTTTGCATTTCCTTTGGAAATCGAGGTCCCAGAGTCTGGAGGAAGACAGGAGAGGCACAGGATCCACGTTGCCAAGTTTAGTGTAAAGTTTCCACCATCAGTGATGGTTTGGGGTGCCATGTCATCTGCTGGTGTCGGTCCACTCTGTTTCCTGAGATCCAGAGTCAACGCAGCCGTCTACCAGGTTTTAGAGCACTTCATGCTTCCTGCTGCTGACCTGCTCTATGGAGATGGAGATTTCAGGTTCCAACAGGACTTGGCGCCTGCACACAGCGCAAAATCTACCCGTGCCTGGTTTACGGACCATGGTATTTCTGTTCTAAATTGGCCAGCCAACTCCTGACCTTAGCCCCATGAAAATCTGTGGGTATTTGAAAAGGGATGCAGAATGCCAGACCCAAAACGCAGAAGAGTTGAAGGCCACTATCAGAGCAACCTGGGCTCTCATAACACCTGAGCAGTGCCAAAAATATGCTCCAGCACGCAGCATGCATATGAAGAGGAGCTCCAACCAAGTATTGAGATTGTACACTCATATTTTTCATTCTTACTTTTCAGTTGGCCAACATTTCTAAAAACTCCTTTTTGTATTAGCCTTAAGTAATATTCTAATTTTGTGACACACGGAATTTTGGATTTTCATTTGTTGCCACTTCAAATCATCAAAATTAAATGAAATAAACATTTGAATGCATCAGTCTGTGTGCAATGAATAAATATAATGTACAAGTTACACCTTTTGAATGCAATTACTGAAATAAATCAAGTTTTTCAAAATATTCTAATTCTGGCTTTACCTGTATATATATATATATATATATATATATATATATATATATATATATATATATAGTTTCACTTTTCATTATTTTCATTTTGATCTACTTCTTAAAACAATATTTAAATTATATTTTCATTTTGATCTACTTCTTAAAATAAGTTATCAATTTACTAAAACATGTATATACATTATTGTGTGGTTCGTCGGTTTCTGAATGAATATGTGTATATGCATTTGTTTCCATGTCTCTGAGTTTCCATCTGCGACATCATATATGTTGCAGATGTTGCAGATCGTATGTGTCTTAATAGAGAATAAATATGTCACCCATTAGGTGAGCATTCTGACCGACCAGGTGGAGGCCCAGGAGAGAAGATCAGAGACTTACAAAGTTCTCTGGAGGAACACCGGCAAAAACTAGCCTCTACAGAGGAGATGCTGCAACAGGTAATGAATGCGCACACACACACACACACACACACACACAGACACACACATACAGACACACACACACACACACACACACACACACACATCTGTGACACAGAAGCTGTTGAACAAGGTTCTAAACTGTTTTGACTTAGACAAAAAAATGCAATATGTAAAAGTCCTGTTTAATCAAATGTGTGATAAATAATTCGTAGGCCTACAAGTGGCTAATTAGTGTTCCTGATACTCCATTATGTGTTAGAAGGCATTTTCAGTGTGGCACATTTGTTTCATGTTCTTCTTGAGGGTTGAGGGTTTGGAGGAGCGTTACTCATCACACAATGTGTGTATCCTTGAGATCTAACAAACCTTTCCTCATGAAGCATTGTAAATCCATTTTTTTTTTTTATACATTTTAGAACTGGTTTACATCCATATTAACTTGCTGCACTTGTGCATTTTTGCCTGTCTATCAGTGGAATAATGTGAAACCATTGGCAGGGATACATCGATATTATATCAACATAAATATATGAAGCTAGATTTCATCTTAAATTTTGAATATATGACACAAGTGTTGTTTTTTCCTGGTTTTATAATAATAATAATGTATACTTTATTAATCCCGCAAGGGACACACAGGCATTAATCACAAACACATGCACTGTACCTATACATGCACTAACTGGAGAGATGTCAGAGTGAGGGGAAAGGCGCCCCAAGCGGTTGAGGGTTTGGTGGGTTGCTCAAGAGCACATTGGCAGTGCCCAGGAGGTGAACTGGCACCTCTACAGCTATCAGTCCACTACCATACTTTGGTCCGTATAGGGACTTGAACCAGCAATCCTCCAGTTCCCAACCCAACTCCCTACTGACAGAGCTACCTCCACCCCCAAAAAGCTGTTTAAAAAGTTTTAAAAGCTATATTACAGTAAAGCAGGATTTTTTTTCCTATTAGAGGCTAAGGCTTAAGCCGTCTACACATGAAATGCGATTTGCTCGGTAGGGTGCAGAGCAAAGCGCAGCGCAGGTATTTGTCATCAAAGATTGCAAGGAAGCCATTTCCAATTGCGCGACGCCAGAGGTAGTGGGTGCTTGTTGGCTGTATGGGTTAGCCACGACAGAGCTAGCGACAACTTTAGCACAGACTAACGGACTAAAAGCCCATGGGCCCACCACCTGTGGGAGGAACCAATGGGGTCGGGTGTGCTACCGTATGGGTGGCAGCGAAGGTCAGGGGCTTATACAGACCAGACCCGGGCGGCAGAGGCTGGCTCTGGGGACGTGGAATGTCACCTCTCTGTGGGGGAAGGAGCCGGAACTTGCGGGAGGTGGAGCGCTACCAGTTAGATCTGGTGTGGCTTACCTCTACGCACAGTCTCGGTTCTGGAACCACACTCCTGGATAGGGGTTGGACTCTGTTAGATCTGGTGGGGCTTGCCTCTACGCACAGTCTCGGTTCTGGAACCGTACTCCTGGATAGGGGTGGGACTCTGTCCTACTCTGGAGTTGCCCATGGTGTGAGGCAATGGTCTGCCCATGGTCTGAGGCCGTAAGTTTTGGACACTCGGGTGAAGAGAGAGCAGAGCTGTCAACTGATCACCATCTGGTGGTGACCTGGTAAGCCCAAGCGGGTAGTGCGGGTAAATTGGGAACGTCTGGAGGAGGCCCCTGTCCGACAGACTTTCAACTCACACCTCCGGCGGAGCTTTGGACATCCCTGTGGAGGCTGGGGTCATTGAACCTGAGTGGACAATGTTCAAAGTTTCCATTGCTGAAGCTGCGGCGGAAAGCTGTGGTCTTAGAGTCTTAGATGCCTCAAGGGGTGGTAACCCACGAACACCCTGGTGGACACCGGTGGTCAGGGAAGCCGTCCGACTGAAGAAGGAGTCTTTCCGGATATGTTATCCCGGAGGACTCGAGGGCAGTGCAAGGTACCGGCGGGCCCGAAGGGCTGCAGCCTCTGCCGTGACAGAAGCAAAGCAGCAAGTGTGGGAGAAGTTCGGAGAAGACATGGAGAAGGACTTTCGGTCGGCACCAAGGTGCTTCTGGAAAACCGTTCACCACCTCAGGAGGGAAGCGAGAATCATCCAAGCATCCAAGGAACAATGCGGATTCCGTCCTGGCCGTGGAACAACGGATCAGATCTTCACTCTCGCAAGGATCTTGGAGGGTGCCTGGGAGTATGCCCAACCAGTCTACATGTGTTTTGTGGATTTGGAGACGGCGTGACCGGGTCCCGGGAGAAACTGTGGGAGGTGCTGCAGGAGTATGGAGTGAGGGTCCCTTCTCAGGGCCATCCAATCTCTGTAGAGCCGCTGCTCCTTCACGTCAAAGGAGCCAGTTGAAGTCGTTCGGGCATCTGGTGAGGATGTCTCCTGGGCGCCTCCCTAGGGAGGTGTTCCAGGCACGTCCAGCTGGGAGGAGGCCTCGGGAAGACCCAGAACTAGGTGGAGAGATTATATCTCCAACCTGGCCTGGGAACGCCTTGGATCCCCAGTTGGAGCTGGTTGATGTGGCTCGGGAAAGGGAAGTTTGGGGTCCCCTACTGGAGCTGCTGCCTCCGCAACCCGATACCGGATAAGCGGATAAAGATGCATGGATGGATGGATAACGGACTAAAAGGGGGCTGGCTTTAAGGTGTACCAGCTATTCTCATTTTAGTGACATGCTGCTTCCTCCAAATTTTGCCTTAGCAACCTGTCCCCGCTAAATTGCATGCAAATAATTGCATGATGATGCCACTAATATGCAAATGAGCACATGACGTTATGTGCACCTAAGCACTCATGGAAAACCCTGTAAAGTGATGTAATTTTTAGAGCTTTACTAGAGCCAATACTAGCATTATTAGATCTTGGTATGAGCATTCTGCATGCTTATTGGCATATTGATGCTGATGATATTTACTCCTTTTGAATTGGAATTGGGTATTGAATGACGAGGCATTTTTTATACTGGATACTTTAGAAGCAATTTGGTTGGTGCCTAAAAAGTATTTCCTTCGGAACCCAGCCCTAATTGTGACCCGCCTCAACCTGCCATTAAATGGTAACTGACCTGGCATAAATTTAGCCCAATTCTAAAATTAGCTGGGGACTAACTAATTCTGGCTTAAAATCAGGTGTAATCTACATAGTTTCTTCCCGGCTATAGAAGCAATATAGTGTGTTGGCCAATCGAACTGCAGTAATGTGACTTTTCTGCCAGTTAATATTTTAACAACTAAACTACATTATTTGCACATACTGAAAACTTCACATATGTTCTATGTTCCCAAATCATACTCTAATTTATTATTAAATTATGCCAAAGCTTGACATAGTGCCTTTAATTTAAATGTATTAGCCGCGGATCTCAAGTAATGGCATTAGCATAATCATTTTTGCCAACAGTCAAACATGATAAACATAGACGAGCAGTTGAATACTAATAGCAGTAAAGTTGTTCTTTATATGAATAAATAAAGGAGTGGCACAGTGTGTCATTCAGTGCTTTCCAGCTTGACTGTACTGTTGACCTCCTCTGACTAATCACCTGTTCAATTATGTGGAGGGTTCAACAAAAACAACAAGAATAAGTAGATTTTAAAGGTCAAAGCTCAACATTACGCTGTTTCTTTAGATGTTACTAGATAGGACAACATTTACTTCTAAAGCAAATTGAGTTTAAAGATGACTTTTTTGATAAAGAACTGTGTACTGCTCTCTTACTGCTGTTGTTTCATACTCAGTTTGAAGCACAGATATTGGCTTTGCATAACAGTATTTGGCCAGAGTTTCCCTGTGAAAACCAAAATAAACTTTTTAACAGGGCACTGCTGGTCAAGTAAAGCATGTCTGAAAGGATTTGTTCAAAAATGAGCCAGCTTGCTCACCTGCCTAACATAATCTGATGAAACTGTAAGTGTCGTCATAACAGGTAACAGGAATTCTTAAAATTAAAAAATTGTTTGAAGGTGCGTTTAAGGCACAGATGTATGTCATAGATGGAATTGTGGTGGAGTTATACGTTGCAACACTGGGTGAAAACCTTGTATCTGCAGAATAAACAATGAATGAGCAATAAAAAAGAGAATTGTTTTTAATATCAGAGTTTAAGGTTTTAAGTTTTGTAAAGTTTTCTTATATCAGAAATATGGGTTTCTTTCAACCAAGTTTCCCAAAAATAACAATGACGAAAGTTGTGTGGACCCCATAGAACGTTCTTTGCAGGTGTCATTAATGATTACTTTATTGGAGTCACGTGATCGGCTGGACAGAGATGGCGGCTTAAGGTGTAGCTCCTGGCCCTACTTTGTCAAATAATTGTTTTATATGGTTCCAACCTCAATATTTTTACCACTTTGAACCCAGCGCGGCGAGACAGACGCCATTGCAGAGGCATTGCTGGAGAAACAGAAAAGCTACCTCAAACCACATTTTGTTCAGATCCAGTCTCAGATTAAACAGGTTGGGATTGACATGGAAACTAAGTTAACTGCTATCCATGCTCAGCTTGCATCTCTGATTGCAAGCCTTGGCTCTATCAGATATGATGTGAACAACCTATAAACCAACGTGGAAAGCAACACAAGTATTCTTGACAGCCATGGCCACACTTTTCAGGAGCTGGAGGTGAAGCTAGCAGACATGGAGGACAGAAGCCGAAGATGCAACATCTGTATCATGGGGCTGAAAGAGGGTATAGAAGGTGCTAATGCTATCCAGTATCTCTCGCAGTCCCTGCCTAAGTGGTTCCCGAATCTAGCAGATGTTCAATAAAGATTATGAGAGCCCACCGAATTTACAGTGATAGCCCAAAGAAGGCTACCACTACTAATTGCACGTTGATTTTCAACATGCTTTGCTACACAACCAGGTAGGCGATCCTACAGGCTGCGTGGAAATCCCTGCTCGTCAAAGAGGGGCGGAAAATTTGCTTCTTCTCGGATTATAGCAACTTCACGGTCAAACAGCGGCAAGCCTTCTATCAAACTATGGTTTCAGCACGAGTCAAGGGTTTGGATTTTTTCCTGCTCTATCTGGCAATACTGAAGATCAAAGACGATATAGTAGAGCATTCACCTCTGTCGGGGACGCTGAGGACTGTGTGATCCGGGCTGTGCCCCATCCTCCTCCTGCTGCAGAGAGAGACAACGCTTCAAATTCTGTCACGGAGGGAGCTGTGGAGGAGGACCAGGAATGAAACAACTGCCTGATGAACATTGAGCGTTGGTTTGTCTTGTTCTCTTGATGTGTCATGTTTTTATCACACTGTTGTCTGATATGATTACAGAGACTGTTTCTTAATACAAGTATGTCAAACTAGCTTAATATGGCTTACTCTCCATAGGTTTGTTTCCTTTTCAAGTTGCTGTTTTGTGCTTTTTTGTTTTTTTGTTTCTTATGATGAAAAATGCTCAGGTATGTATGGAATATCCATCAGGCAGTAACCTGTACAGGCTGTAGGTTCTTAATCTTGTTGTTAAGATCTTAAGGAACTGAGTTTGGATTGTCTGAGGGCAACTGTATTTCATCAGTAGTAAGTCAACACCATTCAAGACTTTGCCAGCACTACTGGGAGCTGTAGGTCAAACCTACTTTAGACTACAGGTCCCACTTGATTGCCAGTATAAAGTTGTGTTAAATACTGAATATCTGCAAGTTTTCCTGCTAAATTGTTATACTTGACGTCAGTAATGAGGCAAACTCATGAGCTCTGCCAGGCTGGACACCACAAGACTACAGCTTTGTTTATCACAGAATCTGCCCTCTGTTTAGACTCTTCAAATAGCTCTTTGTCCTCTTTATTTTCAAGACGGAGGGTAAAAAGGCTACAACCCCAAAATAAATACTGATTTATAATCTTTATTCTGCTAGGTTTTTATAATTCATTAATAGATGCTCTCTGTACTGAACAAAAACAGTTATTACAGTTTTTCTTGATTGCTTTGACCTGCTTAAAGACACTAGGATCCACTTGGTTTTCATCATCACTGTCTCAGCAGAGCAGAAGACACCTCTTGCAAATGTGTTAACCCTTTCTCATTGGATTGACACATTTACTCCATTGTTTCAGCTATGGTAACCAAACAGAAATCATCTATTCCTAACTATTAGAAACTACCTAGATCAGTATGAAATCACTGAAGCACCTGTTGGACATTCTTTCACACAAATCTTCAATTAGCATTCAGTCTGCAGACCTTAAAAGGTCTGTGTTGTTCTTTGCCAACATGGATGGAATAAGTCTAAGGCAGGTGAGAATGAGAGGAAGAAGTAGATGTTCAGAGGAGGAGGAGTCTGAGTGTGAGATGAAGGTATAGTTGAAAGGGCTCACATTTCTGATGAAATTGAGCGATATACTTTTATTTAATTGTTCCTTCATTCCCGTTATGTATTCTTTATAGAATCCAAAGGCAACCATTCTCTGGTGGTAGAGGGAGAATTTTTAGTGCTGAGCAGGAGGCAGCTGTTGTGAACATGGTTGCGGCAAACAATGCCATAAGGTTGCGCAAAATCAGGGCAGAAGATTGCAGATCAGGGCACGTTTAAGAACATCAACAACGTGAGCGTAACCATCATTGACCGCATCCTAAGAAGGAACCATATAGCCATGACGAAGCTCTATACAGTTCTATTTCAAAGGAACTTTGACGTTGTGAAGGAGGTCAGATGCCAATATGTGGAGGTAAGGAAACATTACTACAGTATACTGTAATGCCTTGTCATATCATGCAGTTAGAGTCAACTGGAGTCACTTTTCATTGTAATTTTACCTTTTTTTTTTAAATTAAAGAATAATGGAGCTTGAAGCTGAGGTGGCACATCATGTCTTCATTTATGTTAATGAAGCTAGCTTCACTCTCTGTAAAATGAGGGAACGTGGAAAGAACATCTTTGGGTACAGAGCCACTATCACAGTTCCAGGACAGAGGGGCGACAACATAACCACACCAATGATGGTGTCCTATGCCATATCCCTACTATTGGCCCATACAGCACCGAACGCCATGTAACATTCCTGGATGGACTTCATCACAGGCTGATCCCATCTGAGGACAGAGGGCTGTTGAGGCCTGGCATGCCCCTCTTCATCATTATCTGGGACAATGTGGTGTTCCACCACTCTCACCTTGTCAATATGTGGTTTGCAGTACACCCACGGATAATGATGCAGTTCCTTCCAGCATATAGACCATTTTTGGAACCCATAGAGGAGTTCTTCAGTGCTTGGAGGTGGAAGGTTTATGATCACCGTCCTTATGAGCAAATGCCCTTGCTGAATGCAATAACTACTGTTGCCCAAGAAATAGGTGCAGAGAAATGTCAAGGTTGATAAGGCATGCAAGCAGATTTTCCCTTGGTGCATTGCAAGAGGGGATATTGAATGTGATGTGGATGAGGCCATGTGACCCCATTGTCAAGACAAAAGAGACTGAGTATCAATAGTGGCTATTTCTTATACTCTACAGTACTATGTAGATGTTTATTTTGGTTTACATGTAATTTGTGTAATATTTACAGTATTTCAGTATTCAAACCAGAGTTTGAAAATAAGAATCAATGGAATCAATACAATTTTAAACAAAGCATTTCTGACCCTGGATCCAATTCTTTGCAAAAGCCAAATTTGACGAATGACACTGGCATGAAAGCAGAGTAATAGGCTACAATGACAGGCAATGGTGTTGTATTTTGTTGTCCAATGTTTAATTGTTGATTGGAAGAGCTCATACAGTACACGTGTTTGCAAGTTGTGTTGTTTGAAGGCAAAATAGCAAACAAAATATGTCATTTTGACTATGAGTGCCACTGTTTCGGCCTGTGTTTTAACTGTTTTGAAAATGTGGAGTTTGAGTTGACTTCTGCATCAAAGCAATCAAGAACAACTGTAAAACCCTGCAGGAATAAAAAAGAGGCTCTTCCTTTTTTCTAAGTTAGGGTTGGGGCTTTCTTAGCATGCTACCTTTACAGTAAAATTGAATTTTGCTTCATAGCTAATGTGTGAATTTTTGGAACCACAGACATTTTCAGAGTATGCAACATTTCAAAACAGCCAATCTCCACCTGCCAGTGTGTGTGTGTGTGTGTGTGTGTGTGTGTGTGTGTGTGTGTGTAACGCTGTCCTGTTGCTGATCAGCTATGATCAAATAGCTAATGTGATACGAGATGTTTCCTGACAGACATGTAGGTGGAATGTGGAGGGTTCTCCCTAATACAAAGTTTTTCTTCGCCACTGTCACACCTAATGCTTGCTCTTGGTGGAGTTACTGGAATTGTTGGCGCTTTGTATATTAGAGTGTACGGTGGCCGACAGGGGCAAATGCCCTGCAACTTCAGAAAACACATGCAAATAGGCAAAACACAAGCAAATTAAGAAAACAACTTCATTAATTTGACAACACATGCGCAACATTCAGCAAACGCGCTGCATATACACACAACACAACCTAATACACAAACGCGCTGCATATACACAAAACAACCAAATACACAAACGCGATGCAAATAAAAACCGATGCAAACAGAAAAGCACACAAACCACGAAAACAAATGCAAGTACAAAACGCGCTGCATAAAGAATCCACAACGGAAGTGCTCCAGGCCTGTAGAGGAGCAGCTGAGCGGAACAGCTGATTTTAGACCCCACGGAACGAGAGAGAGAGAGCAAGCGAGCTGATGAGCGGTTTGTTTTGAAACGGGACCAAAAGTGAAGATAGCGACGACATAACAAGGTTAGTATTCATTTTAACATTTGGCCCTCCTCTTTTACAGTATTTTAACAGAGCAACAGGTTTACGTAGCTAGCTGCTGTGTTGAGACTGACTTCTACAATAGTTTGCTAGTGACAACATTGTGTGTCTGATCTTTCATCGCTAACGTTGGTCCGCAGTGGTGAGGATAACTAACTACTTAACTGGGCACCTGAGTGTTTGGATTGCATTAACGTTAGTTTCCTCTTCTCTGAATCGTCTCTACATATGATAGAATATGTGTTGATCTGCGAGGTAACTTTGCATAAGAGGAAGGAGCATTAGATATGCTCAAGAAGAAATAAAGATCAGGAAAGGTGACAAGGAAAGAGAGGTGAAATAATTAAACAAAACACAGGGTAAACAGTAATATACAGAGATATAAGATCAGCAGACATTTCATTCCTCTGATGTAACCTTTCTCTTTATTTAGTGATGATATGTATGCTATACGTAATGTTTGTTTTTTAGTTGATTCATCATATCAATGTCAATATTTCAGACTTCCATGTTTTGTCCCTTCTGTGGCCAACACCAGAGCACTGTTCAAGTGCTCATGTGGAAAAATTTACAGTTTTGGCACAAGCTGAAGACAACACAAGTAGACGCAAAATAAAAGGGTTCACCACACTATTTTGAATACTAATTAGTAGCAACACACAATAGCTCATATGTAGTTTAAAATATGAAGAGGTCATGATTAGATTTGACTGATTTATTTCAACATTTTAACAGCTTCTATAATAATGTAGTAGTTCTTGGTACATAGAATTAAATATTAAATCTGAATCTTCTGCACTCCTGGTTCTGGATAAGTCTTGAGGAGATGGCAGACTGCAGCTGAATATCTTCTCTGTAGACCGGATGATGTTCCTGTCCTTGTCAAACATGTTGCTTTTTAATATTTTTCTCCCGAAATGCTTGTTACTAACCTAACTCTGGGAGTCATTCCCGGAGTCCTTATGTTCTTTTCGCCCAGCAAGTTTCCTTGGATCAGGAGGCTCCAAAATCATGGTAGCAGCTGTCGCCATGGTCCCGCTACACATCCTGCAATGCCGTGTTCATCCTGCTACGCTCTGCTGTGCCCTGCTACGTCCTGATGTGCCTTGTAACGCCGCACAGTGCCCTGCTATGCCATCAACTACTACAAAGAACTACTACAAACTACTATTTTTGTGACTGTTATTGCCACTCTTCATTCTAACCCCAACCGGTCGTCAGACACCGCCTACCAAGAGCCTGGGTCTGGGTCTGGGTCTGTCCTAGGTTTCTGCCTAAAAGGAAGTTTTCCTCGCCACTGTCACACTGTTGCTTGCTCTGGAGGAAACTACTAGAACTGTTGGGTCCTTATAAATTATGGAGTGTGGTCTAGACCTGCTCTATCTGTAAAGTGTCTTGAGATAACGCTTGTTATGAATTGATACTATAAATGAAATTGAATTGAATTATGTTTGTCAGGGTCAGCAGTGGCAACAACTCACAATGTTAAAATAAGAAGAACATAAAGCTGTTTGCAAAGTCTTCAACAGTGGAAATGTACATTGTTATTCTTTGGTAGGCCTTTCCAATTTCCTCCTTGTATTTCTGCACTGTAAAAGGGGGGTCTGTTCCTGGGATGTATCTTACTTCCTGAGCATCAGGGTACAATAAAACATGTAAACCATCTTCCATATCCTGGTTAAAATCTTTCAGCTTCTTTACAGCAGCCAGCAGTTGATTAGATGACCATTCAGGTTGAATATCAAGGGAAGTGACTTTCCTCTCACAGGTTTAAGGGAATCACCTGTCATCTTCATAACTCCAACATAAATCTGCAGAAAGTAAAGGAAATGGAAAATGGCACTAGATGTGAGCGATATATTTAATTATAATAGAAACAATGTTAAAAAGAGCATACCTTTTGCTAATTTCTGTTTCTTCATCATTAATATTTCCTGCAGAGCATTTTAGAACACATTTAATATGCTAGTTATTGAAGTAGACAAGCCACATAGTGCAGAGGTGTACGGTATTTCAATAAAAGAACACAATGTAAATTTTCTGTAAAAGTCTTCTAACTACTGATTTTTCTGTAATACAACTAAAAATCCATTTGCCAGCACTAGGCTGTGCATTAGCATGTGTACTGGTTGTAGGCATCTCCTCAGGGACGTTGTTTGCCACATCTTTTAGAAATCTGATGTTTTTGCCACACGCACAACAAAACCCAGGGAAAGCTGTCAAGGCAGATCCACAATATGGACAGTACATCTGTGGGGGGAAAAACAACAAAAAGACAAATGCTTGCAAGGTCGACAAGTTAATATCAGAGAGTGGATATTTTGTTTATAGTAAAAGTGTCTGCTGATCTTCTGTATATGGATGTTTACCCTGTGTTCAGTTTAATTCTGTCACCTCTTTCTTTCCTTGTCACCTTTCCCTGCTATGTATTACGCCTTGAGCAAAATAATGATCTTATGCTCTCTTCCTCTCTCCTAACCATCTTCCTATTTTGTCTTAAGGTCCTTTCTCTGCTTCCTTAATTTCGTCCTTAATCTTCACATTTTATCCGTTTTCTTCAACCCTTCTCTCTCATCCTCATCTCGCTGTGCTCGCTCTGTTTATCTACTCTCTGCTTCTCTTTTTGCCCCTTAAACGTAGATTAATTTACATTTATTTTTACATACCTTTTCTACTCTCCTTTTCCCCCCTTTTTCTTTTTCCAGTTTTCCTCTCTCCACCTTCCTCTTATGCAAAGTTACCTCGCAGATCAACACATATTCTATCATATGTAGAGACGATTCAGAGAAGAGGAAACTAACGTTAATGCAATCCAAACACTCAGGTGCCCAGTTAAGTAGTTAGTTATCCTCACCACTGCGGACCAACGTTAGCGATGAAAGATCAGACACACAATGTTGTCACTAGCAAACTATTGTAGAAGTCAGTCTCAACACAGCAGCTAGCTACGTAAACCTGTTGCTCTGTTAAAATACTGTAAAGAGGAGGGCCAAATGTTAAAATGAATACTAACCTTGTTATGTCGTCGCTATCTTCACTTTTGGTCCCGTTTCAAAACAAACCGCTCATCAGCTCGCTTGCTCTCTCTCGCTCTCGTTCCGTGGGGTCTAAAATCAGCTGTTCCGCTCAGCTGCTCCTCTACAGGCCTGGAGCACTTCCGTTGTGGATTCTTTATGCAGCGCGTTTTGTACTTGCATTTGTTTTCGTGGTTTGTGTGCTTTTCTGTTTGCATCGGTTTTTATTTGCATCGCGTTTGTGTATTTGGTTGTGTTGTGTATATGCAGCGCGTTTGTGTATTAGGTTGTGTTGTGTGTATATGCAGCGCGTTTGCTGAATGTTGCGCATGTGTTGTCAAATTAATGAAGTTGTTTTCTTAATTTGCTTGTGTTTTGCCTATTTGCATGTGTTTTCTTAAGTTGCAGGGCATTTGCCTCTGTCGGCCACCGTAAGAGTGTGGTCTAGACCTACTCTATCTGTAAAGTGTCTTGAGATAACTCTGGAGATAACTGAAGTAGAGAAAGATATCAGTTTTCTGGACTATGGGTTTGGGTTGTATTGTGTTGTCTTTATTGAGTATTTATCATAATCTATTCCTCTTAATTTTCCTCAATACATAATTAGATGGTAAGTTTTAAGGATTTAAAAGGTGACAACATGTCTGCAACAGGATGTTGAGAGAATTAGAGAGAAGAGGAGGACAAGAAAGACAGCTATGTAACCTTATGTGTCAGTGCCGCAGGGCTGCTACTTGCTGTGGGAATGACAACTAATCTAATAAGGCCTTAGTCAGCACACACACACACACACACACACACACACACACACACAGTACAGTGTTGTCATGCTAGAGGGGATCCACCCACACATGTAGTCATACTGTGACATGTCCTATTGTGCCTTTATGTAGACAGAGAAATAACTACATTAAGTACATTTCTGTGTACTTGGTTTATATTTTTGTGTTTACAAAGTATCATTAACAACACAATGCATGGATTTCTGCACACACACACATGCACACACACACAAAGCATCAGTCAAGGGTCATTATCTTTTTTATGTATTCATAGATAGAATTTATCAACTATTTGTCAATCACAAAATTCCTCAACATAATTGTTAGACAGTGTCTATGCTAATGAGAATTATTTAATAATGTAATAATTAATAATGTAAGGTGTATATGTGACATAAATCACATATACCTTACATTATTAACAACTATTTTCGGTTTCCATTCACTTCACTTTTGTATGAGATTTTAAAAAAAAGTCTTTTTACAACAAACATGCAGCTATCAGGATGCCTCAAACCTCAACCATTTTACAGTAAATCAAGAAATGATCACATTTACAATAAATGTGTATTTGTCCACATACAAAAGCGGTGGCATTATCACTGAGAACAGGCTGCCACCCTGCTTTCTGTTGGCTGGGGGTTACACACCCATGTGGGGCCCAAAAGCTCTTTGCTGATGGCTAAAAACTTCCCACATACAGCAAAATAAGAAGAAAGAGAAAATACAAGCAGAGGTAGGGTCTCTGCAGAGACACCGCCACAGTGACGTGCGGCCTGTAGCTTCACTTTTTCGGTTCAGTATCACCACTCAAGCTGATCGATATGGAGAAAATCAAATATTACAATATTCTTGACCAAATACATTTATGGCGATATTGCGTGATATTGTAGGGTTGACTTTTGGTGCTTTCACAAAAATGTACACAATGAGATTTCAGATAAATAATCATCAATAATGTGGACATAATGACTAAGTGGGTAAAGGCAAATAACACTTGTGTCATATTACGATATCCAATATGTAAGACGATATGTAGTCTCATATATCGATGTTAATATCATATTAATATATTGCCCATCCCTAATCACCACTCATCTCACCCACTGTACACTACATGCCCAGCACCAAACAGGGCCTTGCTTAAGCTAGCAGGAAGAGGCAAAGTTAGGTGACATTTCAAGTTGCCAGGGCAGATTAAGAATGTGGTCACTCTGTACAGATTGCATTCACACTTGGCTCCTATCACAATGCGATCCGGTCCACTTCCAAATTTGCACTGGCTAATCCGATCCCATTCCAATCCCAGCACGTGTGGTATTGGCGTCAGCATACCTACAAGGAGATCACATTTTGCCTTCTTTCAGTCATTTTCTAAGACTGGGGTTTTCAAATTGTGGATTTTTTCTTTTCAGTTATTAGGAACTGTAGTCCAGATCTAAGTTCTGCTGTGTTAAATTTAACACAGTTCAGTTTGGGAGATGAGTGCCATAGAGATATAAATGCTGTAGAGTATGATAATGTGTCATGTGTTGCTTTACATAATTAAAGGGAAGCAAATGTCAGGCAGCTTGGCTGTGGTGCAATGACCACAGAGTTCTGATAAATTCCCTCTAAAGACTGCGGCTTATCCTGCTGTAAGTGACACTGGTGTTAGATTGCAAACTGACAGTCAGCTGCCATAACGTAATATTTTGTGTGTGTGTGTGTGTGTGTGGCTCTGCTGAGCTGGAGTAATTATGGGGTTTAAGCTCTCTGTGGCTGTGGTGTTGACACAATTTGTTTACCATGTGATCTTTCTATTTGGATGGCATGGTATCCCTCTGTGGTCAAAGAGAGTTGTCTCTGATGTGTTTAATGTGGCATCCACATATCCTGTGGAAAGGAAAAAGAAAAATATACATGTTAAGGAATATTTATTAGTACAAGTAAGTGTAACACAATATTCACATTCAAACACATTGATAAGGTTGAACATTGGCACATTTTTGTTTTCAGGTCAGACTTTAATTAAAGGACTTTATTTTATCACTTACATGTCATTTTACAATTTTATAAAATAGTTTCTTTTAATGGAAGGCGCATACATGAGGAGTCAGTCTGTGGCTATTTCAAGCTCCAATGATCATCTTTATCCCATTTATTCCAGTAAAGGTTTCCATAATAAACTGTAGACAGGAGGGATGTTAGTGAAACCTGAAATAGAAAGTCAATAAATTTGGTTCTAATCTGTCTCCAAAATCATCTGAAAATTATAACAGTTTAGTGTAAAACGGTTCAAAGAAAGTTAATCCCTTAATTAACTGGCACTTTATTTCTTTGATCAGTCTTAAAGCTAAAACAGAAACAGGTTGTGTGTTTATGCATCTGTAATTGAATGAAATCAGTATTTTGTGGTATAAAATGAATTGCAACAAGGATCAGACTAGTGGGTAAACTTTTACAGGATCATTTTGTTTTCAACTTCCTCTGAAATGTTTTTTCTCAACAAGGGTAAGGCTGAATCCCATTTCTCCATCTTACCCCTACCACTTACCATTTACCCCTACCTCTTGGCCCTCAAAACCAAGGGGTAAGGGCTGGGGTGAAAACATACCCCTATGAAATGGGAAATGGTGGTGCAGAGGCAGATAACTGTGTAATACTTAGGTCTGTTTGAAATACATATGTGCGCACACACACACACGGTGTGTTGTATATCTGTTTCAGTTATCACCGTTTTGAATGTCATAGATTTTCAGAAAAACATTTTGTTAACAAAATTCTGTCTTTATTGCCCAATAAATTAAGCAAAACATTACATTAAATATAATATATTACAGAACCATTATCAACTATTAGAACCATGTCACATGTTACATGTCACACACATAAAAAGGCATCAAAATGTATAAAACTAAAAAAAAGACACAAGACCACAAACAAACAAATTAACTACAGCTGTTCTGATATTCCAGACCCCCTCACAAATCATCAGTGTCCCTATCATAACCAACAACAATATACAAGTGCATGGACAGTAATTAATTACAAATTATTACAATAATACAGTACGAATGCAATAATGAACGGGTACAACATGAACACATGATTTAAGAAACTTCTTGTTTTCAGCCCCAAAGTGGACCAGCTGCTGTGTCCTCCTGGTCCCTGTGTGATACAGGACGGTATATATAGTATAAAGTGGATCAGCTGCTGTGTCCTCCTGGTCCCTGTGTGATACAGGACGGTATATATAGTATAAAGTGGATCAGCTGCTGTGTCCTCCTGGTCCCTGTGTGATACAGGACGGTATATGTAAAGCACGTAGCGATGTATCATAGACCGTTAATATTAATATATACAGTCTATGCGATGTATACAGTCCATTCAAGGCAGAGAAATGCGGGACTGTTGTGCAAATCAACGTTAACGTTAGCGATTGCCGTTAGCATAGCAAGCTAGCAATTTTTAAAAAGTTTCAGTTAAGAACATGGTTGCAAGTACATATGTACAGGGCTGCACATTTATCTCTACCCCTCGGTTTCAAGTTAGCTCGCGTTCTCCTAGATTTTTCTTTCATTGTCCACACCCCTTACCCCTCGATCACAAAAAGTAATGGGACAGCACTAGGTCCCGTGTGAACGTGCAAAAACGAGGGGAAGGGGTAAGGGGTAGGGGTGAGATAGAGAAATGCAATTCAGCCTAAGTGTAATAAGATGGATGTCAGAGGCTTAAAAAACAATCCAAAGGCACCTAAGTTTGAGTTTAGAGAAGAGGAAGTGGGATTAGAAGTAGTTTAGATGAGGAAGCGAAAGCAACAGACACTGAGAGTTGGCAAAAAGATGTGTCTTTTGTGTGCCTCAGAGAAAAAAACACCCTTCTTCATGTTCAGCGGCCTCTCTCTCTCTCTCTCTCTCTCTCTCTCTCTCTCTTAGACACACTTTGTTTTTCTCTCTCCCATTCCAATGAAGCACAGAGATGTATTAATAGCGCCCTTAGCCCGCCTGTGTGTGTGTGTGCGTATATTTAACTTTGTGGGGTCTGGGCCCCCAGCCTAGCCTGCTAGTTAGTGTGGGAAGAACATTTTACAGAAAGGAGAAAGATGCTGGCTTCTCACTGCATTGATCTCCGATATCTGTGAGTGTGTGTGTGTGTGTGTGTGTGTGTGGGTGTTTGACATTTATATAGGTGTGGTTTGTAAAGGCTGTTTAACTGTTGCTTTAAATGCATCTAACTTACAGTGTGTGTTTTTCCCAGGAGCTGATGAGCAAGACCTCTCTGGAGACTCAGAAGCTGGATCTGATGGACGAAGTGTCCTACCTTAAACTGAAGCTGGTCAGCATGGAGGAGCCACACACCAACACGCGCCCACAAAGTCCTGTGAACACAGAGCAGAACAAAGCCGAGGTATGGAAAGTCAACAAACCTGTGTGTTTTACAGAGCAAATGGTGCTCGATTTATTCAACACTAGCAGAGCTGCTATGTCTTGGATCCAGAGATTAATAACTTAAATGCTGCTTGTTGTTAAGTTGCTAGGCAGAGGTCCCTGCTGCATTTTCCTGAATTAAAGGTTTAACACATGTAGTGTTGAACAAAATGCAAGTTAACCAAAAATACAGGTTTCTGGATTCTTCTAGATAAAATTATTTTTCCCATAAGTCACTTACACAAATACATGAGAATATTGGGTCAAGGTTACACTTTAAATATTTTGCTGATATAATGCAAATAGTAAATGGACTGCATTTCTAGTCGACAAAAATGAATAACACAACACAATACATTCTGAATAATAGTAGAACAATCTAAAACTGATAGAAAGCTAAATTACGGCTCATTATCTCTTACTAGTTGTAAAGCTTTAAAGAGTACTTCACCAATCCAGCATTCCTATAACATTGTTAGAATAACAGTAGGCAGTTGACCACAGACACTTTGGTAAAGGAATCGGGTGTGTTATGCTAGCAAGTAGCCTCTAGCTTCCAGCAGTGGTGAGGAGCGAGTATCAGAGTGCTGAAAACTCAATTCTTGATAGCTCCACACCCTCAGATTGTTCTCATTTTCTAAATTCTAGTTTTCTTTGGGCAATTGTTTAGACTCCACACAGCTGTCAAGTTTCACACAGTGATGTCACTCACTTTCTTGCACCAATCACAATTCAGTTACATTTAAATTGAGTCTGATGAGAATTGTGGGGTTGTTTGTTTATGTTTCCACTGTCAGTCAAATCTGAACCAACACAGTCCGTCTTAACCAGATTAGCTGAGTTTATGAGTGTAAAACCCTTAATACATTTTAAGGATTTTTTTTTCTTCAAAACATTAACATTGTTGCTTATTTAATCATGAATATTTATTATTGCAAAGAAATACTCCAATCAAGTTTTCTGAGATTGTCACAAAAAGTAAAATTAATAAATCCAAATAAACATAGTGAGCCTCAATACTGTGTGGCTTTTTAAAACAAACCATTTTTTTGCAGTGTTCCCCTAATAAAAACACAAAATTTGCTCACCAGATGAATTTTGTTACTTTTTTGTAATAGCTGCTGTCTCGTGTTCCCAAAACTGCATTTTATCCGCTAGAAGCATGTTAGTGTAATGGTGAGATCCCTTTGCAAGATGGTCTCTAGTTCTTACTTATCACATACACACTAATGACACGCACGCATGCACGCACGCACACACGCTTGTGGTTCTGACCCAGAACACAGAGACAACCACAAATCTCAGAGTTCAGTTAAAAGGTGTTTTAATGAACAGTCAGTACTTAGATGAACAATGAAGGTAGAGTCAGGGCAGAATAGCTCCAGGACAGGACTGAAGTTCGAGGCGGGCAGGCAGAGGAGAGTGGCAGCGGCGTAGGTTCTCCTGTACCTCAAATGGCGAGAGGCCAGTGGCAGAAGTGGTCAGGGAATTGTAAGCGTAGTAATCCATGGGAGATGTGTGCCCAAGTGGACGGATGCTGAGCTGCCACAAAGTGAAGGGACGTTTCCAGGTCCTGATTGGCCCTCTCTGTCTGACCTTTGGACTGCGGATGGAATCCTAAGGACAGACTAACAGAAGCACCAAGAACAGAACAGAAATCTTTCCATACACGTGAAATGAATTGTGGGCCTCTATCAGATACAATGTCCACACGTATTCCATGGGGACCGAATACATGTTGGACTATGAGGTCCGCTGTCTCACTGGCAGTTGGTAATTTTGGTAATGCTACATAGTGGGCAGATTTAGAGAATCTGTCCACAATGGTAAGTATAGTATCATTACCGTCAGATTTAGGTAGGCTAGTAACAAAGTCCAGAGCTACATGGGACCAGGGACGACTCTGAACCAGGAAAGGTTGCAGAAGACTGGTGAGAGGCTTTACTCCATGCACAGATGGACTACGTTGCCATGTAAGCCCAGACATGTGCTTCCAAAATTGTCTTTTAAGCAAAGTCAGGGTACGGTACATCCCAGGATGGCAGGCAAAGCGGAAGGTGTGGACCCAATGTAGCACCTTAGACAATACAGATGCTGGAACATAGAGCAGGTTTGGTGGTCCATTTCCTGGTCCAGGGTCCGTACCTTGGGCCGTCTTGGTGAAAGATTCAATCTCCCACCGTACTGCAGCCACCAAGCAGGAGGAAGGCAGGACAGCTTCAGGCTCAGAAGGTCTCATCAGAGTCAGTGAACTGGCGGGACAGAGCATCAGGTTTAACATTACGTTGATACGTCAAAACAAAATAAAACCTGCTGAAGAACAGGGCCCATCTGGCTTGCCGTGAGTTGAGTCTTTTGGTAGATTAGATGTAAGCCAAGTTCTTGTAAAGACCACAAAAGGCTGCTCTGCTCCATCCAGCAAATGCCACCATTCTTCCAATGCCAGCTTCACTGCCTGCAGCTCCAAATTTCCCATGTCCTAGTTTCTCTCTGCAGGAGATACAGTGGTGTGAAAAAGTTTTTTGCCCCCTTCCTCATTTCCTGTTCCTTTGCATGTTTGTCACACTTAAGTGTTTCGGAACATCAAACCAATTTAAACAATAGTCAAGGACAACACAAGTAAACACAAAATGCAATTTGTAAATGAAGGTGTTTATTATTAAAGGTGAAAAAAATCCAAACCATCATGGCCCTGTGTGAAAAAGTGATTGCCCCTAAACCTAATAACTGGTTGGGCCACCCTTAGCAGCAACAACTGCAACCAAGCATTTGCGATAATGTGCAATGAGGCTTTTACAGCGTCCTGGAGGAATTTTGGCCCACTCATCTTTGCAGAATTGTCCTAATTCAGTTACATTAGAGGGTTTTCGAGCATGAACGGCCTTTTTAAGGTCATACCACAACATCTCAATTGGATTCAGGTCAGGACTTTGGCTAGGCCACTCCAAAGTCTTCATTTTGTTTTTCTTCAGCCATTCGGTGGTGGACTTGCTGGTGTGTTTAGGATCATTGTCCTGCTGCAGAACCCAAGTTCGTTTCAGCTTGAGTACACAAACAGATGGTCGGACATTCTCCTTCAGGATCTCTTGGTAGACAGCAGAATTCATAGTTCCTTTTATCACGGCAAGTCTTCCAGGTCCTGAAGCAGCAAAACAGCCCCAGACCATCACACTACCACCACCATAATTTACTGTTGGTATAATGTTCTTTTTATGAAATGCAGTGTTCCTTCTACGCCAGATATACTTGGACACACACCTTCCAAAGAGTTCCACTTTTGTCTCATCGGTCCACAGAATGTTGTCCCAAAAGTCTTGGGGATCATCAAGATGTGTTGTGGAGAAATTGAGACGAGCTTTGATGTTCTTTTTGCTCAGCAGTGGTTTTCTCCTTGGAACTCTGCCATGCAGGCCATTTTTGCCCAGTCTTTTCCTGATGGTGGAGGCATGAACGCTGACCTTAACTGAGGCAAGTGAGGCCTGTAGTTCTTTGGACGTTGTTGTGGGGTCTTTTGTGACCTCTTGGATGAGTCGTCGCTGCGCTCTTGGGGAGCCGGCCACTCCTGGGAAGGTTCGCCACTGTTCCATGTCTTCGCCATTTGTGGATAATGGCTCTCACTGTGGTTCGCTGGATTCCCAAAGCTTTGGAAATGGCTTTATAACCCTTTCCAGACTGATAGATCTCAATTACTTTCTTTCTCAATTGTTCCTGAATTTCTTTGGGTCTCGGCATGATGTGTAGCTTTTAAGGATCTTTTGGTGGACCTTACTGTGTCAAGCAGCTCCTATTTAAGTGATGCCTTGATTGTGAACAGGTGTGGCAATAATCAGGCCTGGGTGTGGCTAGAGAAATTGAACTCAGGTGTGGACAACCACAGTTATAGTATGTTTTAACAAGGGGGGCAATCGCTTTTTCACACAGGGCCATGATGGTTTGGATTTTTTTTCACCTTTAATAATAAACACCTTCATTTACAAATTGCATTTTGTGTTTACTTGTGTTGTCCTTGACTATTGTTTAAATTGGTTTGATGTTCGAAACACTTAAGTGTGACAAACATGCAAAGGAACAGGAAATGAGGAAGGGGCAAACACTTTTTCACACCACTGTAGTTTCTTAGGAAGAAAGCACAAGGATGAAGCTTCTGATCTGTGGGGAGCATTGAGAAAGGACGGCTCCCACCCCAGAGTCTGCGGCGTCCACCTCCACAACAAACTGTAGAATACTGTCAGGGTGAATCAAAATTGGGGAGGTAGAAAACTCTTGAGTATACTCATGGCCTGGTCTGCATCAGGTGACCACTGAAATGGAACTTTGGGGCACTAAAGTCTTTTATGAAACGGCGGTAAAAGTTAGAGAAGCTCAAAAAACGTTGCATCTGTTTTCATGAAGAGGGTGTGTGCCACTCCGTCACAGCCTTCATCTTTTCGGGGTCAGCCGACATCTGCCCTCGCTCGATAATGAAACCGAGGAAGGGAACCAACTGATAATGGAACACTTTTCTGCCTTCACATACAATTTGTTATCCAAAAGTCATTGGAAGATCCAACAACATCTTTTGGTCTTGGACATGGGAAACGTGTTCAGCGGGGGACTTGGAAAAAATCGAGATTTAGTCAAGATAGATTAAGACAAAATGGTTCAAAAGTCTTATACCATTGCTTGAAAAACAGCCGGGAATTGGTGAATCTGAAAGGCATAACGAGGTATTCAAAATGACCCAGCAGAGTGTTGAATGCCGTCTTCTACTCGTCACACTGCCAGATCCGAACTAGATGGTAAGCGTTGGGCAGGTCAAGGTTTGAATAAACGTGCCACCCTGAAGGGGTTCAAGGGCAGAATCAATATGTGGCAAGGGGTATTTATATTTAGTCTTTCAGAGACAACAAGGGACGGATTATGCCAGCAGCCAGAGAGTCACCAATGTATGTTTCCATAGCCTCCCTTTCAGGATGGGAAACGTTATACAATCGGCTCGACGGCAAAGGCGCCTGGAAGTAACTCAATTGTACAGTCGTAAGGTCTATAGGGTAGCAATGACTGCACCATCTCCTTACTGAACACCTCCGCAAGGTCCAGGTATTCTTCGGAACACTAGGGGTGCAGGGGTTTCCTCAGTGCGGTAGGATAAGTGCGGTAGATAAAGACTGAACTTTAAAACTGATTAATTCTCGGTGGTTGCCAGACAAAATAAGAGTAATTGGCATGGTTTGGTCAGTAATTTCAGCAAGGAGGTGGCCATCAATGGCTGTGACACTGATAGGGAATGGCTGTGGTTTAATGGAATACCAGCTTGTCTAACTAGATTGTGGTCGAGGAAGTTATCCTCAGAACCAGAGTCAACGAGGGTTGATAACGGGAGAGACAGAGTTTTGGACAGTAATGTAGCTGGGATTAATAGACGGGGAGCCATGGGTTCTGAATCAGAAGCCGCTAATCACTTACTAGTGAGGTCTTGTGGCCAAACTTGACATTTTCCGAGGAAGTGTGAGGCGTCTCCACAGTACAGGCACTCACCTCCCTGAATGCGTTGTAGTTGCTCTGCTGTGGACAGCATAGCATGGCCCAGTTGCACAGGCTACTCATGCTCCCTCGCAGAAGAGACTGAAGTAGCAGGAAGGCGTTCCATCAGAGAAGAGGTACAGTGGTTCGGATGGGTGTGACCGCCTTTTTCCCGTCTTCTCTCCTGCAACCTATTGTCAATTTTAATTGCAAGGGAAACAAGACAATACAGGTTGTTAGGTTCATCACAGGTAGCTAGTTCATCCTTGACAGAATCATTCAAACCATTTAAAAACTCCTTAGTGCTTCCCTAGTGTCCACAATCCAATAGAATACTCTGCCATGCTGTCTGTACCCTGCCTCAGCTTCAGTAGTCTCTTTGAGGCGTTCCCAGCATCGTCTGGATGATCAAAATTGAGAGGAAACTTGCTGATTAATGCATACAGCCTCCGCCCAAACAAGCACTCTTCCCTTCAGTAACCCCAGTGTGTAATGTACCTTAGAGGATTCCTTGGCGAAAGACAGAGGCTTTTATTGAGAAACCAGACCCCATTGGGACAGGAATCCACAGCACTTGTTTAATCCTCCGGGGAAGTTTCCGGCGAAGTAACTGGAGGTTTCCGGGCAAACGGAGCACTTGGAGTAGAGAGTGGCGGAGAACTGAGAACTCAGAATTCCAAGGCTGGACTGAGACCCGAGGCGGGCAGGCAAAGGAGAGTCCACTTTGACCAACAAAGGAATCCAATTGTGGCAGTCAAGGACAGAGTGGCGTTGAGCTCAGCACGGGTATATGTACTGCTGAGGTGAATTATGGAAAGCATTGCAGTTGTGCAGGTAACTGTGCAGTAATGACTGGCCACGCCCCTAGGACTAGTTCCTCATATCCATGCATCTTGCCACTTCCAGGTGGAGATAAAGATAACACAGACAGAAATACAAGGGAAAAGGGGAGAGAACAAACACAAACTTGGAAGAACAGCTAACCCATAACACACACACACACACACACACACACACTCACATGTGCACACCACTTTAGTTGAGCAGTTTTTGCTTGTCTTTACTAGTTTATTTCATTGGACTTTGTTCATTGTGGCACCGAGCTGCTCCCCACTGGCACCACAAGAAACTGGAGCTGCTCTTGTGTGTGTGTGTGTGTGTGTGTGTGTGTGTCTGTGTCTGTGTCTGTGTCTGTGTGTCTGTGTGAAGATATGACAAGGCATCCAGCACCCTTGGCCATGCTTTGATTGAATAAACATGATGAAGCATTTTTGACATGCAGAGGCCCATATTTTGCACACACACATTATGGAACATGATGAGCATCAACAGGAGTAGACAGAGGATGGAGAGAAAGGAACAGACAGATGGAAAGATATTTTAAAAATGACATGATGTACTATGGGAAAATATCAGTTTCTGTCCTACAATGGCAAAACACAAAGAGAACATGCAGGACATTAACAATCCTGTAAGATGTATATGTCAGTTTCGTCTGCCTTTTTGAGAAAGTGTGATCTATAACTGTACTCTACCGAGCTTGCGTGGAAACAACATTCTGAACTAGGGCTGCTCGATTATGGGCAAAATGATTTTCACGATTATTTTGATCAATATTGTGATCACGATTTATTATCACAATTATTTGTTGATTTTAACCAAACAAATGTTATAGTCACAAAGGCTTTTATAACTGCTTTCACATCCATATTATGCTACAATCCTCTTATGTTGAAGTTGTATGTTGTACATACATACAGCTGCTAACACATGTAAATGAAAATTATCTGAAATAAATAGCCTAGGATATATTTTTAAAAAATGTATCTCTGTGAAAGCTCCTTTACTTGTTTTCAACAATAACTGATTAAAAGAGCTCGGGAGAGAGGAGGAGTGCGATGGACGATCCAGCAGGCTCCGTCCCACACGCTATTACTCTACGAACTGAAGTTAGTTGCATTCAATAACTTCTTCTGTGTTTTTCACCGTGGCTGCCGTGATAGCAGACTTACCAGCGGAAACGCTGGTACAAATACTGGTTTGCCTCTCATGCTTAACAATATACAGCTGTGTTAATAACAATTAAAACTGTGGACAAATGTCAGAAGCAGCGGATGCGACCTAGAGGAAAAATATTACTCGCGCCCTAGAGCCCTGTGAGCTAACAGACACTATTAGCACTGGTCACTGCTGTTGTCTGAAAAACAGACTGGACAAAATGTTGCGTTTACTAGTAAACTGGTAAACCTTGAGACCGATGTACTGCTATTTGTTGAATTTTCTTTGACGTTACTCACAGTCCTCTGTGACTGTCTACATCTAGAAACTAAGCTGCGCAGTGCAGGGAACAACTCTGACTGGCTCATGATCAGACAGTGGTGTACGGAGCGGTAGATTAGCTTTGCAAAAAAAATCGCTCGATTACGCAAAATTTGATCGTGGGAAACCATGATCGTGATTAAAATTGGATTAATTGTGAAGCCCTATTCTGAACTTAAGATCCTTAAAAGTATTCCTTTCAGTGACATATCTGATGCAAATTAACACTTGTTGCTGTGATGTTTTCACACTGTGGTTCCAAGACATTGCTGTGATTTGGCTATTATTTTCTATAGGTTATAAATATATTATTATTATATAGGTTATAGGTTCACTGTCTCTGTGATAGATTGGATTACCAAAACCATCCAGAATGCCATAAACACATGAACCACAAATGCACACTGCAGTTATTACAATTATAAAGTATCAGCCTACAAGATAACAAGGCGACGGGAAGAAATTGGAACTACGAGAAGAAAGTGGAACTACAATTCCAGGTGGGCAACCCCAGAAGCAAATTAAGATAGATCACTAACACACCCCCTTCTCCTTGTCAAGTACTGATGCATCTATAGCAAGTTGTATGCTTGATTCAAGGCCATTGGAAGCCAATGAGCAGAAACAGCTGAAGCAGAGTTATTTCCTTTTATGAACATGATGGCCGGAGAGCTTTCAAGCATGTGAACACCACGAAAGCAGCAGGACCTGATGGTATCAGTGGGTTGGTCCTCAAATTGTCTGTTGATGAACTAGCACCGGTATTTACAATTAAATTCAACTTGTCACTGGCTCAGTCTGTCATACCCACATGCTTCAAGGAGTCCATCATCACTCTTGTACCCAAGAGAACAAGACCAGTCTGCCTTAATGACTACCGCCCAGTGGCACACACCTCTGTAGTGATGAAATGCGTTAAACAGCTGTCCAGTACAGTTGCCCGCATTACAGTTGGCCTACCGTCCCAACTGACGGAAGACGACATAGCACACATTCTCCAAACCACCCTATCTTACCTGTAAAAGAAAGGAATCTATGTAATTTCCTGTTCATTGACTAACAGATTAGTATTTAACACCATAGTTCCAGGGTTGTCACAAAGCTCAAGGACCTGGTATTAAACACTTCACTGTGCATGTGGATCTTTGACTTCCTGACAGGCAGATCCCAGGTGGTGAGGGTGGGCGTACACACATCCTTGTCCTTAACACCGGAGCACCCCAGGGTTGTGTTTTGAGTCCCTGGTGGCCTGTATCCAAACAACTTTGTAGTAGGGATGCCTTGGTTTTATTTAATTATCTTAATGAAAACAAAACAAAGGTTGGGACAGAGGACTTTTGACTCTAACACCACTGTCAACTTTGTTGATGACACAGTTATTGTGGGCCTGATCACAGACAACAATCTGCCCTACCCTGCCTAAGGGATATTTACACCAGGCTCTGCAAGAATAAGGGTAGGAGAATTATTAAAGATCCACATCAACCAGGTAACAGCCTTTTCTTCCTGTTGAAGTTGGGTAGAAGGTACCGGTTACATTCACGTTTACACTCTCAGGACCTTTGACTTGCCTAAGACTTGATTGAATTATTGATAGAATTGTCAAGGACAATTTAATACTTGTTTGCTCAGGAAAGAAATAGCTGCACTTATTAATTTCATTTAGTCTTATTCTCAAGCTGGATCACTGCATCTCTGAGCTTGAGGCTCCACCACCTAAATCTCAACATCAGTTCTGCCTCTGTGGTGTACAACAGAGCTGTTTTAACATTGATGCTTAGTTGGTGTAGTAATGAGATAATGTGTCGGATTGTATACACCAAATCCAACATATCCGATATACAGCGGTATTTTACAAAGGCAACTGACTGCGGTCTACATTTTTGTAAGCAAAAGTGAGGGTGTGTGTGTGTGTGTGTGTGTGTGTGTGTGTGTGTGTGTGTGTGTGTGTGTGTGGTTTGTAACAGCTGCAAGGCTCCGGTCGGCTGGCAAAAAGAATGGCAGGCATCCAGTCTAAGCATTCCTGAGGGCCAAACACTTTCATCTCAAGAAACTACTCCAACACAACACACAAACTCACATTTGTCTGATGAACACATTGCATTAATAAAGTAACAGCTTTTCAGAAACAAATTGATTATGTAACTGGCTGTAAAAAAAAAAGTAATACACATGAAAGAACACTTGTACTGTATACCTGAATGTCTTTTGTTACTCTTTGTTTGTCTGTAGTAACTCTCTCTTCTTTTCCTGTCTTCCTCTGTCTGGATATAATTTCCAACAAGTCCTCCAAACAACAATATTGGTTGTTTTTTCTACCCTCTTAAACGTCCCATAGGAGCATTTCATAAATTGGAGCCTGTCTTGGTTTTGAATATGTATTTAAAGTTGTGAAACGGTCACAGTTTGGTTAGACTTAGGCACCAACACTGTTTGGTTAGGTTTAGAAAAAGATTGTGGTTCTTCTTCCAGGAATGAATGAATTTGTAATAAACATATAATATTTAACTGACATGTGATCTCTTAATCCCTAGTGTAGAAACTATAGCCCAACTGATCAAACTGATATTTGGGAGTTCAAGTAAAAATACATCAGCCAATAGATAATATTTTGGACAAAAACAAAATGCCTACTATAATGCCTTACATGTGTTTACTTGTTGGCCAATATATGCACTGATTTGATACATCTGCAATAATTGGATAGTTAGTATTAAGGGAAGCTAGTGTTGGGTTCTTCAGTGGTGTTGTATGTCGTAGTGTGTAATTTATGCTGCTGATGGTTATGTCTCATCCTTAAGTTATTTTTTATCTTCATTTACACTGTTTTAATTCCTTCTTCTGCACTCATTTTCGCAAATGAATGTTTTGTATGTTGTTCAGATGTTTTTTGACTATTTTCTGAAGTTTTGAGGTTCCTCTGTAGAAGCCTTTGAGATATGGAAACAGGCATTCACAAATAGTGACAAGACTACCAAATATGTTAATCTCTCCTCTCCTCTCCTCTCCTCTCCTCTCCTCTCCTCTCCTCTCCTCTCCTCTCCTCTCCTCTCCTCTCCTCTCCTCTCCTCTCGCAACTCACTTTCATTCATATCTCTTTTCTTCTCTTTATCTCACCAATTCTATTCAATCTCTTTCACTGCCCTTCATTTTGTTCCATCACTCCAACCCTCCCAGTGTGTGGTAAATCTCATCAGTGAGCTTCAGGAGCAGATGTGCAGGTTTCAGGAGGAGATCAGCACTCGTATTCTGGAAAAACGGGCTCTGGAGGAAAGGGAGGCCCAGCAAGGGGAGCCCGGAGGCAGCCAAACCCCAGGCCACGGCCCTCAGTTTGGGTTAGCCAGCTCAGACCTGGGCCCATCTGGCTCTGATGCCCGGATGCACAATGGAGGACAGACTGTACATGTAGGGAGACTTGATGGATGAACTCATCTTCCCGTCCTTCCCCATCATTTCTTCTCTTCTTCTCTTCTCCCTTTTTAACCAGTCCACACACCACCCGGTATTTGGAAATGTCCACAGAATCAAACTAAACTAAAACTCTTGTAGTGTGTCTGCAGAGTGTCTGTGTGTGCACTACAGGATGTTGGGGCCATCCTCTACTCAGGGTCTTGCAGATATGGAGACTTTGATTGGTTTTCCAAATACTTCTAATCCTTTTAAGAGGTTGTAAAGGTTGATGAAGCTGATTCTGTAACAATATGGTAAAATAAGAAACCCTACAATAGCCTTAAGTAGTATGACGTACTGTAATCATTTGCAGGTACAGTATATGCTAAGGGTATATTAATTGAGAAATTTGCACCTTTCTCTGCCTATCTAAGTATTTGAAGCATTTGAAAAACACATCTCAGTCCCGATCTGAATTTTCCTATAAAATTGGGTTTTGGACCAGGCATTGTGTTATAATTTCATTAAATGTGGTTTGCTTGCATGACAGTGGTTTCTCCTCTACTAACAAAGTTGACATCTGTCGGTTTCCTCCTACACTGACCAGGTGGATGGGTCATGTATAATATGTATTGTACAAGTTTTGCTTTGGACATTGGCAATGATGGCAGCCTGGAACAGCTTTGACTCTTGTTCTGGGTCTTCGGGTTCATCCTTTTCCTGATTGTTGATAACTGCACGCTGTGGTATCTGTTTCAGGAGGATCATGTTTCCTTTATTAACCACTGTACCGCTCAGTCCTGGAGACCTTTATAACTGCACTGAATGTGAACCTGATGTTTGAATACCCTCCCAGTTATATGTTGGCCTGTGCACAGTTGCTGATTTTGACATTTACTGTAGATGTGAATTTTTGTCATTTTAAGAATTAATAATTTTTGGAATTTCAGAATAATTGTGCACAAGTAGGTAAACTCACCTGCATGACTGTTTAGACTGCTAAATCTGGCCTTGAAAAAGTCATATGGAGTAAGCAATGCTGTGTTTTGGTTATTCTGCAGGATTTGTTACAAGAAATGAAGCATCTGAAAAGCAAAGTGGAGGAGCTGGAGCAAGAGAAGGGCCAGTATGAGAGGAAATTAAGAGCTACCAAGGTACTTGTTAAATCAACCTAGCACAAACACCTCACATCTCTATGATCAGCGAACCTTAACCAGTTTTATATATATACATATTGGTCATATGTTGTGTATTATAAAAGTAAGAAATATATATTGTTATATATTAGTGTGATTCCAGCATTGGACTGTACATACTGTAGGTGTTGAAGAAAAATGTGAAGTTCAGCTGCAGGGTTAATGTGGAATTACAGTAAGATAATGTACTGTATTGTACCTATAGCCAGCATTGCTACAGTCATTACAACAACAAACACTGGCATTATTTAAAGGACAATTCCGGTCGATTCCAACACATAGCTATTTTGTCTGTAAATTTGGAGTGCTTTCAGTAGAGAGAAAAATGAAAACAATTGATGCTGCCTACACCATGTTATCCTAGCTAGCGTTGGCACCCAACAGGCTTAACCAGGGCAAGTTTTAAACGTGTGTTAGTCTCTTAACATGTTCAAAATGTCATTAAAAGTGCCTACCCATGTGAAGTGATTCCTTGAACAGTGAATCTGAATGCTGTAGATGTGAAAGAAATGCATGAAAGTTGTGCTAATTCAACTTTAGTTCCCGCGAGGAGTGCTTTGAAACACAGAAAAGAGATACAAATATATTTTCAAAAATAAGCATATGCTTATTTTTTAAAAGTGCTGTAGAACAACTAGCAGGAGAAAATGTATAAGTGAGGTAAGTGTGGAGACACTACCTTATTTAATCATTTAATTTTTGGTTTGGCAGCTTCATTTTATACAAATTTTCCCATAAGTCAGCCTGATATATTGGGTATTTTTAGAAAATCTGAAGTCCATTAATGGTTTGAACTCAATTTGACTGCACATCATGGCTTCATAACGATCGACCAATACGAGGTTATCTTTTGGTAGAAAAACATCTGTCTCCTCTCCTAACACATTGTTTGTTATTGCAAACTGCCTTTGCTTTCTCTCTGCTTACAGTGCTTCCTTCCTCCTCTCGCTCCTTCACTTTCTGTATCTGTATCCTCTTTTCTTCTCTACTAACCCCTCTCTGTGGCTTGCTCTCTTCACTTTTTCCGCTCTTCTTCTCTTTCTCCTTATTTCTAAATCCCTCCCTCCCCCATCATTACCCTCTTCCTGTGTCTCTGCTTTCTCTAGCTCTCTATCTCTTACTCTCTCCATGTGTGTTACCAGTCACTCATGACCCAGCTGTCCAGCCTCAAGCTGACTGTGGAGCACACACAGCTGGAGAAGCAGCACTGGGAGGAGCGCTGGCGCAGCACCCAGGTGCCTTCTCTTCTTTCTATTCTGCCTCTTGTCTTCTTGGTCATCACTTCCTTGTTTGTTACTTTACTCTAATTAGTACTATATAGTCCTTTTGCTAATCTCTGCCTCCCTCTGTCTTCCTCCTTTTCAACCACTTTCCAACACTGCTCTCCTTTGGCCCGTATGCTTCTCAACTTCCTCTTCATCCTTATTTTGCACGTGCAGCTTTTATTCAACCTCCTGATCCTCCTTGTTTTTCTGTTGTTGGTCTTGTGATGTGTGACTGAACTTCCCTTACAAATCACAAATATTTATGTAGGGAGGAATGGGAGTTAGAAAGCCAAGAAAAAAAATAGATAGTAAAACATTCTGATTTTGACAAGGTATATGTGCTTATGTGTAGAAACAGAAAAAGGTCCTCTATCCTTGCATTTAATTTTTTCTCTTGCTTTCTGTCTTTTTTTTATGAGAGTTTGATTGTATAATGTAAATCCATATGATTACATTTACAACCGGTCAAGGCAGATGACCACCCACCCTGAGCCATGGTTCTGCTCGAGGTTTCTGCCTCTTAAAGGAAGATTTTCCTTGCCTCTGTGGCCTAGTGCTTGCTCTTGGTGGGAACTGCTGGGTTTCTGTAAATAACATCAGAGTACGGTCTAGACCTGCTCTTTATGGAAAGCGCAATGAAATAACTGTCGTTGTGATTTAGCGCTATATAAATAAAATTTAATTGAATTGATTTTGATGTGTATGCATTGGTCGTGTGTGATCATCTGCAGATAATTGTTACTCCCTCTATTAAAGTTGTACCAGGCAATTTCTCAGTGTGAAGACCCCAGCAGGCAGTGAGATGTACCCATTGACAGATCATAATTTGTGTAGGCTCTGTAGGAACCTCTCCGGGAACCATCACCTTATCGTGGTGGAGAGGTTTGTGTGTCCCTATGAACCTGAGGGCTGTGTTGTCTGGAGCTTTGTGCTCCTGGTAGAGTCTCCCATGGCAAAGAGGTCTCGGGGGAGGGGCCAGACAAAGAATGATTCACAAACCCTAATGGAAGACCAAGGAAGGGATAGAAAGACCCCGCCCGGAGGAAGCCCGGGGCCCCCATCTGGAGCCAGGCCCAGACAGGGCTCGACAGCGCGTGGTGGCCGGGTTTGCCACGGAGCCCGGTCGGGCACAGCCCGAATAAGCGACATGGCACTTCTCCCTCCAGCCCATGGGCCCACCACCTGTGGGAGGAACCAAAGGGGTCGGGTGCGCTGCGAAATGGGTGGCAGCGAAGGTCAGGGGCTTCGACGGACCAGACCCTGGCGGCAGGATAGGGGTTGGACTCTGTCCTACTCTGGAGTTGCCCATGGTGTGAGGCGCCGGGCGGGTGTGGGGATACTCACAAGTCCCCGGCTGAGCGCCGCTGCGTTGTAGTTTACCCGGTGGACGAGAGGGTCGCCTCCCTACGCCTGCGGGTGACGAGGGGAAAACTCTGACTGTTGTTTGTGCATATGCACCGAACAAGAGTTCTCAGTAGGTTCGAGCCTTCTTGGAGACTACTGGTTGGTCGGAGGACCGTCACTTATGACTGCGTTTTTAGCAAACAAGAGTGCGGAGTGTGTGTCCGGAACAACCGCGCCATTTAAAAATAAAAAAATCTAGCCAGACAGTGACAGATTATCTACTCTCTGCACTATTCTCACTTTTCTATTCTCACTATTCAATATTAAGGGCTATTATTTTGCATGTCGTTTCCAATATTGCACACTGTTACTTTTAAAAAAAACAAGACAATATATAAAAGAAAATACTTTATTTAGCTATTCAAGTAGCGCATCAAACCCTCCCGTACATCCCGGTTTTCTTCCTCTGCACCCTGTGACAGTGTCCCCCCCGGCTCTGCTGTCCGTGATGCATCCCAGTCATCGTCATAAGTCTCTCCATGACTCTCATAAACATTTTACAAAGCCCAGCAGGTCAGAACCAGAGATTTCACCCGTCGGACATCGAACGCCCAAACAGACGTCTGCGGCGGCGATTTTGCAAAGCGTGAAGGATCTGAAACACACAGTACACAGCAGACGTGTTGGTGTGTAATCATGGTTGCTAAAGTTAATGTACTTTTATATAGCGTATAGTAAATACTGACTGTGACCCTGAACACATGCAAATGTTACCCTTAATCTTACCCTTTTGTGTCAGCAAACAATAGTCATGTCGACGTCTGAACGCCGTTGGAATTCCCAAACTCCTGTTGTTTTTTTCCAGCAGTGATTTTTGTTGCTTCCTTCAGCTTCTTTTGAAACAAATTTTCTTCTGGCCGAGAATCAAAACAAACACCTCCAACGTGCTGTTGTGAGTCGCGTTAAAAATTACATCATGGCAGTTACCGGCTGCGTAGCTATGGTGACCAGCCACGCTGAGGCGTTACTCAATCTGCAATGGAAAACGGACGCAGAGTGCGTCGAGTCGAGTAGAGCCGAGTCAAGTCGAGCTGTTACCATCAGTGGAAAAACGCCAATAGTTCTGCTGGGGGACTTCAACGCACACGTGGGTGATGATGGAGATACTTGTAGAGGCGTGATTGGTAGGAACGGCCTCCCTGATCTAAACCAGAGTGGTTGTCTGTTGTTGGACTTCTGTGCTAGTCATGGATTTACCATCACAAACACCATGTTCGAACATAGGGATGCTCATAAGTGTACGTGATACCAGAGCACCCTAGGCCAAAGGTCAATGATCGATTTAATAATCGTTTCATCTGATCTGATGTTTTGGACACTCGGGTGAAGAGAGGGGCAGAGCTGTCAACTGATCACCATCTGGTGGTGAGTTGGGTCAGGGGGTGGGGGAGGACTCTGGACAGACCTGGTAAACCCAAACGGGTAGTGCGGGTGAATTGGGAACGTCTGGAGGAGGCCCCTGTCCGACGGACTTTCAACTCACACCTCCGGCGGAGCTTTTCGGGCACCCCTGTGGAGGCTGGGGGCATTGAACATGAGTCAAAATCACATCAAAGTTCCCATTGCTGAAGCTGCGGCGGCGAGCTGTGATCTAAGGGTCTTAGGTGCCTCAAGGGCGGTAACCCACGAACACCCTTGTGGACACCGGTGGTCAGGGAAGCCGTCCGACTGAAGAAGGACTCCGGAGGCAGTTGCAAGGTACCGACGGGCCCGAAGGCTACAGCCTCTGCCGTGACAGAGGCAAAGCAGCGGGTGAAGACATGGAGAAGGACTTTCGGTCGGCACCAAGGTGCTTCTGGAAAACCGTTCACCACCTTAGGAAGGGGAAGCGAGGAATCATCCAAGCTGTATACAGTAAGGATGGGACGTTGTTGACCTCAACTGGGGAGGTAATAGAGCGGTGGAAGGAGCACTTTGAGGAACTCCTAAATCCAGCTGACACGCCCTCTGTGGTAGAGGCAGAGCTGGAGGATGATGGGTGATTGTTGTCAATTTCCCTGGTGGAGGTCGCTGAGGTAGTCAAACAACTCCACAGCGGCAAAGCCCCAGGGATTGATGAGATCCGTCCAGAAATGCTGAAAGCTCTGGGTGTGGAGGGATGTCTTGGTTGACACGCCTCTTCAACATTGCGTGGAAGTCTGGGACGGTGCCTAAGGGGTGTCAGACCGCGGTATTACATTCAGTTTATTGCACCGTTGTGACGAAAAGAGAGCTGAGCCAGAAGGCAAAGCTTTCGATCTACCGGGTAATTTTCGTTCCTACCCTCACCTATGGTCATGAAGGCTGGGTCATGACCGAAAGAACAAGATCAAGGGTACAAGCGGACGAAATGGGTTTCCTCAGGAGGGTGGCTGGCGTCTCCCTTAGAGATAGGGTGAGAAGCTCAGTCATCCGAGAGGAGCTCGAGTAGAGCCGCTGCTCCTTCGCGTCGAAAGGAGCCAGTTGAGGTGGTTTGGGCATCTGGTAAGGATGCCTCCTGGGCGCCTCCCTAGGAAGGTGTTCCAGGCACGTCCAGCTGGGAGGAGGCCTCAGGGAAGACCCAGGACTAGGTGGAGAGATTATATCTCCAACCTGGCCTGGGAACGCCTCGGGATCCCCCAGTCGGAGCTGGTTGATGTGGCTCGGGAAAGGGAAGTTTGGGGTCCTCTGCTGGAGCTGCTGTCCCCGCGACCCGATACCGGATAAGCGGATGAAGATGGATGGATGGATGGATGGATGGATGTAGACATTGTGTGCCCTTCAACATGCTAAACCGGAAAGAAAGAAACTAATAACCATACCATAACTCTACAGTCTCTATGAAATATCCTGTGCCTCTGCCCACTTCAACACTATATCTTGCTTCTATTGTAAGCTTGTGTGGCTTAAACGCTTTTATTGTGCGGCAGCTGGAGGAGGTGTTTAGTCTGCATTTATAGCATACCACCATTGCAAGGTTGTGCACACACCTGTTTTCTGAAACCTGTTGTGTCCAGCTGTCATTCTTTAGCAGCTTTGTCCCTATTATGTGTTATCCTTTTATCTTCAACTCTGATTAGGTTGACAAAAAACACGCCAAGCCTTCTGTTTACTGTTAACTAGGTGCAAGCTAAATTACAAGTCCAGAAATGTGGCACACATTGCTAAATTTTGCAGTTGTTGATTGCAGTCTTAACCAGAAATGAAAGTTTTAAATTCATAGAGGAAATTATTTTCATGCCTTTATTTGAAGGACATTAAACAAAAAAACCTGGCCAAACACAAACTGGGGACGTTGGGGATTCATGATTGACGCTTTAGCCCCTGGGCCGTCAACCCTGATACGGACGTTTTTATTTTTGCATTTTCAATAATGAAGAGGACAACAGCAAACAAGGGGAGAGAGAATGGGGTCAGAATTTATGAAGGCTCTTTGTGGCACCAAAACCATAAACACATTCTTAATTCATAAGTCATGTGAGTTTGTGGAAGTGATGAGAAGTGAAAAATCTCAGACATTGGTGCAAGTGTGACCGAGCCATTAGCTGTTAGTTATAAGGCAGTCCGGTCAGTCATTTGAGAGTCATCAAACCCCATTAATAGAGATGGGAACTGATGTTGGACAGCGTGTTGTACATTTCTGGTGACACATGGACTCCTTTTTCTAATAATCTGACTTTTTTGGCCTGTATATATAAATCACTCTCTTCAGAGGAATGTCCCTTGTCCGGTGGCTCTCACATGAATTCCATTAAACGTTAACCTGTAAATCACATACAGAATTTAAATTCTGCCAGTAGACCTGTTACAATATTGTTGTTTTTAGAGGACAAGTCTGGTTGCCTTAGACTTAAACTCCTTACAACTCCAATGACCTGGAAGACGCAGAATTGTGAAGACAGTTCACAAACATATACTCTTTCCTTCACAGGCAAAAATATCAGAGCTGCAGCAGCTCCTGGCCTCCAAAGACACTGAGATCGAATGCCTGCAGACTCAGCTGCTGGCCAGAGGCGGCACAGCCAATGACAACACAGAGAGAGGTACTCACAGCTGACCAATCACTTCAGATTCACATCTGTCAGTGTGGATATGTGCATGAGAGTCACTTACTGTAACATCTAATTAACATGTCCCTCTCTCCTCTGCTGTGCACTTTACTTGTTTTTGTTTCTCTGCTGACCCCTGCTGTAGAGGAGCTGTATATCAAGCATCTGATTAACAAATGTAAGGCATGGTGTGCTGTTGTTATGGGTCAAATTTTCAACCAACATGCTCTGCCTTTGTAGCCACTTGACAACTTGATTTCTCGTTTTTTGTCATGATATGTAGCTTCGTAACAAATATTTAGTCAGAATAGTGTTGTAAATTGATGCAATGATTTTGGCTCATCTCAACAAAACCAAAATAGAAAGTGGTGCCTTTAAACTTTTAAGGTTAGTAGCCTCCTAATGAGGTGGTGGAGTGTTTTGATTGAGATTGGACTACATCCGAGCTTTAGTTTGTGTTGCTCGTTGTAAACATTCTGGCTTTATCGAACCAAAGTGCAGTAAGACTACATCCTTTCAAACCTTCCGGCTGGCATGATACCATGGCTACTTGCCAACAAAATGGCATATTTTGAATCAAATTAGAAATATTTGATTCAAAGACTGGACCAAGAGTTTTAAAATCCTTCTGAAAGTTCAGAAATCAGAAGAATAGAGAATAGCTCTGCATGATGCTACATGATATTATTGAAACTCCAGCTGCGACATTACATAGCGCTCTCTCTCTCTCTCTCTCTCTCTCTCTCTCTCTCTCTCTCTCTCTCTCTCTCTCTCTCTCTCTCTCTCTCTCTCTCTCTCAAACAGGCTGCCATCCTCTGACACATACATATACTGTACCTAAGCCTTATTCTTGCTGCCTTGACCTACAATTTAATGCTGGTGCATTAACAAACTGCAATCAAACACCTGCTTCATAAGTGTCAGTTTATGCTGTCTCAGTGATCGTGGTATCAGTGTGTAAAAACCTCAATATACAGTTCAATCTAACATGTCACATGTTAGCTTGAGTCTCTTTTGGTTTGCCTTTGCCATATTTTTTGAACGGGTAATCCACCAATTTCGTATTTAGCAATTCATCACTTCCATAAGAACTTGTGAGACTCACCAGAGACAAGAAAAAATGTATGCAGCAGAAACCAAGATATTCAGATTTTTAGTCATGGGTCAAGCTCCAAAAACACATGTTAACCACAATCCAACCAATAGCATCTTTTTTTGTTAGACCCTCCCTGCCTGACAAATGCTGTACCAGCTGTACGTGTTTTTCTGTTCTAAATTTGTAGCCCAAGCTGAGATAACCCTTATGGCATCACTATGTAATATTTAGGGTTATTCTTGCAGACTTGACAAAGCTCCTCCAAAGTGAAAGAAAACATTATACAACTGTATTCACAGACTGAGTAGTATTAATAGACTGACCTTTATTCATAAGATTGGTATAGTTCCTCATTACAATAAGTTTTTGTATGTGAAAGGACATTGACTGACATCCCATATTTGTGTGTTTGTATTGTGTTGCTTTCTGAATCCAGAAGAGAACTTGTTTTTTTGTTGGTATTTGCATAGTCGCCACTCTTGAACACCAGTTATATCACTATGAAAAGCTGCAGTGTGTGTCACAGGTGATGGTGTATGGGCAGTCGCGCTGTCAGTGTGTATTTGTTTGGCTTGTTTATTCGCATTAGCATGACTGTCATGTCTGTCGCCAACATTGCATCAGGCACCCATCAGAGAGCCCTAAATTAAAAAGACGTGAGGTTACAGTGAGTCTTAACATTTCACTACCTTGTTTTTCATTGTTAGACCATGAATACCAGAGGCTGAAGGTGGGGATGGAGTCTTTGTTGGCTTCAAATGATGAAAAGGTAAATTAAACCTTTTTTTAAATTTCCGCTGTGTTGAAAGTTTATTTAATGTTCAGTTTGAGAGTTGTTTTGATGAAGATAAAGATAAATTATTTTACTTGATTTACAAAATCCCAAATATTTGTGTCTTGCTGATAACAGGATCGGCGTATAGAGGAGCTGACCATTCTGCTTGGCCAGTACAGAAAGATGAGGGAAGTCATGGCACTCACACAGGGTATGAATTACATCCTTTCTCTCCTCATATACGTGTTTGAGTTGAAAGTACAACGTAGCAAACACTCTTCTCTCCTTCATAGTTATTTTAATTGTGTTGTGTGTAATATTGCTGTGTTCAACAACCAGGGAGTAGTGAAGAGGAGCTGAGTGGCAGTTTAAGATTCAGAGCCATCACGCACAAAGCACAATCTGATATTGTCAAATCAGAGGTAAGGTTATGAAGTATATACTTTTTTACAACCTCTAACAATGTGAATGTGATTGTAAGCAATACTGGGAACTGCCTCCCCCAAAATGGACTATTTGCTTAAGAAAAACTTAAAAAATAATTGTTTTTGTCTCTGGATAGAGGTCATCAAGAGGGTCTTCTCCGCTTATGCTACTTGCATCTCCTTACCAGAGAGAATTGGACTCTAGGTATAAACACTCAAAATACACTTGCAGACACATCTCACTTACTAACTTTTCTGACTAACTATTAAGCTTACCACTTTGTGTGCCATTTGTAGTATGCAGAACTCTATGGACACATCACTGGTGTCCACTGGGGATACAAGCTTCTTTAATGGACCATGGTAAGTAGACACGTTTGTGTGACTTCTGTTTAACATGGCAGACCTTTACTTTGTCCAAAAATGAAATGTTGCTTACACTCAACTTAACGTGTAGGCAGACGTATGTATGTTTGCTAATGGAATTTATATGGTGGCAAATACTGTATATGTATAATATATAAAATAATATTTCCAGGCATCAGCACAGGTTATTGTCCAGCAGTCTTGAAGAGTTGCAGAGTGGATCCTTACAAAAGGTTTGTTAGTGCATATAAAATCACTTTACTGCTACTGATTGACTTTAATAATACTTTAATCTAATTTAACGGATGAATGTGATTAAATTTAACCTGCTACATCTGCTGCTGCCTCTTAAATATCTGATCAACATGCACACTAACTTTGTTCTTTCTAAATAACAAAAACTTTTATCTGATTGTGTGATTGCTAACCTGCTAACTTGTTTGTCTGTCTGTGTGCGTGTTTCTTTCTCTCCTGTATCTGTGTTGGCTATAGGCTGTAGAGATTCTACCAATTGAAACTGAATCAGACACAAGGGCAGAGGTACTGATCTGCTGCATGACTTTACACAGCCTAACCTTTACCAAACCCTTAGAAATACATACACTGTGCAATTAAGCATTACTGTTCATAATATAGCAGGGATAGGGTCCACTTAATTTTAATTCAGTCTTCAGAATTTTACTGTAAACCACTGATGTAAATTTACTGCTTAAATCTCACAGTAGCTTACCGTTTTATCTCAATACAATGATCCAACAAGAGACAAAGAAAGCACAGAGACTAAATACACAGGGTAACAAGGTTGAAACAAGAAACAGGTGACGCAGGGGCTCAGGACCAGGTGAAACACATCAGGGTGGGGCTGACAAGCACAAATACAGGAAAACACAAGGCAGGAAGTTAAACAAGACGTGACAAGAGAGAAGACAGAGACTACATAAGAAAATAGGAAACACTACAACAAACACTCACAATCGTGACATAAACAGTAGTTTACTGGCAAAGCTGCTGCCAGTATATTACTGTAAATGTACGTTTTGCAGAGTAGCTCTTAATTAAAAAAACATTTATAGATAAAACCTTGTCAAACTTCAAAGACTAAATAAAAGATTATTGGATTTATCACAGTTAGGCAAGTACAAAATGTGTCAAGGTATTTATGCACATGGGATGCAAGGATGTTCTCAGAAACATTCCTACATATTTGCATCATAACAACATAAGGGGCTTTAATTTCTTTATTCACACATTATTTTGAATCAGTTATCAAATTGTTCACCTGAGGCTGTATTACAGATACTTCCTATCTTAAGTCTTAAGATAGGAAGAGTCTAAGGTTGGATTTTTCCCAATTTGGTATTATAGAAGCAAATCTTAACTAACTTTACGAATCCTATCTTATCTTATCTCAGGTTAGACAATCCTAAATACCCAATCCAATTTTGGTTACCAACTTGAAACTAGGGATGCTAATTTCAATGTTTTTTTGTTTTTTTTTGTCCGATAGCTAAACCTTCATTAATCGTTAACCAACAAGCGGGCCACAAAGTCCTGCGTCTATGGATAACTGCGGACTTGTACTGGTTGCTCAGCCACAATGTTGCTGTAAGAACTGCTTGCATGTCCACACGATTGGTACAAGTCTGCAGCATTCTGGGACACGGAATGTAGCCCATGTCCGAGCCTGTCTCCACCACATCCACCTGCGAGGATGTCAGCCCTGTGCCTGCCTGGCATACTCTGTTTGTAGGACAGCCGATTTAACCCACCGTACAGTGGAATTTGTCACAATGCTCTCTGTTGTGAGAGCTGTCTAGCAATTGCTTGTGAGAGCCACGAACAAAAAGAATTATCACAGTTTAACAGTTTATGTAAGATTAAGGGAAGTGAGGATGCTTGTGTAATCCACTTTTTCAATCTTAAATTACGATTCTATAATGGCTTTTTTCCTAAATTTGGTCCTAACTCTAATTACGATGGCTAACAAACAGTTGAGATAGGATCTGCAAGCTAAGACGTTTCTGTAATACGCCCCCCCTGGGATGCATTTTGGGCTTTCTGCTCTCTTAAATGTAGCCACGGAGAGGTCAAATTGGACATTGTGTAGGTTGTAAAAAATTGTATTTATGGCTTAAGTTGTTTGTAGTCTACAGTTGCTATAGAAATGATGTAGTGGATTCACAAAAACAAATGTGTGCTACACAGAGGCTTAGTGCCTATATTGCGTTTTATTAATTACCTCCAGATAGAAAGTAGATCACCTTTCAGAATTTTCTTGCATCACTTTTTGAAATTGATTGTTGTCCGTGAAAAACAAAAAAGTTCACCCTCTGAGTGCTTATTCATGTAGCACACACATGATCATACTGACACACACACACACACACACACACACACACACACATAAAGGGCCCATACCCACCTGAAGTGGCTGTCAGTAGTGCTCAGCATCATAGCTGCCTCCCAGATGTTTCTCTCTGCTGGCCTTTCTCCTCTTATTCCTTTAGAGCCCCAGTGACTTTAATGCCTGGTCAGATTCTGGCATCATCAGACTTTCACCCCCCCATAGGACACACCGTTATGCAACAGAGCAAATGAGCAAATCAAATCATGACCCTGCTCTTATCTTCTTATGAAAGATATTTAGATGGGACTGACCACCCTGTATATACAGTAGATGTAGAGGAAATGCATAGACCTTTGTATATCTAAAATAACAGAGTTTCAATGTATCTTATTATTATTACCATAGAGTATCAGAAGCAGATAACTACCAAATGCCAAGAAAAATGTGTCCACTTCATCAAAGCTATCTGCTAAGAAGAAATTTGAACATTTGAATTCAAAGCAAGAATCAGTGAATTCTGAGGCTTCTGTTCTTTCAACAGATATTGTAATTTACTTGAAATGTGGTGCTAGACTAGAATAAGATATAACGCACTGTTTTGTTGTTTGAATTCTCCAGAATTCTCACATGGAGCTGAGCAAGTACAAGACTTTGCCGGGGAAACTAAAAAGTAAAAAGGGCGAGCCGATGGCTGAGCTGAATGGCCACAGACAGAGAGATGGAGAGAGTTTATCGCCTGTCCAGCCTTCTCCTGTCCACAGCCACAGCCGGGACTACACTCTCAGTGAGTTTCTCTTATGTAATCAACAGGAGACTAAAAAATCTGTTTTATTATTTTGCCTGTCACAAGAAAGATAATTTTCAGTATTTTCTACCTTTGAAAGACAACTATTTTAATGAAAGGTGTTGATAGTGAAGTCTGTAGATTCCCAGAGCAAGTGGGACATTGGGCCTCATGCAAGAACCATTAGAAAAAAAAATTGTTGTTAAATGCATACAAGTTATTTAAGAAAATTTGTCGCATTCACTATGCAGAATTTTAGTTTGGACTTCCATAGTACAATAATTTTCATGAGTGGTCCAGACCGGTCCTACAAGTCACAAGGGACACACTCTTGTCTGACATACACTAAATTAAATTATAAACGCAACACTTTTGTTTTTGCCCCCATTTTTCAGGAGCTGTCCTCAAAGACCTCCCCCCCTTTTTTCTAAAACGAAAATGAACTCTAAAGTAAGTTTTTAATAAATCAGGATTTTTCATGCATAAAAGTCTAGGCCAAAATGGGCCTATATCAGGAGATTCAGTTGGATCCATGGAACACACATATGGTTTTTGAATGTGTAATGTACGGTTTGGGAGTTGTGGGGACAAATGCATTTTTTCTGCTATAGCGCCACCTAGTGGTGGAATTGGATCAATAGTTGCGCCTGAGGTCCTTGCAGAGTTGCATCAGTCCTGGAAATGGCACCTCCCCACCATGTACGGTTTAGGCTGTAGCGGGAGTTGTAGGCGGTGAAGGTTCCTACAGCTTCGGTTCCTACAGCCTTGGACCCCTAATAAGCTCAAAGTTCACCCCAGTGGGACTCACCATCTCCAGCAGTAAACACTGTTTACCAACTACTCCAAACAGCTCTACTGTAGTACAGCCTTTACTTCCGTGATGAACGTGCGTCACTTCGTAACACACGTTATAATGCTCGCCTGGGCTAGCTGCTAGCGTGGCATGCCCACATACTCTGCTTCTGACTAACTTGTAGTGCTGACCTAGGCTTGCGCATGTGCAACTGCCAAAAAAGATGGAACAAAGGTTAGATGCCTCACTCAGTGGCTAAAACAGAGAGCTCAACACACAGGGTGAAAAGAGGAGCTGCCGCAATGTGTAGTACAACAAAAAGATGGTGTTTTTTGAAAATGAAATCATACAACCTTATTCTGATACAACCTCTAAATACAATTATGAACCTGAAATGAGCATAATATGAGCACTTTAACCTCCGTTGTGTGAATTTCTTCTTTTAGTCCTGGGTTAACTCTTGGGTTTTGTGAATGAAACTTGCCCATGACATCCAGGGCCACACGGAATCTGTGGACGCAGAATTCTGCAGAATTTTCTCAGATTTTCCGCATATTTCCCACAGATTAAAAAAAAAGCAAAGCAAATAAAACTCAGAATGTTAACTAGGGGTGGGAATAACCAGACACCTCCTGATACGATATTGTAATGATATGATATTACTGCGATTTTTAACATATTGCAATATTCTGTGATATAATGCAATTTATAAGCTTTTTTTCCCAATTTCAAATGATATCCCCAAAAAGAAACTTTGTCAACACCTGTTTTTTCTAAAAAGAAACATTTCTGTTTGTTCATATCACTTAAATTTTATTACTGCAAAAATGGGAGCAGACAAACTGAAATAATAAAAAAAATCGATACTTGGCGCCTGTGTATAATACAGTATTGCCAATGAAAAAATTGTGATACTATGCTTGATTTTTTTTTTCCCCACCCCTAATGTTACCACATCGCCACTCTTAGCAGAAAAATTGTCTGCTAATTTAGCAGATTTTCCTTCTGGATCACCACTGAAAACTATAAAACAATCTGGAGATTAAGTTTAGGTCTGCTAATGACCAAATCTTTTGAAATGACACCTCCATCAAGATGAAACAAGTAATTTCTAACCACTTTGTACAGTTAAGAACACTAGCAGACCTCACAGAAAAGGAGATGTTTAAGATAAAGACACAAAAATATTCTTGCACAAGGCCCATTGTTTCTTTCAAATGTAATTTTTTACTGCTGTTAGCACCACAAATGAACTTCTATTCACCTCAGTTGTGTATGTATATATTCTCTAGCAGATAAATTAAAACCACCAAAATAAAATACCACAGGGGTTAAGTGGGAAAATATGTTCTTGAACAGACCTTAGCAAACCTAACATATAATGCCTAATAAACTGTAACCGTTAAATAACTCTTCAACTCAAGTAAACGTCAACTAACTTTGCTCCAACTGCTTCCTTCTCTTTGCCCTTTCTCCTATCTCCTCCTCCTGTCTGTTTTGCTGTCGGATTGCTCTTTTCTCTGTTTGTCTTATGGCTGCAGTTCGCTGCAGGAGTGCCAGTGCTCGGCTTTAGGTACTGTATGCACACACAGAAATTCAAATGTCAGCACTGGAAATACACTTTCGATAAAAACCGAGTCAATTGGCTCAATTGTTGTTGCTGTGACTCTGAAGCAATACAAACAAGCTTTTATGACAAATAAAATCCTGTCAATTCTCAAACAAGATTGACAGCCATACCTCAGAGGTAAGCAGAGGCATGGTGAGCCGGGATTATAGGGAATCCTTCATGACTCAGAGAGCTGACAAAGATAGACTGGCTGTCTCGCATCAGCATTTACTAAAACACATGCGCACACACACACACACACACACACACACACACACACACACACACACACACACACACTTAAAGCTAATAGGCATATAAGCACACAACCACCCATGTATCAGCCTACACAAAGCCAGAGCTTGAAGCAGAAGGGAGAGGGCGAGGAGTGCAAGCTGTAGGATATGTGCAGTTCTGTATAAGATATTATGCGAGAAAAAATGAATGTGTGCAGTTCAACTAGCTTAGACATTCAAAGTAAACAAAGGCAAATGTAACCTGACATCCCCTTTTGCTCTCACTGCCTCACAGAACAAACACACACACTGGATGTTTTAAACAGGATGTCACTGAGAAAGAGCAAGTCGAGCAAGTGCAAAGTAAACAGGCAACATGTAATGAGGTAGTAATCGAATTGCGCAAGTTTGTTTTTAGCACCAACTTGGTTAAACTCCTTAAGGAGAGAGTTTTCTTTTTAGCCACTGGTCAGGCTTTTAATAGGGATAGATAGAAAATTGGTGTGGGATGACTTCATTACTCTTTAGATCATCCTGTGGCCCAGAAGACCTCTCATATATGGCTTGGACACTGATGTACATGTATATTTTTATTTTGGAGAAAAAGTGTTGGTGGCTAATCCTCGCTTCTGCTTTATTTCTGCTTGCTTTTGTCTCATTTCACTAATCTCCTCTGCCTCAGGATCCCCTGGAAAACATGACCTCTATAATGTTGGTGGGTATTGCATCTCAAGCCATGAACCCATCCACCTTGTGTTACCATCCTGTTAAAGTCAGTGATCTTGACATGAGATTAGTGAATAATATACCCTGGGTCAAATGTACTTGTTTGTAGTGCAAGTGTTCATCGGCGTCATGGAAAACACTAATTAAAGCGTGGATACATTATTTTATTAATTTAGAATTAACAGCTTCTGTTTGATTTCCATCAATGGAAGGACACTAAATGAGTTTGTTAAAAAAAGGTTTTGAAGCATTATTATTGTAGTGGAGCTATATATACTGTGTGTGTGTGTGTGTGTGTGCGTGTGTGTGTGTATATATATATATATATATATATATATATATATATATATATATATATATATATATATATATATATATATTATCAACAATATTGATGTGCTGTTTTAAAGAACTAGTGCTTTCCAGGACACTATAAACAGGCTACCAATGTAAGAAACAGGAAAAATGTGAGCTTTACCTACTTACTTAACCAATTTACTAATTTTGTATCCCAGATTTCTACTTTGCTGAATCAGAGTGTCAATTCTTCTATGCCTGTGTTGTTGTCTGGCAGGGCATCCAGAAAAGCTAGAGGAGTGTGTTCTGTCAGACCAGTCCCCCCTGTCATCTGGAGTGGACTCTGGACAGCAATCCCCTGTCTCACCAGAGAATAAGAAGAGTCAAAGAGGCATTAAGAAACTCTGGGGAAAGTAAGTTTAAAAAAAAATATATATATATATATATGTATATGTGTGTGTGTGCACAAATATTATATTCACAAGTACCTTACATACATACAAGTTAAATGCTCTCACACACACTACTAAAAGGCTTTCATTTACACTACTGAAAAGTTATACACTCACATACTATACTGAGACCTCACACACATGCAAGTGAGATGCTCTCACACACTCTTGAAAAGCTCTCATATACACTACTGACACACTTTCATATGCACAACTGAAACACTTATATATACTGAAATGCTAAGATTTCATTTTTAGTAGTGTATATGAGAGCATTACAGTAGTGTGTGAGAACATTTAAATACATATTAGTGTGTCAGTAATGTGTATGAGAGTGTTTCAGCAGTGTGTATGAGAGTGTTTCAGTATTGTGTATGATGACGTTTCCGTATTGTGTGTGAGCGGAGTTCACATGAAGGCGTTTCACTTAGAACTGGAAGGGGTATATGAGAACTTTTTAATTGTGTGAGAGGTAATTGTGAATAATGTCCCTGATGGCCCCTCATAAATACAATACAGTAGTTACACATAAACAGTATCCTTTTCTGTTTTGCCTAACACAGCTACATTATCTCAGTCTCTGTCCCTTTTTCTAATTTTCCTTCACACACTTATCAGTGTTTCCATTGTACCCAGGATCCGTCGCAGCCAGTCAGGCAGTCCTGCCCAGGTTCACTACTCTGAGCTGGGAGAGTTCAAGAGGGGAGGTTTCAGAGCTACAGCTGGACCAAGATTGGCCCGTCCAGGGACCACACGGTATAAAAATATAATTATACTTACACATACTGTTTTTTCATACATAGTATGTGTAAAATATTCTGGGAGGGAGAAACACTGTATTGAAGATAGTTGCCAGCTGCATTACATTGACACCACAGGCTTTCCCTAATTTCTTGGTAAATCCCAATGGTTTGGGATTTTTGTTTGGACTCTGCTGACTGGGACATGTTAAGGTCTGCTACCAACAGTCTGGATGAGTACACAGAGGCTGTGATGTCATACATCAGCTTCTGTGAGGACTGCCATGTTCCATCTGGCACCTGGGTGGACAGCAATGAAAAACCCTGGTTCACAGCCAAACTCAGAAGGTTAAGGCTGGATAAGGAAGAGGCCAAGTACAAGTTTAGCAATGAGGTGAAAAAAGCTAAACGATGGTACTCTTAGAAGCTCCATCACCAATTCTCAGCCAACGACTCTGTGTCTGTCTGGAAAGTGCTCAAGCTAATCATCAATTATAAATCTAAAGCCCCCCACTCCAGGGACGCCTAGCCAATGACCTCAACGAGTTCTGCTGCCGCTTTGAAAGACAAAGGGACAGTCCTGTAACCGTCCTGTAACCATAACCATCCCCACACACACATACAAATGCCCACCTTGAAGAACCCCCGAAAAGCTGCTTGACCAGATGCTGTCTCCCCATCCAGCTTGAAGCACTGCACTGATCAGCTGTCTCCAGTGTTCACAGACATTTTCAACAACTCACTGAAGACATGTCACCTGCCAGCCTGCTTCATATTCTCAACCATCATCCCTGTGCCCAAGAAGCCAAGAACCACAGGACTTAACGACTACATACTTGTTGCCCTGACGGTTGCTCTGTGGTTTTGAAGTCCTTGGAGCGCCTTGTGCTTTCCCACCTCAAAGCCATCACCGACACCCTCCTGGACCCACTGCAGTTTGCCTACTGTGCCAATAGGTCTGTAGACGATGCAGTCAACCTGGCCCTCCAGCACCTGGACTCTGCAGGAACCTATGCTAAGATCCTGTCTCCCAGCTAAGTGTGCCTGACTCCCCCTGCAGGTGGATCACTGACTTCCTGTCTGATAGGAAACAGCATGTGATTTTGGGAAAACACGTTTCCGACTCACTGTCCATCAGCACAGGATCCCCTCAAGGCTGTGTTCTTTCTTCTCTCCTCTTCTCCCTGTGCAGTAACAGCTGCACCTCCAGTCACCAGTCCGTTTTCTGAAACTTCGGAAGTTTGCGGATGACACCTCCCTCATCGGACTCATCGTAGGCTGACCACCTAGTGACCTGGTGCAATCGGAACAATCTAGAGCTCACCCTAAAGACAGTGGAGATGATTGTGCACATCAGGACGAACTCAGCCCACCTGCCCCAATGACCATTTGTGACTCCACAATTAACACTGTGGAGTCTTTCCACTTCCTGGAAACTTTCAGCTGAACATAAGCTCCCTCATCGAGAAAGCACAACAGAGGATTTACTTCCTGTGGCAGCTGAAGAAATTCAACCTGCCAATGATAATGATGGTGCACTCCTGCACAGTCATCATCAAGTCCATCCTCACATACTCCATCATCATCTGTTACGCTACTACCGTGAGGAAAATAAGTATTTGAACACCCTGCTATTTTGCAAGTTCTCCTACTTAGAAATCATGGAGGAGTCTGAAATTGCCATCGTATGTGCATGTCCACTGTGAGACACATGATCTAAAAAAAAAATCATGGCTAGGCCACGCCAGAAACTTGATATGTTTCTTACAGAGCCACTCCTTGGTTATCCTGGCTGTGTGCTTTGGGTCATTGTCATGTTGGAAGACCCAGCCTCGACCCATCTTCAATGCTCTAACTGAGGGAAGGAGGTTGTTCCCCAAAATCTCTCAATACATGGCCCCGGTCCACCTCTCCTTAATACAGTGCAGTCGCCCTGTCCCATGTGCAGAAAAACACCCCCAAAGCATGATCCTACCAACCCCATGCTTCACAGTAGGGATGGCGTTATTGGGATTGGTCTTCCTCCAAACACGGTTAGTGGAATTATGACCAAAATGTTCTATTTTGGTCTCATCTGACCACATGACTTTCTCCCATGACTCCTCTGGATCATCCAAATGGTCATTGGCAAACTTAAGACGGGCCTTGACATGTGCTGGTTTAAGCAGGGGAACCTTCCGTGCCATGCATGATTTCAAACCATGACGTCTTAGTGTATTACCAACAGTAACCTTGGAAACGGTGGTCCCATCTCTTTTCAGGTCATTGACCAGCTCCTCCCGTGTAGTTCTGGGCTGATTTCTCACCTTTCTTAGGATCATTGAGACCCCACGAGGTGAGATCCTGCATGGAGCCCCAGTCCGAGGGATCTTGACAGTCATGTTTAGCTTCTTCCATTTTCTAATGATCCCTCCAACAGTGGACCTTTTTTCACCAAGCTACTTGGCAATTTCCCCGTAGCCCTTTCCAGCCTTGTGGAGGTGTATAATGTTGTCTCTAGTGTCTTTGGACAGCTCTTTGGTCTTGGCCATGTTAGTAGTTGGATTCTTACTGATTGGATGGGGTGGACAGGTGTCTTTATGCAGCTAACAACCTCAAACAGGTTCATCTAATTTAGGATAATAAATGGAGTGGAGGTGGACATTTTGAAGGCAGACTAACAGGTCTTTGAGGGTCAGAATTCGAGCTGATAGACAGGTGTTCAAATACTTATTTGCAGCTGTATCATTCAAATAAATAGTTAAAAAATGATACATTGTGATTTCTGGATTATTTTTTTTTGGGATTATGTCTCTCACAGTGGACATGCACCTACGATGACAATTTCAGACCCATCCATGTTTTCTAAGTGGGAGAACTTGCAAAATAACAGGGTGTTCAAATACTTTTTTCCTCACTGTATCTCTGCCAAGGACAAGGGCAGACTGCAGCAAGTCATTTGTTCTGCAGAGAAGGTGATTGGCTGCAATCTGTTCCAGGACCTGTACACCCCCAGGACTCTGAAGCGTGCTGGAAAGATTGTGGCTGAGCCCTCCCACCCTGGCCACAAACTCTTTGAGTCACTCCCCTCTGGCAGGAAGCGGAGGTCCATCAAGACCAAAACCTCACGCCACAAGAACAGTTTTTTTCCATCCGCCACTAGGCTTATCAACAAGGCCGGAACCCACCCTGACACGCTCCACAATCCACCTCTGGTTCTATATGCCACTGTACTTTCTTATGCTGCTGTGCTGCTCTTCTTATTTTATTTTTAATACATACTGTGTATGTATGTTAATACTTATATTGTTTTATTCTGGCACTTCAGCCATCTTGTATTTAGAGATTTTGGGACACGCACCTACAGCACCAAAGCAAATTCCTTGTATGTGTAAAAAACGTACTTGGCAATAAAGCTTTTTTGATTCTGATTCTGATAAAGGTAAATTTAGATGATTCTTCCATGTTTGATTTGGTTATATATACAGCACAGTGATTTTCATATTTTACTAGCATGAATAAGCTGCAGCTACGTGGTAGGAATAATGGATTGAAAAAATCTACTACACATTTTTTAAATGCCAGCAATAATTTGTTTTATATAAGCTAAAATATACAAAGATTCCATTGTGGTCAACTTTATTAACCCAACACTATAAAACTGTACGTGGTTCCAGGTCTGTTAGTCTAATTTCAAACTTGTTTCTCTGTTCAATGTTAATATTTGTTCTTTTCTTCCATCTTCATGTCAGAGACCCAAAGATGCCTTTTTGTAAGTGGAACACAGAGCAGGTGTGTGACTGGCTTGAGGAAATTGGACTTGGTCAGTACAGCATTCTTGCTTGCCAATGGGTTACCAGCGGTGATACTCTATTGTCGGCCACCCAGCAAGACCTAGAGAAGGTACATGCACATATGTGAGCACGCACTCACACACACACACACACACACACACACACACACACACACACACACACACACACACACACACACACACACACACACACACACACACACACACACACACACACATGCAGATTATCTCCTCTATATGGAGCATGTTTCATAAAATGGTGCATCTGAGACATCTGTCTAGCTCAGTTGGTCTACCTGACAAAAAATCGTCCAAATATTTTTCAGTTCTACCTGTCTAATCATTGTTGCTGTCTGTCTGTCAATTTGGCATTTAGCAATGCCTGTCTCTGCTTTTCAACCTGGTTGTTAGTTTCGCCTTCAACACTGTCACATTGTCCACCTCACCCCCTAAGCCTCTTTGTCTCTCTCATGAGGATAATTTTAATTAGATAATTCACTCTAATGGTGGTATATTCTTTATTTCTCTCAGATTTAAGATTTATTTAATTTATATTTAAGGTATACAGTGTATTCATTCCCAATGAGGAAATTACAATTTACACTCTGTTTTCTTAGTAATCACTACACACAGGCCTGAAACACACACGCTCAGGACCTATTCATGCACAAATGGAAAGATGTTAGTTAGTGCTGGTTGGGGGGTACAGTGCCTTGCTCAAGAACACCCGGCAGTGCCAAGGAGGTGAAGTGGCATCTCTCCAGCTATCAATCCACACTCCAATTCCAAGGGACTTGGAACCGCGACCCTCCGGTTCCCAACCCAACTCCCTTTCAATTTCCTTGCGGGAGTCATCCCAAAAGGATTAATAAATAGAAGTCTAAGTTTAAGTCTATGGACTGACCTACTACCGGCCCTTTTTATTTAGCTGTGACAAAATGAAATAAGATATTTCTCTCACTGTGTCTCCAGGAGCTGGCGATGAAGAATCCGCTCCACAGGAAGAAGCTCCTATTAGCCATCAAGACGTTCAGCAGCAAGCAGTCTGAGAAGTCTGCAGAGCTGGATTACATCTGGGTCACTCGTACGCACTGAAAACCACACAATGAAATAAAACTCTCACTGACCATACTTCATTATGATATTCCCTTATAATAAACTGTGATATTTTATATTCCAAAGGTTGGCTTGATGACATTGGACTTCCTCAATACAAAGACCAATTTAATGAAGGAAGAGTGGATGGGCAGATGCTGCAATACCTCACTGTGGTGAGTTAACTGATAATCATTAGGGTTGGTTACCAATTTCGATGCCTCATTTCGGTGGCACTGCTCTGAAACTGACTTTACAGGCAACAGAAGCATCACTGCATTTAATGCTTATTATAAGTTATTGTTATTACATTTTAAATAAATCAATTAAATTTGACTATATGGCCTTTGCAATAAACAAGCCATTGTATAATGTCGTTTTGTGCTCTTTTCAGGCACCGCACCGTTTTATAAGTACTGATATTGGAAAACCCCAAACAATACCCAACCCTAATGATCCTGATGATTGGTCAAATATATTTGACCATTAAAGTTTAACCAGGTTTCAGGGAATTCTAGATAAGAAATCGGATACCCCATCTGTCTGTCCCAATCTTATGAAGCGATATCTCAAGATCCCTTGAAGTAAATTTCTTCAAATTTGGCCGAAATATCTAGCCTGGTTGACACCAGACCCTTCACGGTTGTAACTGAAAGGTTCATTCACAGCCCATTTCCTAAGGAGTGTCACCAACGGATGCCACTCAAATGCCTCTGGGCGCAACTGGATAGACCTAAAACCAATCAGAGCGATGAAGGAGATGACGTATGCGGATATATCAGACGTTTGCCAAATCTAGTCGACAAATCTTTTTTAGATAAGAAGGCTTTAAGTGTTGTTCTTTGCTTGTTTTTTTACAAAAAGGATATGTTCAAAATCGCTTAAAACAGACGCGATTTAAATGAGTGATGTTCCAGATGTTCCACAGCGGCAGCCATCTTTGTTATTTACAAAATTTGCTTCAACGTTGCTGCGCTATCGTCATTGTGTAAAGCCCCAGTCACGATTGTGATTCGTGCCTCGATTTGGAAAAATTGGCAAATCTCAAGATTTTGAAAGTCAAAGGGCAAGGTCACTACAACCTCACAAAATAATTTTTGGCCATAATTGAAGAATTCCTATGCTGACTATAATTATGTGTAGCCCTACTAATAATGACAACATTTTACACTTATGTCTAATAATAAGGATAAAATGATGACATTTTATGAAAAAATGCTTTTCTGGCTATTATTCAATGCATACGGGCGGCTGTGGCTCAGTGGTAAAGTGGTTGTCTGCCAATCAAAAGGTTGGTGGTTCGATCCCTGCAGTCTAATGTAAATGTGTCCTTGGGCAAGACACTGAACCCCCAGTTGCTCCTGATGCTGTGCATCACAGTACTGCACTCACCAGCTGTCTCCATTGTATGGCAGCCACAGTGTATAAAAGTGTGTGAATGGTTTCTGTACTATGTAGAAGCATATTTGAGTAGTCGTAGTGACCACAAATGCTCATTTTCTCTTCCCCTTGTCATAATTTCACCCCTCTGTCTTCTCTCAATCTCAGAATGACCTGTTATTTCTTAAAGTGACCAGTCAGCTGCATCACCTCAGCATCAAGTGCGCCATTCATGTTCTCCATGTCAACAAGTTTAACTCCAACTGCCTTAAACGCAGGCCTGGAAATGAGGTAAGTAGATATGGTGTGTTAGTTTGACCATGTTGTTTAAAAGAAGAGCTGAAGTGCATGCTAGTTTTGGCTTGCTAAGCAGTGTTCAGTTTCTATGCACCACATATCTAAGCAATCCAGAAAACTTTTTATGTTATTCTTGATGGCTATAAATATGTTACAAATACACACGGAACTGATGTGTTATGATTTTCACAAAAGCCGAGCTGAAAACACTTATCAATAGCAGGTAGAAGCTAACAGCTAGCTCTAGCAGCTACCCACCGGCAAGAACAAGACAGGGTAGATGAATTAAAACAATGTCTGACTTGAAAACGCATCTTGATGTTAGCTCTTTTCTTTCCCATGTTTTTTTACTTTTTAAAAAGAAGACGGTATTGGGCAAACCTACTCAGACAATCTTGTGAGTGAATGTCTCAGCTTTTGTTTACTCTGTTCTTTCCTGTAACTTGGCCAGAAAACTCATTCTGGTCAGAGGGAATTCTACAGCTTCTTGTGAGTGTCTGTCTTCACTCCGCTGTGAAGAAAACTCACTTAATCAGACACTCTGTCTTAATGCCGTACGGCACTTTGAATTACTATTCAAATAAACTTCACTTAAATTCAAATAATGTGTGTGTGTGTTTCAGAACCACTTTAGTCCCAGTGATGTTATCCAGTGGTCCAACCACCGAGTCATGGAGTGGCTGAGATCTGTGGATCTAGCAGAGTATGCACCAAACTTGAGGGGCAGTGGAGTGCACGGAGGGCTGGTAGTGAGTACACACAATCCCACAGTTTATGGGAAAACAAAAAACAAAATGTTACAGAAAGCATATAAAATGTGTCTCTTCTCTCATAGATGCTGGAACCTCGTTTTAACTCAGACACGCTTGCCATGCTGCTGAACATCCCTACTCAGAAAACACTGCTGAGACGCCACCTAGCCACCAACTTCAACAGCCTGGTGGGAGCACAAGCTCATCAGGAGAAGAAAGAGTACACTGAAGCCGTGGGGTATAACCCACTCAGCATCACAGCTAAAGTCAAGGTAAGATAATACAAGTACAATAATAAAATTATAGTAACTTCATTTGTATTGCACCTTTTGTACAAGGAATGCAGTAAAAGTGATAACAATAAGGAAAATGACATAAACTGAGCACAAAGAGAATCAATGTAAAATAAAAACAGGGATATAGAATACCATAATTAGTGGAAAATATGATAGTTAGATAATAAGATAATAATAGAATAAAAAGGCTGCATAACATATAATTGAAGGTAAAACCCGCTGAATAATAATTATAAAAATACAGTTAGTGCCCATATTTGTGGCATCAGTAGTATAGATTTGAATTTTTAACACGAAAACTGAAGAAGTACCAAGCACCATTAATTGACTTTGAGTGGAAGAGTAAGTACTTGGAGGCAACAATGCTGCATTAAGAGAATGCACACCACTCTTCCTGCGTGTGTGAGAGAAAGCACCTTAATCCAAGGTGAAACCTTGGTGTGTCAGCGCAGTTTAAGCTCTGAGCCTTTCAGTGTGTTTAAGCCTGTCAGAGTAGAGTAAACCCCAGAATGCTCTGCTGCTCCTCGCAGCTTTAAACCCCAGCCATCAGCTGCAGCCTCAGCTTTAAGTCCCTCTGTGCTCTGCTAAAGAAAAATGAAGGAATAATCTTCCCTTAAACACAATGCTGTTGGCCCATTTGTGACCTTGGACACTTAGATCTTAAAGGCCGTATTGCAGGGTTAATTTTCCAAGGAATTTGCGCAATTTGCTTGTTGGTAATAAACGTTTAAACTGCTATCCATTGTATTTGATGTTGTTGGGTATCGCAAAACAGAACATAATACGAAAAAGTAGGTACTATTTTACAGCGGTTTGCAATGATTCTCATGGGGAGATTTCACAGGTGGGGCTGGCAATTTAGTCCATAGCTAGCATGATGCCTTCTATTTCTAGATTTAGATTTTATATATATATATATATATATATATATATATATATATATATATATATATATATATATATATATATATATATATATATATATAATAATAATACATGATTCTGATAAATGAATATTTAAAATTTAAAAAAGAAAAGAAAAACACCCTTCTGTGTTATGAGTGTTGGCATTAGATTAGATTAGATAATACTTTATTCATCTTACAGCGGGGAAATTCCTTTATTACAGTAGCATTCTCAACAATAACAGCAAAAAACAAACAAACAAGTAAACACACAATAAAAACAGGCAAACAGTAGACAATGGGCAGAAGGTAGACTGTAAAGTGTAAGTAAAGTGGCGTCAAATTACAGTTTTGTCTATGAAATTTAAAGTGTCAGTGACAAACTCTAGTGAGTTTGTCACTAGATGACACTTTAAATTTCATATCTTAAGTTTGTATTTTTTATTTTTTTTAATTGCATTATCATATTATTTTAGTGAGGACTCATAAATAACTACAAATAACTAACATTAGGGAAATTAGTGTTTTGTTAGCGTTTCTGGATTTTTGTTATTTTTAAATATATATCAGCCGATATATTGGAATATTGGATTTTTCCAACCAAATTTTTGTATTGATATTGGCCTTAAAAATCCTTTATTGGTCGTGCTCTACTCTCCACTCATTCTCCTCAGACTATGCATTTAATTGGCTTTGCGGCCCTCAGTTCTTGGCAATTCCTTATTTGTCCTCTCACGTCTGACAGGTTTGAAATTATACGGCTGCGGGCCATTATACATGTTATTAGTGGTTCTCTTCCTCATCCCAATCATCCACATAGCTCTAAAACTAGGCTGAGGCTAGTCTCCTCCTCGTCTCCCCAAAGTTATGTCATCATTGAACTGCAAAAAAAACCTTGCTAATACCAAAAACAAAGACAAATTGTCCTTTAACACCACCATTTTAACACCAATATTTATATGTATCGTTTTGTGGACAAATATAATGTGTGTGTGTGTGTGTGTGTTAGATTGAACAAAATCCCTCCTTTCACCTGCCAGTAACATGTAACTTGTATCAAATCAGCATGATTTCATGTACTCAACATATTGAACGTTCCCTTTTTTTCAACATAGTGCAGATTTGTCTCTCATATCTCCCTCCATTCAAATTGTAATTATTTATTACAATCATATCTGACAACTAGTAATATCTAATCTGCCTTTGTGCATGTTTGCTTGTGATTGTTTCAGTGCACTAGTGCAGTGCCCGTTGAAAGTGGGCCTGTTTGGAGCGGTTTGATTGCTTGGCCTGTGATATTGCTGGTTCCAGTTTTCTCGAGAACCGCTCATCCAAACAACTTAGTAGTTGCCTCCCCCTTGCTAGCCCCTTGCTAACTGCTAGCGATTTGGGATGTCTGGGAACAAAAATATTTGCTTGAAATGTTAAAATGCATTAAGGTACGTGTCCATGTACGCGTCCCAGCATTGCACACTAGTGGGCTTGCCAGTAGTTTCTCTTCAATAACCACAAGCAAAGAAAACAGTCTACACCGCATTAGAAATAGTTCAGGTGGAGAGTGCTACTGCAGCCCGGGGGACAGCGAGAGGCTTTTCAAACAAAAAGTATAATGCATTCCCTTGAGAACAAATATTTGTCCTGTTTTTTTTCTGAGTGAATGACATAATTATCTCAGAAATTTTTAAATTTTAAGTTTAATTGAAAAAAAAATTCTGTTTTTTTCTGAATTAACAAGATACAGTGGTGTGAAAAAGTGTTTTCCCCCTTCCTCATTTCCTGTTCCTTTGCATGTTTGTCACACTTAAGTGTTTCGGAACATCAAACCAATTTAAACAATAGTCAAGGACAACACAAGTAAACACAAAATGCAATTTGTAAATGAAGGTGTTTATTATTAAAGGTGAAAAAAAATCCAAACCATCATGGCCCTGTGTGAAAAAGTGATTGCCCCCTAAACCTAATAACTGGTTGGGCCACCCTTAGCAGCAACAACTGCAACCAAGCGTTTGCGATAATGTGCAATGAGGCTTTTACAGCGTCCTGGAGGAATTTTGGCCCACTCATCTTTGCAGAATTGTCCTAATTCAGTTACATTAGAGGGTTTTCGAGCATGAACGGCCTTTTAAGGTCATACCACAACATCTCAATAGGATTCAGGTCAGGACTTTGGCTAGGCCACTCCAAAGTCTTCATTTTATTTTTCGTCAGCCATTCGGTGGTGGACTTGCTGGTGTGTTTAGGATCATTGTCCTGCTGCAGAACCCAAGTTCGTTTCAGCTTGAGTACACGAACAGATGGTCGGACATTCTCCTTCAGGATCTCTTGGTAGACAGCAGAATTCATAGTTCCTTTTATCACGGCAAGTCTTCCAGGTCCTGAAGCAGCAAAACAGCCCCAGACCATCACACTACCACCACCATATTTTACTGTTGGTATAATGTTCTTTTTATGCAATGCAGTGTTCCTTCTACGCCAGATATACTTGGACACACACCTTCCAAAGAGTTCCACTTTTGTCTCATCGGTCCACAGAATGTTGTCCCAAAAGTCTTGGGGATCATCAAGATGTGTTGTGGAGAAATTGAGACGAGCTTTGATGTTCTTTTTGCTCAGCAGTGGTTTTCTCCTTGGAACTCTGCCATGCAGGCCATTTTTGCCCAGTCTTTTCCTGATGGTGGAGGCATGAACGCTGACCTTAACTGAGGCAAGTGAGGCCTGCAGTTCTTTGGACGTTGTTGTGGGGTCTTTGTGACCTCTTGGATGAGTCGTCGCTGCGCTCTTGGGGTAATTTTGGGCGGCCGGCCACTCCTGGGAAGGTTCACCACTGTTCCATGTCTTCGCCATTTGTGGATAATGGCTCTCACTGTGGTTCGCTGGATTCCCAAAGCTTTGGAAATGGCTTTATAACCCTTTCCAGACTGATAGATCTCAATTACTTTCTTTCTCAATTGTTCTTGAATTTCTTTGGGTCTCGGCATGATGTGTAGCTTTTAAGGATCTTCTGGTGGACCTTACTGTGTCAAGCAGCTCCTATTTAAGTGATGCCTTGATTGTGAACAGGTGTGGCAATAATCAGGCCTGGGTGTGGCTAGAGAAATTGAACTCAGGTGTGGACAACCACAGTTATAGTATGTTTTAACAAGGGGGGCAATCACTTTTTCACACAGGGCCATGATGGTTTGGATTTTTTTTCACCTTTAATAATAAACACCTTCATTTACAAATTGCATTTTGTGTTTACTTGTGTTGTCCTTGACTATTGTTTAAATTGGTTTGATGTTCTGAAACACTTAAGTGTGACAAACATGCAAAGGAACAGGAAATGAGGAAGGGGGCAAACACTTTTTCACACCACTGTAATTACACCCCATCAGTTCATTTTGTATTTTCTGACCTGCCACTCCTATGCAGCAAAGTTAAAACCGCTAAAGACAAAAAGGTGAAGACCTACTCGAGCTACGCCCCTGCCAAAGTTAATGAATGTGTCGTGTGACCAAACTGCACCAAATCTGGCATGGCACTTTATTAGGTATAGAGCAATACAGCCCCCCAGGATGAACAGTACCTTTAATCCACCGTATTTGTTTTTACCGATATTTGCGGTGCACCCTCCGTGGGTGTTGCCTTCAAATAAAGTCGCTTGATTCATAAATGATAGCCCAAACCCTGAAAATCCAAAGGCTTGTGATTTTAATCTAATTTTGTTGATCAGCTGTTTTCAGTCCAGTCCGCTGTATTATATTATATAATATTAGACAGTCATATCTCTTTTTCCATTTTCATTGCAGCCAAAGAAGTTGGGCTTCTCTAACTTGACTCACCTCAGGAGGAGGCGGCCGGATGAATCCACAGACTATGTCTGTCCAATCGAGTCATCTTCAACTCAGTCAGGAGGACAGTCTGCAGTCAATGGGGTGCAGGTGCGGCCCTACTCCGGCTTCAGAGGCCTGAGCCCAATCCTGGACAGAGAGCCCGACCGCCCCAGGGACCAGGTGGGGCTTGACAACAGTAGCGCTGGCCCATCTCCATGACAGCAGCTTTGAGAACAACATGGCAAAACTGTGTCACCACGCTTTCTATCAACCAATTTCTACGGCTACCAATCTGCTTACTTTGCTTCCGGCCCATAATACCTCAGCCCATGCTCCTCTAAACCCCAGAAATCAGCCCAACCCTGTGCCTTACGAGGGAAGAGATTCAGAGATCCCCAGATAAACCTGCCTGACTGTTTAACAAAACACAGCTGCTTGTCATGAAGGGTGTACTTAGATGATGGATCTACACATTTGAAGTAGTTTGATTTAATTTCCAGTCAGATGCTTTACTAACCCGACCTCTGCCTCAAACCTGTTCCATGAACTCATCATGAGAAAACACAGCTTCTCTATGGACTCCACTTCCTGTGACATCACTTCCTGTAATCCATACAGTTAATATGGATATCTCTTGTTGTATATTATTAACCCTCTGGGCCCGCCGATGTCATATATGACATCAAAATATACTTTTATACCATATTCAATATCTCCAGATCAAGAGAGAGGGACTTACTTCTTTTTTGTTTAGAAGCAGAGAGATGCACCGTTTGAACTTAGTCTTCTTTGTTATCATAGGCCTTCCAGAAGCTTTGGCATCCAGCCTGTAACTACAGTGCCTTTGTACAATAAATCCATAATTATGAATTGATAAATCACAATACAAAATGTTAGATATCACCGCATTGCTTCAAGCTAGCGTTGTGCTGATTATTTAACATAAATGCTAACATCTAGGCCTTTCCAAAAAGGGCTTCTGTTTTTTTGGAAACTTTTCACAATAATTCCAGAACAATGATTCCTGAACGGTTATTTATTCATCTTTTTTCAAAAGGTAACATTTTACTCAAATTTCGGTTTAGTTTTTACTATTTCCTTTATAGTAATTTAAAAAATGTATACAATCATGCAAAATACCTGCCGTTTTCTGAAAGAAATGATGTACAGTATATAACTTGATTGTGCATTAAAGGGTTGAGGTTATACAAGCATTTTCACACAAGGAAACCAGGCAAAATGACTAAGGCTCCAGAGGGTTAAGCCATTTCACTAACATTTGTGCATCCCCATAAGATAATTTTTATATGTGTGTGTCATTCATTCATTATTTAAAATTTAGATTTTACAGTTTATTACAATTCTGTCATGTAGAAATTAACTTGTGCAATATTTGCATAATATTATGGAGGGCTTCTATTTAATATTTATGTAATTGCAGAGCAAAATATAAAATAGCATGTTTAGTTTGAACCTGAGGTGGTGATTTTGTATTGTTATTTTCATATTTGCTGTAATAGTATTTTTATAGAAGAAAATCCTGCTCCACTAAAGGAAGCTTACATGTGGTCATGTAAATGTAAAAAGATTTATCAAATCACTTAATAAACAAAATTATACGTGTGTAAACTTGATTCCTTCTTTCTACACAAAAGGCAAGCAAGTCAGAGTAGAAGTAGACATATAAAGCAGTAGATTTAAGTTTTTATTCACTTATTTTGGGAGTACAACATATAAGGGACATGTATTTTCTTCAGGAAGCATACACTATATCCTTTATTTTCCTTATTAAATAAATCCTAACGATAAAGAAAAACAGATGTGGACAGCATGCCTGAGTAACCAACCACTAACCTGCTTTTATCATCATCATCATCCTCATGATCATGTTGGCTGTCATGGCTGTTTATGATGCCCACCTCCCCCTCTGCAGACCAATCTGAGCCAAGATGGCTGCTGACCATTACATGGTAACCCTGTTAAAGATGACATGGAAAGTGCATGTTTGAGTATAGCTCAGCATGCAGTTGCAGGTTTAATCCTCATGCATTATGCCAGTCAGTAAAGTATAGTACACTTCTGCATAGTTACATAAATGCAAATTTGATTAACTGCTTCAAAGTAGGAGTCAATGTTTTTTAGACCAAGACCCCTAGCTGAAAAAGAGACAGAGCAAGGACCCCCTACTACATTTATTGTATAAAATTGAGTTGCATATTACAACTGGTTCTACAGGAACATGTACCGTTGCCTAAAGCCTTTACATATACCTTTTAATGGTGCATACAACACCTAGCTTTTAAAAATAAAAATTGTTGGCATGTTCATATATTTTAACAATGTTCATCAATGTTGTATGCATTAAACATTCTTTATCTATACTAACAATATGTTGGATTCAAGTAAATGTGTATTATCAGACATATTTCCTTTTTAAACCATCGATCAGTAATTTGGTAAAGAACCCGGGAACCATCACCTTATCGTGGTGGAGAGGTTTGTGTGTCCCTATGAACCTGAGGGCTGTGTTGTCTGGAGCTTTGTGCTCCTGGTAGGGTCTCCCATGGCAAAGTGGTCTCAGGGGAGGGGCCAGACAAAGAATGGTTCAAAAATCCTATGATAAATCGAGGAAGAGATCGAGGGACCCTGCCCGGAGGAAGCCCGGGGCCCCCTGGAGCCCGTCTGGAGCCAGGCGGGCTCGTCAGCGAGCGCCTGGTGGCCGGGTTTGCCACGGAGCCCGGTCGGGCACAGCCCGAAAAAGCTACGTGGCTCCTCTCTCTCCATCCCATGGGCCCACCACCTGTGGGAGGAACCGCTGGGGTCGGGTGCGCTGCCATATGGGTGGCGGCGAAGGTCAGGGGCCTCGACGGACCAGACCTGGGCGGCAGAGGCTGGCTCTGGGGACGTGGAACGTCACCTCTCTGTGGGGGAAGGAGCCGGAACTTGTGCGGGAAGTGGAGCGCTACCAGTTAGATCTGGTGGGGCTTACCTCTACGCACAGTCTCGGTTCTGGAACCGTACTCCTGGATAGGGGTTGGACTCTGTCCTACTCCGGAGTTGCCCAGGGTGTGAGGCGCCGGGCGGGTGTGGGGATACTCACAAGTCCCCGGCTGAGCGCCGCTGCGTTGGAGTTTACCCCGGTGGACGAGAGGGTCGCCTCCCTACGCCTGCGGGTGATGGGGGGGAAAACTCTGACTGTTGTTTGTGCATATGCACCAAACAAGAGTTCGGAGTATTCGGCCTTCTTGGAGACCTTGAATGGAGTCCTGTATGGGGCTCCAGTAGGGGACTCCATAGTTCTGCTGGGGGACTTCAACGCACACGTGGGTGATGATGGAGATACTTGGAGAGCGTGATTGGGAGGAATGGCCTCCTGATCTAAACCAGAGTGGTTGTCTGTTGTTGGACTTCTGTGCTAGTCATGGATTGTCCATCACAAACACCATGTTCGAACATAGGGATGCTCATAAGTGTACGTGGTACCAGAGCACCCTAGGCCAAAGGTCAATGATCGATTTTATAATCGTTTCATCTGATCTGAGGCCGTATGTTTTGGACACTCGGGTGAAGAGAGGGGCAGAGCTGTCAACTGATCACCATCTGGTGGTGAGTTGGGTCAGGGGTGGGGAAGACTCTGGACAGACCTGGTAAACCCAAACGGGTAGTGCGGGTGAATTGGGAACGTCTGGAGGAGGCCCTGTCCGACGGACTTTCAACTCACACCTCCGGCGGAGCTTTTCGGGCATCCCTGTGGAGGCTGGGGGCATTGAACCTGAGTGGACAATGTTCAAAGTTTCCATTGCTGAAGCTGCGGCGGCGAGCTGTGGTCATAGGGTCTTAGGTGCCTCAAGGGGCGGTAACTCCACAGCGGCAAAGCCCCAGGGATTGATGAGATCCGTCCAGAAATGCTGAAAGCTCTGGGTGTGGAGGGGATGTCTTGGTTGACACGCCTCTTCAACATTGCGTGGAAGTCTGGGACGGTGCCTAAGGAGTGGCAGACCGGGGTGGTGGTTCCCCTATTCAAAAAGGGGGACCAGAGGGTGTGTGCCAATTACAGGGGTATCACACTTCTCAGCCTCCCTGGTAAAGTCTACTCCAAGGTGCTGGAAAGGAGGGTTCGGCCGATAGTCGAACCTCGGATTGAAGAGGAACAATGAAGATTCCGTCCTGGCCGTGGAACAACGGATCAGATCTTCACTCTCGCAAGGATCTTGGAGGGGGCCTGGGAGTATGCCCAACCAGTCTACATGTGTTTTGTGGATCTGGAGAAGGCGTATGACCGGGTCCCCGGGAGAAATTGTGGGAGGTGCTGCGGGAGTATGGGGTGAGGGGTCCCTTCTCAGGGCCATCCAATCTCTGTATGACCAAAGCGAGAGCTGTGTCCGGGTTCTCGGCAGTAAGTCGGACTCGTTCCAGGTGAGGGTTGGCCTCCGCCAGGGCTGCGCTTTGTCACCAATCCTGTTTGTAATATTTATGGACAGGATATCGAGGCGTAGTCGGGGCGGGGAGGGGTTGCAGTTCGGTGGGCTCGGGATCTCATCGCTGCTTTTTGCAGATGATGTGGTCTTGATGGCGTCATCGGCCTGGGACCTCCAGCACTCACTGGATCGGTTCGCAGCTGAGTGTGAAGTGGCTGGGATGAGGATCAGCACCTCTAAATCTGAGGCCATGGTTCTCAGCAGGAAACCGATGGAGTGCTTTCTTCGGGTAGGGAGTGAGTCCTTACCCCAAGTGAAGGAGTTTAAGTACCTTGGGGTCTTGTTCGCGAGTGAGGGGACTATGGAGCGTGAGATTGGTCGGAGAATCGGAGCAGCTGGTGCGGTATTACATTCAGTTTATCGCACCGTTGTGACGAAAAGAGAGCTGAGCCAGAAGGCAAAGCTTTCGATCTACCGGGCAATTTTCGTTCCTACCCTCACCTATGGTCATGAAGGCTGGGTCATGACCGAAAGAACGAGGTCCAGGGTACAAGCGGCCGAAATGGGTTTCCTCAGGAGGGTGGCTGGCGTCTCCCTTAGAGATAGGGTGAGAAGCTCAGTCATCCGAGAGGAGCTCGGAGTAGAGCCGCTGCTCCTTCGCGTCGAAAGGAGCCAGTTGAGGTGGTTCGGGCATCTGGTAAGGATGCCTCCAGGGCGCCTCCCTAGGGAGGTGTTCCAGGCACGTCCAGCTGGGAGGAGGCCTCGGGGAAGACCCAGGACTAGGTGGAGAGATTATATCTCCAACCTGGCCTGGGAACGCCTCGGGATCCCCAGTCGGAGCTGGTTGATGTGGCTCGGGAAAGGGAAGTTTGGGGTCCCCTACTGGAGCTGCTGCCCCGCGACCCGATACCGGATAAGCGGATGAAGATGGATGGATGGATGGATGGACCCTAGGGGTCCCAGACCCGTGCTGAAGATCTCTGCTAAATAGTAAAGTCTAGAAGACTCATCATTGTTTCACCGAAAGTATGTCTCTAATCATTATAATGGGTTCATGATACCTGTGTGTGTGTGTGTGTGTGTGTGTGTGTGTGTGTGTGTGTGTGTGTGTGTGTGTGTGTGTGTGTGTGTGTGTGTGTGTGTTGCAGATGGCGATCACTGAGGGTGCAATGATGCAAATAGAAGCTCTGTCTGAAAGCTTCAACAACCTCACAGTAAGCACCAACACACACAAGCTGCTGCTAATGACTTGTGCCGCTGATTAACACACCAAGTAACTGCTCCTCAGACATTTGAGTTAGATGGAAAACTGTGGAGTTTATCTGAGGAAAAACTCATTAAAACAAGTCGCTGTTACTTCATTACTTGCATATGCCAGACTTAGTTCTTTTGCTCTTGTTGTGTTTGCCAAAGTCATCTAAATAATTGAACCCTAAGGGCTCTGGGTAACAAACATGTAAAACCACTTCTTGATAGCTGCCTGAGGTGAACCAGTTAAGCCTTGAGATCTTATAGAAACAATTATTGTATTACTGATAACACATATTAATTTCAAAGTGAAATATTTAGTCTAAACCTGTAAAGATTAAATAATTTTGACATTTGTTATTTTTTAACTTGATTATTAAGAGCAAACACATGACTGTTATTATTTCTAAAACAATTACAATGTTTATGCTTCCCCTGGTACTAAAAAGGCCTGTCGCCTAAACTAATCCAGCTGACTGATAATGAAAATATAGACATTCTTTTCACAGCAGACCTTTTGAGATGTCAAAGCATGAAAAGCATTAATGTGTAATTCATTACTTTAATAACAGCTGCATTCTGTGTAGGTTTGCCAGTTCCATGGTCTTGTATTGTGCATGATGGCTTACTGACAGGCAGTAAGTGAAAGTAATTAATAAAGTAATAAAGGTACATACTATCACAATGTAAGAATACAGCAAAAAAAACATTCAAATTGACATGGTGCTCTTTGGATGCTTTTATACAGACCTTAGTAGTCCTTAGTAGACCTTTAGTAGTACCCTAATACTGTATCTGAAGTGTCTTTTATATAGACCTTAGTAGTCCCCTAATACTGTATCTGAAGTGTCTTTTATATAGACCTTAGTGGTCCCTAATACTGTATCTGAAGTCTCTTTTATGTAGACCTTAGTAGTCCCCTAATACTGTATCTGAAGTCTCTTTTATACAGACCTTAGTAGTCCCCTAATACTGTATCTGAAGTGTCTTTTATATAGACCTTAGTGGTCCCTAATACTGTATCTGAAGTCTCTTTTATGTAGACCTTAGTAGTCCCCTAATACTGTATCTGAATTTATGCCAAGTGTTGCTGCAAGTTCCAGCTGCATATTTAGCACACAGATATGAGAGTGGCATTGATCTTCTCATCTAACTTTTTGACTAGAAAACGTGTACACATATTTCTCAAAACGTAGAACTTTCTTTACATTAAAGTGCACACAAATAATTTACTTAAATGATCAAAATTAAAAGTAAATAAATCTTAATCTTTTTGATATTGATGAATGTCCATTACATTTAAGCCATTGCTAATTAAGACTATCAGCTCCACCCAAAACTCTCTGTATTTCTCAGCATGGCTATGTTCAGAAGATTGTGGCGTCCGATGACTTTCCTACACAGAAGAGTCCATCACGTTTTTTTAATCCTCCGTGTCCTCTTTGGCTGCTAGCAACTGCATGGAGGAGGGGTGGGGGTGCGTGCACAATCACGGAAGGCTTGTATCATATGGACGTGCCGACAGATTAGTTGTCATCACTTAGAATTCCTCATGGGGGCAACAGAAACTACACACTATAGCTTTAACATGTAAGCAGCATTTTATTGTTCTAATTAAGCTGGTCGAGGTGGAGCTAATTAATACAGATAATGTATAATATCAAGATGATCTTGTGTTTTTATATAGAAAAATCTGCTGTAATAGCTGTCAGAGGATTCTCTCTAAAATATAAGGGAGTCTTTAACTGCATTAGGTCCACCTGTTTTTTCATGCTATGACAAGTCAACAAAATCTGCTGTGAAATTGCTTATTGTTGCTCACCTCTACTGTAAAGCTGGTTGTGCTCTGACTTGGGATAAGTGTTCCTCATACATCTTGCAAGATGCTATTTGTTATGTGTAGCATTTTAGACAAAACTGGTATCATTTCTATAACAAATGAGACCTATGGTGACACAATTGAAAGTAGTTCGTAATGGTACTGCCTTCCAAATCAGTTTACTCTTGAAATAATACATGTGCATTTTGTACCATAAAGACATTAGTAAAAGAGTCTATGATGGTCTTATTGATTTAGAATATCGTCATATAAACTGAAACTTATTATGTTAACTGATCCCAGCTCAGTGGCAAACACCAACTCCCAAGCTCTCTAACCCATTACCACTCCCATCATGCTTTGCTTCCAGTACCTGCTCAGCCGAGACGAGCCACGGAAGGAGCTGAGGCACTCTCAGACAGGACTAGTTTGAAGGACAATGACCCGGCACTGTTGGCGCCCTATGCAAATCAACCACAGAGACTTGTAGCAACCAATCTGACACCTGTACTGTCTCTCAAGCCACAGCCTAACACTGCAGCGTGGAGCTACTTCTACTAGCCGCTGATACCTCATGTAACACCTACAGTCACCCTGAAGTCACTATGGAGTGGACTCACACAATGTGGAAAACAATCATCATATGTTGCTTCTAAATATATATATTTGAAATTTCTACAATAATTAACTGAACTTTAGTGTTAGGGGATTTTTTTTAACTGCTTTTGCTTTTTTTGTTTTTATTAAATGCTCATATTAACAACTGTGTACTGTGTATACTGTAATGGTACGCTATGTCAAAGCGGAGAAGATGGCAACATTAGTCATTTCTTGTTCTAATGGCCATCATATGATATGCAAAGTTTAATATATTTTTGATGGAGTATGTGATGTAAGAGTGCACAAGACTGTAAGCTCTAACATAACAAATGGAGATTCAGCCATTTGGAAGATCTCACAAGAGACAAGACAAAAGTGGCCAAAATAGAGCCAGATGGCAATGCATGGCAAGGAAACACACACATACACAATGACAACTGTGTTGACCTAAGTTCCTCTGCATGCTCCTTTTGAAGTTAAGAGACATTACCAGCACAATATGTGGATACAAATTGTTTATTTTGTTGCAACTGTTAGATCTTCTAAGAGGAGATATGTGAAAAGGCTGAATAGGATAAAAACTTACCTGACCTTTGGTAGGTGGCTGTGGCTCCTCCTGTACCAATCGTCCTGTACCCATCGTCTACTTGTTGAATTCTTCCTTAGACATGATGAAAACATGATGGAGCATTTGGAACCTGAAAAGCCAGATACTATTTTCTCAGGAGTTTGGGCTAGAAGGAATCCTTATCAAAGATATATTTCTATGCTATGTGTTTATGTTAAAGAATAAATACAAATATCGGCCAATGTGTCCTTATTGTATTTTTGTAAACTCTCAAATTGGGCACAACAATGTAAAATAACAGGAATATTTTGTCTGGTATTGAAAAAAACAAAACAAGGTTTTTCAAAGTTTTGCGCAAGCTTAAGTCCAAAGCAGATGAAGGTCTAAACGTCTTCATGTAAAAAAAAAAAGCTGGAGTGCCAGGATAAAAGCGTCCAATTTGAATAGGGCCAGTAAAAGTTGACTTTGGGCAAGTAGAATTTTTTTCTTTTTGTTTTTAAAAACCCCAACATTAAACCCTGGCCAGTTTAGGGCACTGTAACTGGCCTTTTCCACTTAGGAAAGAAGTAGAAAACCAACTCTTACAATGTATACATATGACTGCACAAAAAGTAGAGTAAATATTGTTATGTTTGGTCTGCAAAGTGAAAGCACTTTGACAGACTGAGTGGTAAAGAGGTAATGTTAAGTGTTTTGGAACATTACCTCTAATAGGCTAATATACAGTATATGCACTAATCAGCATTAACACAATCCTACAGTAAAGTCATTCAAATATCCAACAACTGAACTACTTTACAGAAAGATAAAGTCAAAACTGGAATTTCAACAAGAACAGTATGTGTCAGATGTGACCTTTAAGTCTCTCCTAACCATCCAGCCACCTTCCCACGCCCATTTATGAATTTAAAGTGAGACCCCCCTCTTCTGATCCTCTGGCAAACTACAGGTCCTCATTTGCACTTTTTTCTGTAAAGAGAGTGTTAAGCATGTTTACTCATCAAACCCTTCAGGCTTATTGCAGTTAACTGGTAAGATGAGTCTTTTGTTAGCTTAACTAAAATTTGACAAGTTACAAACACCACACCCATGTGAACACTGTTGGCAGGAACTCCCACTCAAAACCTGGGATAGAAAATCCTCTTTATTCCTCTAAAAGTTCTGTACATGTCGGGAGACTAAAGCCTGAGTTTCACATACAGCACCATCCACACACTGTGTATCTCAGCAGGAAAGGGGCCAGGAGTGGAGGGCAGGTAGTATACTTGGAACTACAGAAACTTCCAGACCCATCCTGGTGAGTATCTGTAATTATTTGTAAAGTCCTTTTGTTGACATTATACCATGTTATTCCTGTAGTGCATGGCATAGGTGGACAGAAAAGTGGTATGTCGTTAATGTGCAACATGGACAAATAACCATTTATTCCTAGTTCAATGAAAGACTAGACAGTAGCCTAGCAATGATTCTAGGTACAGCATTAGTACAAATAAGGGTTTTCTTATGTATTTCAAGAACACCAACTATCCAAATACTAGGCTCAACTTTTTATCAACTATATCTTCCTTTCAGATTACACTTTATACTCTAATGATACAATTGTTCTTTCCAGTGTATCAGGGAGACCACCCTCTGATTTCCCACCATCCATCATCAAGTCCACCATGGGCCAGACCACCAGCAAGCCCAATTCTAACCTCTTCCAAAACTCCAATTTCATCTCCTCTTTTAAGCGTGGCTTAGTCAGCAGTCCCTCTGATGATCAGAACATGCCCCTTCGACCGAGCATCTTCTCCACATTGAGGAAGCCCCCGGTCTCCAAACCCAATGATTTCATACCTCTATTCATTGACTGCATCTCTGCCGCCTCATCTAGAACTCAAGAATACCTCCTCTTCAAAGACCCAGAGGACAAATTCCACCCAAGCCCTGAGGTGCTCACTCAGGTAAGTAACTTTATCCTTCCAAAACACTGATGACAGCAACCCTTTAGAATTTCAAAAAAGTTATTTGAAGAGTTCTTTAAAACATATTGTTGTCCAACAGGTCTTCCTGATGACCTACATCTCACAGAGTGTCAGCCTCAATATGACAGACGCCTTCAACTGCACAGCCATGACGCCTGAGCAGCGCATCCTCCTGGGGGCTGATTGGGTCTGGGCTGTGCTGGAGAAGCCCACCAAGAACCCTCGGATCCAGATTGCTGTGCAGGTCCTACACTTGCCAGACATGGAGGATGCCGAGGTGAATGGCATCCCCCCGGAGGCCTTCAGCGAGACTGTCCAGATTGCCCAGAAAGAGTCCAGCAACAAGACAATGTACGAGAGGATGGTGGACTTCTGTACATCCATTGGCAAGGACTGCTACGCCCTCTTCTTGTTCTTGGGGAGGAAAAGCGACAAGGAGAATATCTATGGCGTACTCAGCAACAACTTTGAGGCCGCCATCGGGAAGTGCGACAAGATTGACAGAGCTTTTATTGAAAACTTCTTCAAAGGTTCAAGGTATCTCCATACACCTCAAGGAATGATGCAGGCCATTGTCACTAAGAAACAGGGCGACCCTCTCACTCTCATGATTAAATTCAGCTAAACCAAAGGGACTCGTAATATATAATGGCTAATAACATAATACTGTAATACATTTTATGTGGTAGAAATGTGAAAGCTATTGATGTATCTCTTGAAAAAACAACCTCCAGACCTACTAAGATGTTGAGATTGATAAAGTTCAAGGCCTTTAATAGACAATACTGTTTATTTTCAATCTATCCTAGCTGTTGTTGGAACTTCTTACAAGTTACATAGTGTTTAAATTCACTGGATAACTGGTTACTGGAAAGCTAGGCTAATGCAGTGTGAGACACTAACACAACTGCATTTTCAAATGATAACAGTTTTAGAAAACTAGAAAATATTTTTTCCCCTTAATGTTTTCTTATCTAATATAATATTGTTTAAATGCTGTTACCATGATACATCAGTATACAGTGGGGTCAAAAAAGTACACACTTAAAATATTTCTTTTCATCATGTATCAAACATTATACACAAGTGAAATAAATCAAACTTTTTGATGTTAAGAAATTGTAAATCGCTTTTATTATTGTCACATAGTATATATCATTTAAAAAAATATGTATCTGACACAATTATTGTTCTTTTTTATTTTTATAAAGAATTTGCAATGCTAAAAATGTTTTCCACGTGCAAGACCAAAGGTTTGTACATTGGAAAGAAAAAGCTGGTTAAGCTGAAAAGACATGTGTATCAAGCTAACAACGTTATGAAACAAAAAGTAGCTGCATACAAGAATACTAAGCCAAATGAACAAAGAGCAGTTTGTCTATACATAATACTAATGCAGCATAAAACATATTAGAAATGATGTCAGAGTGAAGGCCCAAGAAGGCCATGATGTAAGCAGTGCAACCTAAGACCTCAGAATTAAAATGTTTACCTGTGATGAGCGACACCTCTTCAAAGTGCTCACTGAAGATTAAAGTGAGAGGAGGAAGTGCCTGAGGGATTACACTTCACCACTGATTTCATATTGTTTTGTATTATGTTTTGTACTTTACATTCTAGTAGTGTGCGGTAGGTAATCATTTAAACCAACAAAGCAGCATATCATAAAGGGTGTATAAAAAGGTGTCCTGACTGACATAGCAGCCTCTGAGTGGTTGAACTTGAATAGTGCTAAAACAAATCCCTTTGTGCACTGGCTTATTTTGTTCAGGAAAGTTTAGGTCTCGCAAATTCATGTAGAATTGAACCACAAAACCAAGTTTGTTTTCATCCAGAGGAATAGAGAGGAAACAACTCTGTGCTGTGTTTTCAAGGTGTAGCGCAGGAAAATATGATCCGCCATGAGCACGGTCTATTTTATTTTGAAAATTAACCAGATGTTTTATTATGTTTCTGTTGTTTGTTTTCTGCTGTGTGCTGAATTACGTTGACTTTAATGGAAACCATGATTTCACCGCCGTTCCGGAGCGGATACGCAACCGTTATGCATCCGTTGGAAATTGGGGGTTAGACAAAAGGTGACATCACTCCCAACTATGGCTGTGATCTCGAGCCTGCTGGGGAGCGCTTTTTATGTACTTAATAGCAAAACCCAGCTGTCTAACCTATTAAATGATCAGAGCCATGTGGGCCATGGCTTCCTGTTGTGATGAGGCAAGAATTATCACCTACATAGGTTAGGATTCTCATACTCTTCTCCCTAAAAGGGATTAGTGCCATTTTCACACAATTGGAAAGGTCAGAGAAGCCAGTGAGTTTCCGAATAGGAAGCAGAGAATGGGCGCTGACAGCAGAAACAGGTGTTGTAGCCATCAGAGGCCAGCAGCGGCAAGGAGCAGACTGCACAAAGCTGTGGACATCTCGACAACACAGGAGGGTGTCTGTGAAGTACCTTCTCTAGGGTGGGCTTCTGTTTTAGTGTGTGACTGCAACCTCTAGATTGGGCGATGAGTGCGATCTGTCTCAAGATGTACAAATTTGAACTGAACGTTGAGGATCTTTAATACGGACTTTACAGAAAACTACAAACTAAAATTCATCTAAGATGTATTTATTTAAAGATAATACTGTATACATATATCCAATACAAAATGTATAAAAAAAACAAATTTTATCCACAGTTTCTTGCATTACTAACCAGAGCTTTACAAAAGATCCAAAAAAAGAACAGTATTAAAAAGTAAGAGTGGCATGGGCAATGTCCTGCAGTTTTGAGTTGAAATGGCTGAGGACAGAGTTTTTAAATTATTCCTAAAACTGCCTTTACTATTTTTGCCCAACATAAGGCAAAAATGATCATTGTAATGTTTAAACTAAAAAACATTTTTTTATGAGGATCAGGAACATTCAATTACATTCACTATTTATATGGCAGAAATGTTTCAGAGAAAGAAAAAAATTAAAGACTAAACATCAATTGCATCATAGTTCATCTTTCAAATTGTTTTTTTCGTGTATTTTACCCTCACATGTACACACAGCAGTGTGGTCGTCCGGCTGAGGTACCAGCTCCATGTTTGCATGCTGTGTTGGCTGTTCTGTCTGCAGCTCTGAGTACATGTGCATCACTCTGTAGTAGTAACAGTACAGTCTGCTGGGCTGCAGCAACTCTCTGACCAATGTCTGACCTGCTCTGGCCATCTTATGTGCTTCAGCGTCGTTCTCTTTGGCCCATTTGATTTTCTCCAAGAGGTCCGACAGGTTTCTCCTCACGGGAATGTAGTGAGTGCCTGCTTTAAGCTGGCTGTAGAAATATTCATAATATTGTGAGTCCTGCTTCAGGACCAGACTGTTCCCGAGCATCAAGTAAGGAAACCGATACGCTGCCACTGTTCCATCCACGTTCACCTGGTACTTGTACTAAAAGAGGAGAAAAAAAATCTTTAATTCTTTAATTGAGTGTATTTATTTAAAGGGGCATTTCATTTTCCAACCTCTACCCTTTTTTTAAATGCATTGGTGTCTAAGTGACTTATGTGAACAAAAATCTTTGAAATTAGTTCAGTATTGAGCAAAACCTCTGAAACTGTCAGCAGCTCATTGCCAAACCCACCAGACTCCATATAAATACCTTTAGCATGTATAGAGCCAGCATATTTCCAATAATGTACCTATGTGTTCATTCTAACCAAACCAGAGTAGTGATAGTTAGAACTGTGGAAAGACAAAAAAATTAATTTTTTGTTTCTGTCGACTTTGAAGTGTATTTTATGATGATAAAATGTTTATTTAATGGAGTCTGGTGGGTACATGATTTTTAACAATTTCATGTTAACAAAAAAGTTCAACCTTTGTAAGGATCCTTTCCATAATGTTCAGACACCAATCTGAGGATGTCAGTAACTTTTTGTGGACGTACTGTATATTAAATGGTGCGCAACTGCACTATAGCGAAACATTGTAGCTTGTTTCACCGCTGTTGACTGTCGCAGTCTTGCTTAATACTGGACCAATTTCAAAGACTGTTGTTCCAAGCAGTCCCTCAGACACAAAAACGTAGGAAAAAAGGCTCCAGGTTGTAAAAACCCTAAGTTACCTTAATTGTGTCAAGGTACTTGAAATTACATAGAACTGACAAAAGAAATAAAATGAATACAATTACATAAAATGAAAGGCAAAACATCTGCCTCAATGAGAATAGTTGCACATTGCAGCTTTAAGTTACAGGATAAAAGTGATTAGAATAAGATATTTTTTATTTTTCCTTACCTTAAAGAATTCAAAGAATCCAACAAGTGGTGTTTTGCCAACATGTTTCTCCCTGTCTCTGAAGAAGAACCATCCTGTGATGCCTGCATCCAGCATCTCTGGGTTTTTCTTGGACAGCGAGACCAGGTGAAGACGCTCCTCTCGGCTGTCTCGGCCACGGAAAAACGCTCGATCTGTTTTGTTAATCCATGGAGGCCCTGGAGAAAGCAATCCCAATGTTACCCCAAAAGGCAGGAAATTATTTAAAAGCACCAATTTTAAAAAACAATTAGCTATATATTAGGGAATATTGAACTAACAATAGTGTATAAAAGGAGGACTTTAAGGACACATTGAGCCTGGGGTAAGGGCGGCACATCTCCTGGCTCATTAGTTCAAATTCAAATAACTTTCCAGTTTTTTCTCACCCTATTCTGATTAAAATGCAAATCTGCGTGCACAATTGATGACTACAAATGCTGTGAGAGAAACAGAAATGAATGTGTGTACAATAATAAATTCATAAGTATTTAAACCACACAAATAACATTATCAGAATTATTGATTTATTAAATTTGAAATTAAAGCGTTAAATTTAGCGTGGATCTTTTTTAATTGAAATCCATGCTTACATCCATAGACTACCTGCTAGTGCATTTGGAGATTAATCCTGGCTTCTACAATTGCAAGAGAGACCCCGCCGCAGATCTAAGCTCTGTAATAAAAATGAAAGTGTGTTTGTGTGCGTTTGTGTTACCGGTGTTTCCCTGGACGGACAGCAGGTCAATGGTGACACCTCTCATGGTCTCCAGGGTGGAGTGTGTGACCTCGTAAGTGGGGAGGACAATGTCCCGTGTGTCTGTAGAGCCACACCATGACAACACTGGAACAGCATCAGCCCTCCTTGTCTCTAATGGCCAATCACCAACATTTAAGTAAAACTCCACATCAGGCACCCTAACCTTCACCCCAAAAAAAGAAAAAAACAAACAGAAATTGAAATCACTAACCACATGATGACAATTACATTAAGAAAATACAAGCAATTCTTTTCTCTCAATAGTGACTAAAAGTAATTTCACACGTGGTCCCACGTCGTTATAAAACATATCCTGCAAGCTTTGTATGATTGGACAAACAGTGGCCTTTCAAAGTTTGCATTTTGAAGCCTTATTACAGCGCCACCATGTAGCCGATTGGGTTCATATTTCTATAGAAGCGCATGCACACCATTTCCAGTTATTCCCCTAGGTTTCATGTTTCTAGCTCATTCCAGCTCAAGGGAAATTTGAGCCGGCGTGGCAGACAACAAATAATAGTAATAATTACTTTTTTTTTTAAAACTAAAACCGACAAACATAGAAGGGTTCTACCGCTTCACGGTTTGAACCCTAATTACTAGAGTTGTTCCTATACCGATACCAATATCGGAAATGCCTATAATGCTGGTATTGGGCGGTACGAGAGTCTTTGCCACGATTAATTTTGACCTGAACAATATCCGCTTTAAAGTTTCCGCTGGATATAACAGTCGTTTGCAAACTTGTAAATTGAGCTGCACTTTAATAGTATTTTAATGGAATTGCTATGTAGTCTTACATTTATTTATATTTCTTTTTCTGGTTATGACTGACTGTCCAACTTGATGATAAAAGAAAGTTCTATGGCATTCTTTCTCTGTATGTGTTCCTGTTTTACAAAGTGTTTAACCTAAGCTAGGCCATACAAAAAGGATAGCAATCATATAACATCTACACAGGGCTACAAAACAAAAACTTTATTTTATTTATTTATTTATTTATTTTTTTAAAACACACTGGTATCAGATCTGTACTCAGTATTGGTTGATATGCAAGTTTATATATCGGAATGGATATCTGGAAGGATAAAATGATATCGGAACCTCTCAAGAAACTATATAGTAAATGTGCCAAAACATGCAAAAACACCAGTATGATCCTTTAACATCCCTAGAACTCACACACAACCTTACCTTTCTTGTTAGAGAGAGCAGCATTTCGTCAGAGAACATCTTAAAGTCAGTGTATTTTCCCAGAGTGCGGCGGTACAACTTGTTGTTGATGATGGCGTAGTGAATGAGACCTCCTCTGTTGGCAAATCTGAGAGGTGCTTCCTGTCGGAGACGCTGCAGGTCGATTGCTGGAAAAGCTTTAAAGTCTGCCAGAATTTGAGGCTCCTCAGCGGGACACTGCATGATGCTCTGCCAAACGGAAGCATTGGGTTCTGGACAGTCGCAGTATTCATGATAGACTGGACCTGGGCGTTAAACAATGAGACACATAGGGTTAGACGAAGGAGCCAAGTCAAAGCAACGTGGCATTTGTTCCATCTCTTCTGAGGCACCCTCAGAATTAATGATGCATTTTATTGATCTATATGTATAGTATTGAGCTGGTGTTAAGCTCTTGTTATGTTAGTGATGACATCTAGCCTTTTTGAGACAGGATGGACTCATGCTGCAAAATTTCAAAGTATCTGGTGTGCTTTTTTGAGGGGATTGTAATGTGAAGTGAATCACAAATTGGCTACAATATTACAATAACAATTTAATATGCATAAAATTACCGTGACAAACTCGATGAGGCTTTGTTTTTCTCATCGTGCATATATTTGTCATATTGGTGATAAAACAGGGTTTTCTTTTGCAACACAGCTCTTTACTGTGTGGTGCATGTCTGTCCATCCTGGAAGAGGGATCCTTTATAAGGTTTCTAACCTTTTCCTCCTGTTAAAGAGCTTTTTTGTGGGATTGAGGGACAAAGGACAGAGGGTGTTGTGTGCTGTTCCGTTTAAAAAAAACTTTTGTGATTATGGACAATACAAATAAAAATGACTTGATATGAACCCATTCCAGTGTTTGTTAATGCATAACACAACACAAACCTTGGATGACGTAAGGTGACTTGGCAACAGCAGTATCTTGGTGGAGGACTTCTACCTCCAGTCCCTTCAGCACAGTGCCATAGAGCCGGTACCTTACCAGAAAAGACCCGTCTCCCCTGTCCAGAGGTGGAGGGACGTGGATACGAATGTGCTCCTGTTTGTCCTTCGGACTTATCTTCACTTTAAATGTGTCTTTACCTAAACAACACATAAAGACAAATAAAGTGACAAATATGCTTAATTTCATCTTTCTGCAGGTGTTAATTAATCCATGGCGTCCATAACTTTTGCACAAAAAGGCACCTTCCTAGCCCTGATACATGGCCATTTGTTGTTAGTTGACCAGTCACCTCTCGAAAATACTTTTTTTCAGGGTTATGGGGCACCGAGGATGACTCAAAAGAACACTAGAACGGGTTTTTAAGGCTAAGAAACATTAGTTATTATTATTATTATTAAACTATAGTGTGTTGTCTAATCAGTTATCACCGATAATAACACGAACAAACCATTGTGGGATGTAGCTAGTCTACATTTGGTGAAGATCAAAAAAAAAATGTTGTTGCCAAATCAGTTTGGGGTTTAACGTTAGTTGTTAGCTAGCTTCGCTAGCCATTTGGCTGCAACCGTTCCCGTGATCCTATGTTTAAAACAATGACACTTTTAGCACATACAACGTTTGTGGTCGGTTTACCTGGAGATAAAGTCAGGTTCTCTCCGTTTGAATTGACCGCGTGAATAAAGAAGTAGCGGACTGGTAACACTATGTCGGGGTTCAGCCCCGGACCCCAGATAAGACATCTCTCTGAATCGATTCCTTCACAGTCAGAAACCGTAAAGTTCATGCTAATTAATACCACTAAAACTATACACCTACATAATAAACCTTTATCAAAAGGCTTATCTAAGTCAACGCTACACTCACACCCCATATTCCTCCAATTCCTAACTGCTGGACGTCTAAACTGATTAAATATTGAATGTAAAGTTTTGATAAAAACTCCTACGCCGACATGTTGGTGAAGAGAAACACGCCCATTTTCTGGTGATGCCTTCATGAATATCGGACAAAATCGGTTGCGAATGGCAATAGCCCGATTTAAGGATAAATTACTGTATTCAGTCACTGTTATATTATAATCATCTATTGGACTACTATGGATGCACTTTGCACATATTTACTTCATACTGCAAACCTTTGCGTTACCTGGTCAATATTTTTTACATTCCTGCACAAACTTGTAGTTTTTTTTTCATTTTAAAATAGATATAGTGTAGGCTAAATATTTCTATAGGATGTGTTCATATTTATATTGTATATTTTTCTATTCTATTTTTAGGTTTCCTGACTTTTGAAGTAGGCTACTTGCTTTTATTTTTCATTTTCTCTTACAAATTCCTTGTATGTGAAAACTTGACAATAAATTTGAGCCTCATTTGGATGTTTCACATTAAAGGTGAAAGGCTTGGATATACTATCACGTTCATGTTAAGAACAGTTGTTATATTTGGGTATACAAAAGTTTATATAGTAAAAACTGTAGAACTGCAATACATCAGTGCTTTGATTGTATGTAGCATAAAGTATTAAAACCAACACCGTCATTTTTACATCTTTATTTCACATGAATTCACATTTTGGCCTAAAAAGAGATTTATTTTAAGGGCTAAGGGCATTTTCACATATCTTCTTAAATTAACCTTTTTAAAAGTATTTGCATATAACTGATCATTTTGTATCAAAATGTTTAGAACAAGCTTTCCTTATAGTCACACTTTTTTTACAGAGCAATGTTCAAAGAGATAATTTGGCGCAAAAGCTGAAACGTTGATGTTGGCTTTTTTAAATTCCTCAAATCTCTTTTAAAAAAAAATAAATAAAATAAAAAATAAACCTGCGGCATCAAAGACTGAGTATCTGTATATGGGCGCACACTTTACCAGGTGATCTCCCCAAACGCCAACAGATAGAAAGTTTGATGAAATACTGAATATAAAAGAAGACACCTGAGTCCATAGACATTTTCAGAGTGATGATACTGGTTAATTTTGATGCCAATTGTGTACCCACCTTATGGTACAGGTTTGCAGTTGTACTAGTATCACTGCCATCAAAAGCACACATGCCTAAATTGATAGTATTAGGCCCTTAACGGTGTTCATACAGTGATTTTTGGTTTAGTGATTGGATGATTACAGGGAATAAAGACATTTTTGTTGTCAATCAAAACACTAGTATGCAAAAATGTTTTCTGTTCTGTGTCCCAGCTTGTCAAGATTTGGCAGACAGGCTTTCTGGATCATCGGTGGAGGACCACACAGGACAACAAGGACATCATTAGATGGAGCAGGAAGGTGGTCCTTGATCATGTCATCGGTCACAAACCCTGAGCTGTAGCTCCAATCTTGAGGAAAAGGCAAGAGAGAGAAAGCAAGATCAACCTTTAACTTCAGAAAAATGTTTAACAACTTGCAGCGCAACATCCTTTTTTTTAGCTGACATAATTCTGAATTTTTCCTAAAAACTTGACAGTTGTTTGGTCTTCATCCCTCTTCTGTGCTGGCATAATGAGGTTCATATTATATCTTATTTACCGGAGAAGACAATAAAAAAAAAAATTGTACTAAAATGATTTGCTTAGTTTTTGTTTTCTCTACGGGAAGATTTCAGCTGTTGGTCACTGATGCTATTATCAAGAAACATGACAAGGTTAGTTGAACTTGTGCTTTCATCCACAGATAGTCATCTCTCTCTCCAAGGCAAGCAAATAATGACACTGCTAACAAAAAGCAACACTTGTTGTGCATGAATTATGATCAAGGACCAATGTGTTTCTTCTCTGTGTGGAACTAATGAAAGACAAGACAGAATATGAGCGGCATTGAAGACCCTCACAACAGAGATTACGTAAACATTATGCTCATTAATTATTTCTGTTTCCTCAAAGAATTATGCAAAGGAAGACATGAGCGTTTGCTAAGCCACTGTAACACCTTGTTGGAGCTATCTTCTTCCTCAGCCTGTGGGGATTTTCTACAGCTGAGGAACCTTTGTTTGGTTTCCCACTCTGAATACCCATAAGTGAAATTAAAGGGCCAGGCTTTGAGGCTGATATATTCAGATTCATATACCGTAGCCTGGCAATGCACTAATACATGTACTGTATGTCCTTTATGGTAACATGATAAACTTAGTCATGGAAAATGTTTCCACCAGATCCCACATTATGGCAGGCAGGCATAAGTTAAGTGCTTCACTATGTCATGTTTCTCTCTCTTTTAATATGACATTTTAATATTTAAATATTTATTTAAATATTTTAAATAATATTTAAAGTCATTTTTTTGGCAACCTGATAAGTGTAAGTCCAATTTGTACTCTTCTTTCAGCCATTGTTTTGTCTCCACCAACTCTTGAGAGACATATGTTGCTCTTTAGCTGCTAAATGCTCACTTGCTAGTTGCCAACATTGTCTGGTGCTGGGCAGGTAGTGTGCAGTAGGTTTATTACATGCCTGCTGCTGGAAAAGAGATTAATGACAGCAGTGGGACTGACCTAAAACATTAACGTTGTGGGCAAACAAAACAATTAACTGAAATATGGTAAAAGTTCTTCACAGCTGTGGAGAACTGCGTGATCATTTTCTGTGCGACCCGTCAAGTGACCCCTTTCACATTATATATTGTCATTTGATCAGATGTTAATCTAAAACATTGATGAGTGCATCTTTTTAGCATCTGTCTAATGTTAATGTATTGCAGTGCTAGTTTTTAAATTGGATCACATTACACATATCTGTTGCCTCTTTGGTCAGAGGTCATGAGAACAAATCTGTTTAAAGAACAGCACATGTTCTGGTTGGTAAAATACTTCAGGGTGCACTTTTAAAACAAAGAGCAGCTTATATTGAGAAGGGCCCACCAGCCATCATATTGTTAGGTCCATAGTTAAAGAAATGCTGCCTTACCCACTGGAGGTTTGTCCAGTGTGAACCACAGCTTCACTTTTTCAGGGTGTTTCTTCTTTACCTCTTCCAGCTCCTCCCTCAGAAGGATGTCTTTCTCAGTCTGAGAGGGAGTAAGTACACAAGATTTTATTTTTGGGTATTTTCCATTTCTGAACAGTAATACTTTAACAATGAGACAGAAGGAAAGATTTTCCAAAACAATATACCACACATAGCGGACCTGATTGGCAAATATGAGGGAGCACTTGGTGCTATCAGTGGGGTCTGCTGTGATGCTGCGGATCAACTGCAACATAGGAGTGATGCCTGTGATGGTAAAAATCATTGAAATTAGTCTCAGAGGATGGTTTGTGTCTAATTTAATTGTCAACAGTGAGGCTGCAAAGGCAATATCCTCAAATGGTCTTGGAAGTTAAACTACATTCCACAACCCTCATGTCGTCAAATTGACCCGTTTTCCTATCAACGTTCTTTTAATTACCCAAAATAACATGATTGATTCCACACAATGCTCTTTGGCAAGTACTAATCTCTACTTTCATTAATTTTGGGTTGGTTTTGAAATAGTATTGAGTCAAAGTTGACATATTCCAGTCTGTGATTATCCATCAACATGCATTCATTTAATTTTAGTCTAAAAAATTCCTAATTTCTGCTTTTCTAACTCAAACATTACATATAATTTCCTATAAATTAGGTTTGACCATAAATTCCCAAAATAACTGTAAAACTAAATAAGTTAGTGTTAAATAGTGTTGAAAACGTCAAAAAAGTGACAAAAACTGAAGAAAAAGTTAAAAACATCGATAAAAAGTGTCAACAAAAGTGTTGATTTTCAATTTTGACGGGAAGACAACACAAGGGTTAATGTTCCTCCATGTTCTGTTTACAAATCTACTCTAACTAAGTTCCCTATTGTATATGTAGTGCAGTGAATGAATACTGAGGTCCTGTCAAATACATTCTGGCAAATGTCCATGAATCAGCAATTACAGTCCAATAAGATTCCGCCAATTTAGGTGTAAATTCTATATTAAAATATGCCTGAATGTTCAACACACATATACAATCCAGTTTTTCAGCTAATACTGTATGATGCAAATTATTAAAATTAGTGAGCTCACTTAGAGAATCACTTTATTTCTCCGTCAAAAGAGATTTCAGCCTGCTGAGCCTGTGATGTTCAATGAAATATGTGAATTGATGTACATTAGGATGTTTTTAGGAATCTTAGTGCACCTGTTCCTCCAGCGATCATTCCAACTTGCTTAAACTTCCGAACTTTTGGCTCCGACTTCTTGTCTGGTCGGATGGAAAACTGACCTGACCAGGAGAGAGTACGATTCAGCATTAGCAGTCCCATGTGTTTGGCAGCCCAAGTTGCTTTGACAGTCTTATATTGTACCACAGTGACATCTGCTGGTGGCAGCAGCTTAAGAAACATGAAGTGTTTTCATTATTCTTTCATTCTTTATCTTTCTTTCTTTTCTTCATGCAAACACACCGTACCATTTCCCTTAAACACGAGCAGTCCATTGGGTCCTCTGAAGTCAATCCTATCTCCAATAGCCATGTTGTCCAGGTACTGCGACATCTTTCCTCCCTCTGGGAAGGAAGGGTGGCAGTTCTTGTAGTACACCTTGAGTTACAAAAGAAGTCAAAAAAATTTTAACCTGTTTTTGGTTCATCATTGCCTCTATGAGGCATGAAAACAATCACCTCTTAGCATTGTTAGCATAGCCAACAGTTTGTCCAGATAACAGATATCAGGTCCTGAGTGTGGGTAACTTTTGTTAAAACCATCGGCTTAAACCTGCATTTATTGATTCTTTTGTGCACATTAAGTTAGCTTATTATCAACTCATAAAGGTGATACTGCTAACATGTTAATTGCTTTTTCACACATTGTGAAGATAAGGAACAACATTCATTTGGAGTCATGTGTTCTAGCCAATGTAAGTCCACCCATTATTCTGTTTTGGTCTCTTTAGCTGCCAAATGCTCCACTATGTTCACCAGCTAGTTGCTAACTTTAAAACTTTAGCTGGTATTTATCCTCTTGTTGCCTAACACTTGGTTTTGTCTTGGAATTCCTTAAATTCCATCCAATTCTTTCAACCCAAATAACTCACACAAAAACCTCTGCAGTTATAGGCCAACCATGACGTCTGTGCGCCATATCAGTAATATTAAAAACAGCACCTTGACCACAAGGTCGACGCATCCCTGGTCATCATCGCTGGATACTGGAGTGTAGGCTCTGACCACCAGACTGCCGTTTACCTTTGCTGACAGGTACACATGCTGACCTGGTGCAGAGGACAGAAGGGAGGACAAGCAGGGAGTGAGGTGGTGGATTTTAATGAATGAGGATGGGGAAAAGGAAGCATGAGCAGTCGTAGAAAAAGTATTACGATCCGTTACTTAAGTTAATACTAATACCACACTGAAAATAATGCACTGCAAGTAAATGCCCTGCATTTAAAATCTTACTTAAGTAAACGTATAAGTATTATCTGTTATGGTGGGGGGTGAGGTGAGGACCCAAATGCAACAGACAGCAGGCAGGAGGGAGCTTCAACATGACATTTATTGACAACAAAAACAGAGGGAAAAAAAAACATTAAAAAAAAATAAAAAAGTTCCAAAAAAACCAAAACAGGCATAGGGGAAGGCGATAAACGGGGAAAACTCCACAGGAAAAAAAACTCACAAGGTAAGACTCACAGGAGAGGCAGGAACACAGGCAATGAAACGCAGAACGGTGAAACTCACAGAAGGAGGAACTCGACATAGGACAGCACAAAATGATCGAGCACTAGACAAAGGGAACATAGAGGTTAAATACACAAGGTAACGAGGTAATGGGGAACAGGTGAGACATCAGGTGAATCACATTAGGGCGGGGCAGGACAATCAGACAACACAAAGCAAAGCTAGACAAGACAAGACAGAACAGGAAACAAGACTACCGAAATAAAACAGGAAGTGGGACAAACAGACACTTGCCACAGGACAGAGAACTATACAAGACCGGGGAAAGCCAAGAAATAGACACAAGGAGGCAAAACAGGAAAAATAACCCCAATTAAGACCCCAACCCACAACAAGTATCAGCAGACTGTTCTTTAAGATAAGATATGATAAACTATTGTCCCGTAGGAAATTTGTCTGCTGAATACAAACACATGCATTAGTTATCAACAGACAGTACAGTACATGACAATATATGACGTGCCCCATTCTAAAGTAATGCATAGTAGGTGAATTGCCAAATAAAGAATGCAAATTGTGAATATAGAAATTGTACATGGTGAGGTTACATTGGCACAGTATTATAGCGATAAGGACTGGAATGGTTGTTTGTTCAGTAGTGCTATTGATGTGGGGACAAATGAAAGCTTAAGGCGGTTGCTTTTGCACCTACTGGCGCTATAGTGTCTGCCAAATGGAAGCAATTCATTTTCATTAAAGAGTATGTGTGAAGGATCTTTCAGGATCCTGTGTGCATGTGTGATTACTTCAGGTATTTAAAGCAAAAGTACTCATTCATTGTGCAATAAAATGTTTGTTCAATGTTTCTGAATTAAAATTACTGCTGCATTAATGTGTATGTTGCAGTTTACTTATGTTTAAGGTTGTGCTCATTTTGAGTCCTTCATAGCATACAAATGTAGTTGAGTTAAAAGTACAGTATTTGCCTTTAACTTGTAGTGGAGTGGAAGTATAAAGTTGCAGAAGATAGAAATACTCACGTAAAGTACAAATATCTCTACATTTTTTAATACTTAAGTAAAGGTACGTCATTATATTCCACCCATAAGGTTGAGAGAAGTATTTGGACTGTGATGGAAATACGCTGTATGTAAGCTCTTTTAACTACTTCTCTCACCCCCACAGTGATCATTTCACATGCTTATTCTACTATTTTATTGCAATTTGGGACTGACATAAATGACTAATACACCAGCATACATGCTATATTTAGAAATGTTCACCCAATTTCACCTAGTATCCTTTGATGTGTTGCAGTTCAATCATCCGCATTCGAATCATTTAGAGGTATTACAAACAGAGCTCTCTTATTGAGAGATCTTTTTTGAGACTCTGATCCTACTGATCTTGTCTTCTCATTTATGGCCATATTTCAAGAAACTTAGAATCAAAGATCAAGATGAGTCAAGTCTCTGCATGTGTAAGGCCTGAAGTGCTAGAGATTCATAAGAAGAGGTACAAAGAATGCAACTGCTGCTCATATATGAGCGTGTAAAAGCTTACTTCTCACCATGATGCTTTTAAACATCTTAAATAATTGGCAGAAAACCTTTATAGTTGCGAAGAATCTTATCTGAGGAGAGAACAAAAGAGAATACAAGAGGGCAGTTTCAGTACCAACTGGCAGTCCAAGGATATGAGTTGCAGATGGAAGGCCAAACCGAAATTTCTTTGTGTCATGGCTGATTTCCTGTACAAGGACACACACAGGTTAGAAAAAACAAACAACAAAATTGTACAATATCCTCAGAGCTTGCAAAATAAATGTCCTGAGACTTCAATTTTAGACTATGTGGTCTTTGTACAGCATATTTAACCAAGGGTGTAACTTTGGTTTGAGAAGTGAGAGGGACACAAAACAGGGGGTCCTCCATCAGAAAAATGTTTTCGATTTTAATCCCATTTTCTACATACTATATTTGAAGGCACTATGGTGGTACAATTCAGGAAATTATTAAATTGAAAATAATGAAATTATTCCAGAAAAAATAGTAGGCTTCTAAACTATGTTTACGAAAAAGATGTCTTACTTTCTTTATTGCTTAAAATAGGGGCCAATCACTGAGACTTATAAATAAATAAAAATATCAAACTAACTTGAAAGTGGGGAGGACACAAACAGGATTTGTTAAAGTGGGGGGGACATATCCCCCTGTGCCCAGTGGAAATTATACCCAAGAATTTAACGCATATTTACCTAATCTACTGTAAATGGAGAGGGTTTCGAGCTAGAGATAGATATAACATTTGAAATATTAATGACCCCCTGTAGGGAAATATTGCAGTTGTAGGTCCATCCATCCATCCATCTTCATCCGCTTATCCGGTATCGGGTCGTGGAGGCAGCAGCTCCAGCAGGGGACCCCAAACTTCCCTTTCCCGAGCCACATCAACCAGCTCCGACTGGGGGATCCCGAGGCGTTCCCAGGCCAGGTTGGAGATATAATCTCTCCACCTAGTCCTGGGTCTTCCCCGAGGCCTCCTCCCAGTTGGACGTGCCTGGAACACCTCCCTAGGGAGGCGCCCTGGAGGCATCCTTACCACATGCCCGAACCACCTCAACTGGCTCCTTTCGACGCGAAGGAGCAGCGGCTCTACTCTGAGCTCCTCTCGGATGACTGAGCTTCTCACCCTATCTCTAAGGGAGAGCCACCCTCCTGAGGAAACCCATTTTGGCCGCTTGTACCCTGGATCTCGTTCTTCCGGTCATGACCCAGCCTTCATGACCATAGGTGAGGGTAGGAACGAAAACCGGGCAGTTGTAAGTTTTATGCTAAAAGACAACATGCTGAGGAAATTAGAAGGGAATTAGGAACAGAATGTTGGTTTCATTTAACCAACTTGTAACATTATGAAATGTAAACTAAAAAAAGGGACAGAAAGTATTTCCACTGAAACTGTATGACACTGTGTTCTGTGTACCATCCAGATTAACATTTTCTGGAAAGAGAATATTTTTCTCTTTTCAATGCTGTGAGTTTAACAATCAAACTCAATTCACCTCCACCAGCCAGAAGTCTCAGACTACCTCAAAAGCTTGATTAAAAAATTCAAAATCCAAAAGATTTTGCATGGCTAGATACCACTGGAGGTAGGTAAGAATATATGTGTTAGTGAACCAACCCTTTAAACTATAGTAGTAGTAGTAGTAGACAGTATTTCTTAGTTAATGATGGTTAGTATACCAGTAACAAACAAAATGAAGGTTGTATGAAATGATAAACATTATTCTAAAAGGTGTAGCAGTTGAATATAAAGTTACTGTATAATCAGGTTTGAAAGTGCCTGCAAGAATAAGAAGTACTGATTCTTGGTTAAGTGTTTGTGTCTGTATGCAGTCTACCTGTTTGTCTAAAAGAGGAAGGGAATATTTGACCATGGTGTCCTGTAGAGTGACAGGCAGCTTCTTCTGTCCTGCAGAGCCTCCCAAGAGGAAGTACAGCACAGTCACTACCACCACAAAAACAGCAGCTGCCACCGTGACTGTCTGCAAAACAAAGATCGCATATTGCGGAGAGACATACAGTGCACAAAACTAACAGTCATGTTCTAGTTTTCAATCTAGTTTCCAATCCTTGTTTGTTTGAATGTTGCCATATTGTCATGGTTTATCAAGGAGTTGCAATAGTTAGTCAACATGAAATATGGAAATATTTCAGAACTCCTCTGCCCCTAATCCAATTCCAGGCCTCGAATCCTCAAATCAACTGTTCCTCTATCAAGGTTAGTGGGTAAGGGAGATCATGCCTTTTCTGTGGCAGCTCCAAAGCTTTAGAATAATCTCCCACTTTGTCTCAAATGTTCTCCCACCATTTATAGTTTTAAAACATCTCAAGACACATTTGTTCTCAATGGCCTTCGGTAGCTCGTAAAGGTTTTTTAGCATTTTAATAATAGATTGTACTGTATTGTCTTGCTTTTCATTTTAATTTGTGTTATTTTATGACTCCTTTTTTGCTTTGCTTTTAAATAAAAAGAGTGGAATAATTAAGTAAGGTGAATGAAGTAAAAGTTCATTCTCACCAAGCTCGGATCCATAGTTTGAACATAGGCCAGTTTCTTCTCCTTACACAGCCTGACAGACCAGAGTCCACACACAGTCAAGTCTCAATTCAACACACACTCACACAATCACTCTCTCTCTCTCTCTCTCTGGGGGAAGGGTGACACAAGGTCCGAAGCACCAATAGGAAGACAGATCTCACTATGACACACAGTATAGTGATAGTGCACAGGCAATGAGGAGCAAAGCCTTAAAACCACACCACTGAGAGAGGGGAGGAGAGACACACACAGTGATTACATAAAAAAAAAAAAATAATACTGAAAGAAAATTTTTACTTACTTATTTTTACTTTACTTACTTACTTTACTATCTTTACAGAGAATAATAAAAAAAGTACTTAATTTTGAAAATTGTCAACAGTTTTCTTCAATCTGGCCCCTAGGGCCTTACACATTTTTATTTTTGTGGACTAGACTAGTTTTCACTTAGCTAATGCAAGTGAAAAATCAACTTTGTTCATATATAGGATATGCTACTGTATGTGGTTGGAATTCTGGGCTAAAAGCTAAGGTGTATGAATGCAATAGATGGCCAAGGCAAAAAATAGTCTACTATTTGTTTTTACATGGTTTGTAGATTATATTGAGTTCAAAATCAATAAAAAGGGTTTGACTGTTGTCAGGATCCTTCTGCTTATTGCGTATTATGCTGTGTTTAGTGCTTGTTGCTGTCTTCCATGTGCTCTGTGGTTACCTGTCTGTCATATGTCTTTGTCTACGCCCATCCCCTTACATGGTCTGCACTTCCTGTCTTGTTGGTGCCCACTCCTGTGCCCGCAGCAGAGTCCAGTCCTGTTCCCGACGCCACACCTGCAGCTCAGTCGACCGACGCCACGCCTGCAGCCCAGTTGCCTGACATCACGCCTGTAGCCCAGCTTCTCCTCTCACCTATGCCCAAGTCAGACCTGACCTTGCTTGAGTCGGGTCCCTCAATCTCAGTCTCTGTTTGTCTGTCTTCACCCTTATCTCCCAAGACAAGTGTTTGTCTTAGTGTTGTTCAACCCCCATTTGTGAACGTCCATCCCTATCTGACCTTACATCTGTCCCGTCACCGTGCCCGTCTTTGTCTCTGTTCTCTGTCCCGTCCCTGTGCCAGTTATTGTTCTAGTCACCATCCCTGTTGTCATCCTAGTCTCTGTTCCTGTTACTGTCCAAGTCAATAACTGTGCCCATAACTGTCCCAATAACTGTGCCCATAACTAACTGTCAAGATCTTGCTGTGATTGACTGCCTTTGTGCCACGCTTGTGGCCATTTTGTTTATCATGTTGTGTTTAGTGCTTGATGGTGTCTTCCATGTGCTCTGTGGTTACCAGTCAGTTTTTGTCTCCGCCATCCCCTTGTATGGTCTGCACTTCCTGTCTTGTTAGTTTCCCTCCAGTTCTGCTCCCACCTGTTCCCCATTGTGTCGTTTGACTCCCTCCGTTTGCGCTATCACCTGTTCCTTGTTACTGTCTTTCTGTTGATTGGTCTGTGTATTTCTACACTTCTCTGTTCCTATGTCTCTTGTTGGTTTGTCTCTCTGTTCGTTACTGAGAGTCCTGTTCATTTGTAGTTGTGAGTTTTGCTAGAATTAACTAACTACGTGTTCGTTGAATCTCTGAAGAAGGAAGGCTGGGGTCCAATGGAAGGTTAACACAAAGATGTATTAAACAAAAGTGATAGGACAAAGCACAAATAATTACGCTGCAGCGGGCAAGAAATAGTTGCGTCGCCCAAGAGTTTCACATCTATTTTGCCCCGAAATCCCGTCTCCCTCCCCACTATATTCCTTACGGCTCCAGGGGCGGTTCTCTTCCCCCTTGTGAGTAAAGTCCCTCCTTATTGGCTCCTTGTTGCCATGGTCACATGTTGGACAAGTCTTGTTGGTTTCTTCGCTGTCCAATTAGGTTGGACATGCTCTAACCCCCCCTCTTGGGGTCGTTTTTGCACACAGATCAAAAAGTAATTATCATGTTAGTGAGAAGTTGTTACAGAATACATAAAATCAGCATTCCAGTGTCTTAGCTTAGTCTAAGACTCCAGGTGGTTAGAGACAGGAGGTTGCTTCCTTTTGTGGAGCAGACAGTGTCTTTCTACATGTTAATAGTTCTTTGTTTTAAACCATATTACAGAGAAAGGAAGCAGAAAAGGGGGTAAGTGAGAAAACAAAAGGGAACCGTCTTGATCTACCTTTCTTGAGACAAACAATGGTAATTACATAGCATGATATGGCGCCTACACCACTGAATTAGGACATGTCTTTTCAACCAAAACACAGCATACATCTTAATACATTAAAACATGTATAATTACATAGTAATGAAACATTTAAACTTTATTAGATTCTACAGTTTCTACGTTGTAGAGTCAAAATAAAGTGTTTGTTCTGCACATTTGCCTGAAAGAGTCTTGCATTTGGGTCCTCTTGCTGAAACCGTGACAGCTGTAGTCAGCTGACCATTTTTGGACATCTATCTAATAAATCGGGAAGCTTCACACTTTACACTTGGTTTCCTGGGTACCCAATGAACGTTGGGGTTGGATTTTGACAGCACTGGATATGGGATTGGAATAAAACTATATGGCCAAACAAAGGTTGAGAATTTTTTTACGTAAAAAAAAAAAAACTGCCGTTGCAGCATGCACGTTGTCACGTTTGTTACGTTCTGTACAGCAGCCGTTGACTGCGATACACTTTTTGCTGCTTCCAACGTTACATGATTACGTGATAACTTAATCTTGGAGCTTCCTGCACAGCGCTTTGTAGAAAGGTCGGGCAATGAGACATAATCTCATTGCAATCTCGAGCTGACCAGGCGAAGACAGCAGTTTGCATCAGACTCACCCTGTGTCCGGTTAATGAATCGTGCTACTGGCTCTTGATTGAGCTACTGTTTTTCCAACTGGTAGGTGTGAACAGGAAGGGCGGGGCTGGAAATGGAAAGGAGATGGCAGATGGAAGTGATCAGGAAGTGAAATTGGAGGAATGGAAGTAGGGAAGGATGATAGTATGACACTGTAGGACAGGGGTCGAAGAGTGGGGGAAAAAAACGTAACAAAGTAATACAGCAGAATGACTCCAACAGTAGAGAAGGAACTGACCATGACCAAAGCATCACAGTACCAGCAAGGCAGAGTGAGGAACATAAAGTGAGCATTAAACTTTGCCAAGACGTTGAGTCGTTTGGTTAATGGAACCCAATTAAATTGACAAAGGCAATTAATGGAGTTCTGGGTGCAGTCAAGAATGTGAAAGTACTACGGCATGGTACTTAGTGTTGTTGTTCTGCAGGGATAGTGTACAGCAAGGGAAAAGCCATACTGTTCAATAAAATAAATGGGAAAAGAGTGCAATGTACAATACCTGATGACAGAAAATTTACTCGAGGGGTAGTGTTGGGAATTTTTTTGATCAGTTAAAGGGTAATCTAGAAGGTGCAAAAGTGATGGAGGCAAGGCGGCTGAAAACAACTAGAAATGGAGAAAGATGTAATCAAATTTGATGAACCTAAACTACCAAGCAAAATGTATTGGATACATGAGCCATGTAGTTAGCAGAGGTGGGTAGAGTAGCCAAATATTGTACTCAAGTAAAAGTACGGTTACTTCAGAATAATATGACTCAAGTAAAAAGTAGTCATCCAAATAATTACTTGAGTAAGAGTAAAAAAAGTGCTTGGTGAAAAAACAAATTTTCAATTCAATTCAATTTTATTTATAGTATCAATTCATAACAAGAGTTATCTCGAGAAACTTTACAGATAGAGTAGGTCTAGACCACACTCCAGAATTTACAAGGACCCAACAGTTCTAGTAGTTTCCTCCAGAGCAAACAACAGTGCGACAGTAGCGAGGAAAAACTTCCTTTTAGGCAGAAACCTCGGACAGACCCAGGCTCTTGGTAGGCGGTGTCTGACGACCGGTTGGGGTTAGAATGAAGAGTGGCAATAACAAAAATAGAAAAAATAGTTTGTAGTAGTTCTTTGTAGTAGTTCATGGCATAGCAGGGCACTGTGCGGCATTACAAGGCACAGCAGGACGTAGCAGGGCACAGCAGAGCGTAGCAGGATGAACAGGGCATCGCAGGACGTGTAGCGGGACCATGGCGACAGCTGCTACCCTGATTTTGGAGCCTCCCTGATCCGAGGGAACATGCTGGGGAAAAAAGAACATAAGGACTCCAGGGAATGACTCCCCAGAGCTAGGTTAGTAACAAGCATTTCTGGGACATGGATGCACGTAAATGGAAAGATAGAAAGATAGAGGAGAGAAGAGCTCAGTGTGACAATGGAAGTCCCCAGCTGTCTAAAACTATTACAGCATAACTAGGAGAGACAGGGTAAAGAGAGGAGCCTGGTCAGGCTAGAACTCTCCCCAACCGTATCGGGCTGTATGCCCTGCCTCCCTCTAGTTTTATTATATTTTTGATTATATGATAGATAGATCTGACAACTATGACGAGAAGCAGGTGGGCCGGGTTAGGCGGACGCTGCGACTCATCACTCCCTAACTCATCACTCCTCAATTCTATGCTCTAACTATAAGCTTTATCAAAAAGGAAAGTCTTGAGTCTACTCTTAAATGTGGAGACGGTGTCTGCCTCCTGAACCCAAACTGGAACCTGGTTCCACAGGAGAGGAGCCTGATAGCTGAACGCTCTGGCTCCCGTTCTACTTTTAGAGACTCTAGGAACCACCAGTAACCCTGCATTCTGGGAGCGCAGTGCTCTTGTAGGGTTGTAAGGTACTATGAGCTCTTTAAGATAAGATGGTGCCTGACCATGAAGAGCTTTGTAGGTGAGAAGAAGGATTTTAAATTCTATTCTGGATCTTACAGGAAGCCAATGCAGAGAAGCTAAAACAGGAGAGATGTGATCTCTTTTCCTGGTTCCTGTCAGAACACGTGCTGCAGCATTCTGGACCAGCTGAAGAGTCTTTATGGACTTTTTCGAGCATCCTGATAATAAAAGAATTGCAGTAATCCAGCCTAGAAGTAACAAATGCATGGACTAGTTTTTCCGCATCATTTTTAGACAGGATATTCCTGATTTTTGCAATATTACGTAGGTGAAAAAAGGCGATCCTTGAAATTTGCTTTATGTGGGAATTAAAGGACATATCCTGATCAAAGATAACTCCAAGATTCCTCACAGTGGTGCTGGAGGCCAGGGTGATGCCATCCTGAGTAACTATCTCTTTGGATAATGCGTCACGGAGGTGCTTGGGTCCCAGAGAAATAACTTCAGTTTTATCTGAGTTTATCATTAGAAAATGACAGGTTATCCAGGTTTTAATATCCTGAAGGCACATTTGAAGTTTAGCTAACTGATTAGTTTCATTCGGCTTGATTGATAGATATAATTGAGTATCATCTGCATAACAATGAAAGTTTATTGAGTGCTTCCTGATAAAGGAAGCATATATAAAGTGAACAGGATTGGACCGAGCACAGATCCTTGTGGGACTCCATGACTAACTTTGGCGTGCACAGAGGATTCATCGTTAACATGAACAAACTGAGATCGATCTGATAAATAAGACTTAAACCAGCTCAGAGCAGTCCCTTTAATGCCAATAAAATATTCCAATCTCTGTAATAAGATATGGTGGTCAATGGTATCAAATGCAGCACTAAGATCTAATAACACCAGTACAGAGATAAGTCCTTTGTCTGATGCAATTAGGAGGTCATTAGTAATTTTCACAAGTGCTGTTTCTGTGCTATGATGAACTCTAAATCCTGACTGAAAATCCTCAAATAAGCTGTTGCTATGCAGAAAGTCACACAGCTTTCACAGTCAATACTTTCTCAAGAATCTTAGAGAGAAATGGAAGGTTGGATATAGGTCTATAGTTGGCTAAAACATCTGGATCAAGGTTGGGCTTTTTCAGAAGAGGTTTAATTACAGCTACTTTAAAGTGCTGTGGTACATAGCCTGTTAATAAAGACAAATTGGTTATATCTAGTAGAGAAGTGTTGACTAAGGGTAAAACTTCTTTAAGTAGCCTAGTCGGGATGGGGTCTAAGAGGCAGGTTGATGGTTTAGCTGAAGAAATAATTGAATTAAATTGATAAAGATCAAGTGAAGCAAAGCAGTCTAAACATACATCTGGTTTTACAGCGGTTTCTGCGGTTCCTGAGTTCAGAGATAAGTCAGTGCCAGTTAAAGGCAGGTCTTGGTGAATTTTGCTTCTAGTAGTTATGATTTTATCATTGAAGAACCTCATAAAGTCGTTACTACTAAGAGCTATGGGAATACTTGGCTCAGTAGAGCTGTGGCCTTCTGTCAGCATGGCTACAGTGCTGAAAAGAAACTTGGGGTTGTTCCTATTTTCCTCCATTAATGACGAGTAGTACGCTGCTCTGGCATTACGGAGGGCCTTCCTATATGTTTTAAGACTATCTTGCCAGATGAAACGAGAATTTTCCAATTTGGTGGAACGCCAAATCTTCTCAAGTTTCCGTGATATTTGCTTTAATTTGTGAGTTTCAGTGTTATACCATGGAGCTAACCGTCTTTGTTTTATTATCTTCTTTTTTAGAGGGGCAATAGAGTTGAGTGTCGTTCGCAGCGAGCCTGCTGCACTATCAACAAAATGATCAATTTGGGAGGGACTAATAGCATAGGAGTCCTCCGTTACTTTGTGACTTGGTAATGAATTAAATGCTAATGGAATCACATCCTTAAATTTAGCTACAGCACTATCAGATAGACATCTTGTATAGAAGGTTTTGCCTACTGGCGTGTAGTTCAGCAGTATAAACTCAAAAGTTATCAAACAGTGGTCAGATAGAAAGGGATTCTGTGGGAACACTATTAAATGTTCAATTCTAACACCATATACCAGAACAAGATCGAGGGTGTGGTTAAAACGGTGAGTAGGTTTATGAACACTTTGAGAGAAGCCAATAGAATCTAAAAGAGAGATAAACGCAGTACTAAGGCTATCATTCTCATCGTCCACATGAATATTAAAATCCCCTACAATAAGAACTTTGTCCGTTTTTAGCACTAAATTTGACAAAAACTCTGCAAATTCGGATAAGAATTCAGAGTATGGACCAGGTGCTCGGTACACTATAACAAATAGAACTGGCTGCAGTGATTTCCAACTTGGGTGTGAAAGACTAAGAACAAGACTTTCCAATGAGTTATAATTCAATTTAGGTTTAGAGCTGATTAGTAGACTAGAATCGTAGATAGCTGCAACTCCACCTCCTCGGCCTGTGCCTCGAGGAATGTGAGTATTAACTGGGGGGGGTGGATTAATTTAGACTAACATATTCTCCATCACCCAGCCAGGTTTCAGTAAGACAAAATAAATCAATATTAGAATCTGATATTAATTCATTTACTAGTACACCTTTAGAAGATAGAGATCTGATGTTTAAGAGTCCACATTTAATTCTCCTATTCTTTTGCACTATTGCACTTGTGGTTTTAATTGTTATGAGGTTTTCATGCACAGCTCCTCTTCCGTTTACCTTTGATTTAAATAATTTTAATGGTCGGGGGGCAGACACCGTCACTATGGGCAAAAAACTAAGTACTGAGTAACTGTTGAGTAACGTCTAAATTAATTTTTTAACACAAGCATTCAATCAGACATAATGTAGCTGTTGTTTCGCACTTTTACTAAAGTAAACATGCTTTCAATATGAGGCCAGGGGTGTTCCTCCTCGTCTGTGTCTGCATTGCCGATGGTATATTCTGACATTTTTGTTTTGTTATAACTGTAAAGTTAACCCGTCCCGCCGCTGAGAGTGATGGGAATGGGCGGGGGAAGTAAAACTACTCCTAGAGGTATAATTTTTTTAATATAATTTGTTACTACTCACCTCTGATAGTCAGGGCATATATTCCTCCACCTCTGAGAAGTTTTAAATGCCAAAACATGGTCATGTGGCAGCGATTTGCAAGGGCAAGCAGAGATGCGGTAGATGTGCTGGTGAACATGAGTAAGGGAAATGTGAAGATGGAGCTCAACTAAAATATTGTAATTGTGGGCATGAGCACAGCTCTGCATGCAGAGGATGTGAATTCAGCAAGAAGGCAGCAGAGGTCTAGAAAGTTTCCCAGGGGGTTACGTATGCAGAGGAATTGAAGGAAGTGAAGTTGGTTCAAACAGCATACCACAAAATTGGTGGGACTTGAGAATCGCGTGAGCCCACCTTGTGGGGGAAGTGATAAAGTGAATATAAAGGAAGACACGCTACTTGTGGGCAAGAATGACTTTGTGTTATTCATTGTGGATGGGATCAATTGCACAGCACAGACAAGGAAAAAAACTGAAAAGATTAAGATTATACTTAAAGCAACTGAGAAATATTTGGCAATCAAAGGGTTAAAATGGGAAGCAGTGGAAGAAATGTTAACCATAGAAAGTTCTGACAGTCAGACATGGGCTGGTGGTTCTTCATGATAGCATTTTAATAGAATGCAAGAAGCTTGATTACTAATGGACAAGAATTCAAGAAATATGTTTCAGATCAATCAGCCAAGCTTCATGTTCAAGAGACATGGTTGAAACCACAATTTGATTTTGTGATATGCCTTGTATCATATTTGGGTCTAATTGACCCATTTAAAATTTTTAGAAGAAGAAACATGGTACAAGTTCCATTTTTTTCTACCTTGAAAATCAATGGCCTTGCTTTATTTTCTGTGATAAACGTATATTCCTGATTCAATTCAGAAAATTACTCTGGGTATGACCACTTTTTCCAAGATAAGAATGATCACATAGTGGATTTTTAACATGAACCTAATGACAAAAAACTAATCACACTTCCATTTTTAATTATGTTCTAGTAGAGACTGATTACATTCCCTAAACATACACTACCGTTCAAAAGTTTGGGGTCACCCAAACAATTTGGTGTTTTCCTGAAAGTCACACTTATTCACCACCATACATTGTGAAATGAATAGAAAATAGAGTCAAGACATTGACAAGGTTAGAAATAATGATTTGTATTTGAAATAAGATTTTTTTTACATCAAACTTTGCTTTTGTCAAAGAATCCTCCATTTGCAGCAATTACAGCATTGCAGACCTTTGGCATTCTAGCTGTTAATTTGTTGAGGTAATCTGGAGAAATTGCACCCCATGCTTCCAGAAGCAGCTCCCACGAGTTGGATTGGTTGGATGGGCACTTCTTGCGTACCATACGGTCAAGCTGCTCCCACAACAGCTCAATGGGGTTCAGATCTGGTGACTGCGCTGGCCACTCCATTACCGATAGAATACCAGCTGCCTGCTTCTGCTCTAAATAGTTCTTGCACAATTTGGAGGTGTGTTTAGGGTCATTGTCCTGTTGTAGGATGAAATTGGCTCCAATCAAGCGCTGTCCACTGGGTATGGCATGGCGTTGCAAAATGGAGTGATAGCCTTCCTTATTCAGAATCCCTTTTACCCTGTACAAATCTCCCACCTTACCAGCACCAAAGCAACCCCAGACCATCATATTACCTCCACCATGCTTAACAGATGGCGTCAGGCATTCTTCCAGCATCTTTTCATTTGTTCTGCGTCTCACAAACGTTCTTCTTTGTGATCCAAACACCTCAAACTTGGATTCATCCGTCCACAACACTTTTTCCAGTCTTCCTCTGTCCAATGTCTGTGTTCTTTTGCCCATCTTAATCTTTTTCTTTTATTGGCCAGTCTCAGATATGGCTTTTTCTTTGCCACTCTGCCCTGAAGCCCAGAATCCCGCAGCCGCCTCTTCACTGTACATGTTGACACTGGTGTTTTGCGGGTACTATTTAATGAAGATGCCAGTTGGGGACCTGTGAGGCGCCTGTTTCTCAAACTAGAGACTCTAATGTACTTATCTTCTTGCTCAGTTGTGCAACGCGGCCTCCCACTTCTTTTTCTACTCTGGTTAGAGCCTGCTTGTGCTGTCCTCTGAAGGGAGTAGTACACACCGTTGTAGGACATATTCAATTTCTTAGCAATGTCTCGCATGGAATAGCCTTAATTTCTAAGGACAAGAATAGACTGTCGAGTTTCAGATGAAAGTTCTCTTTTTCTGGCCATTTTGAGCGTTTAATTGACCCCACAAATGTGATGCTCCAGAAACTCAATCTGCTCAAAGGAAGGTCAGTTTTGTAGCTTCTGTAACGACCTAAACTGTTTTCAGATGTGTGAACATGATTGCACAAGGGTTTTCTAATCATCAATTAGTCTTCTGAGCCAATGAGCAAACACATTGTACCATTAGAACACTGGAGTGATAGTTGCTGGAAATGGGCCTCTATACACCTATGTACATATTGCACCAAAAACCAGACATTTGCAGCTAGAATAGTCATTTACCACATTAGCAATGTATAGAGTGTATTTCTTCAAAGTTAAGACTAGTTTAAAGTTATCTTCATTGAAAAGTACAGTGCTTTTCCTTCAAAAATAAGGACATTTCAATGTGACCCCAAACTTTTGAACGGTAGTGTATGTTATCTCAATTGTTTGAAATTGAGATAAATACAATATGTGTTAATAGATTATGAAGTAAAATTTTATTTCTGAATTGTTTTTAAAACCCCAAATAAGTCACGGGTCAATTTGACCCGAGGGATATGAGAGGGTCCCGAAAGTAAAGACAATACAAGTGATATATGGATATACTGCATTTAGGAATGACCGGGAAAGTAGTAAAGGTGCTGACAATCACGTCTACTATGATTTCTAGAGTTAGTACTTGGGAAGTTCTGAAGCAATCAACGGTAGGTAGTTAACCACTATTAATAAAGATTGGAGTAGATATATGTCAGGAGGGAGGAATGAGAACAACTAGATGGAAACTGGCTAAATAAAGCTGACTGGGATGCATTCCTATTATTGAGTGAAGATAGCTGTGTAGAGCTGAGCTGAGGAGAGAATGTAACAGATATAGAGGAAGCTAATTCTAACTTGGTTGCAGCTATTATACAAACAGCAATGAAAGCCATTCCAAAGAATTCAGGAAGGAAACGTAGAAAGAGTATGCCATGGTATTGCAAAAATCAGGAATATCCTGTCTAAAAATGATGCAGAAAAACTAGTCCATGCATTTGTTACTTCTAGGCTGGATTACTGCAATTCTTTATTATCAGGCTGCTCGAAAAAGTCCATAAAGTCTCTTCAGCTGGTCCAGAATGCTGCAGCACGTGTTCTGACAGGAACCAGGAAAAGAGATCACATCTCTCCTGTTTTAGCCTCTCTGCATTGGCTTCCTGTAAAATCCAGAATAGAATTTAAAATCCTTCTTCTCACCTACAAAGCTCTTCATGGTCAGGCACCATCTTATCTTAAAGAGCTCATAGTACCTTACAACCCTACAAGAGCACTGCGCTCCCAGAATGCAGGGTTACTTTTGGTTCCTAGAGTCTTTACAAGTAGATCGGGAGCCAGAGCGTTCAGCTATCAGGCTCCTCTCCTGTGGAACCAGGTTCCAGTTTGGGTTCAGGAGGCAGACACCGTCCCCACATTTAAGAGTAGGCTTAAGACTTTCCTCTTTGATAAAGCTTTTAGTTAGGGCATAGAATTGAATATTGTTAGGGAGTGAAGAGTTGCAGCGTCCGCCTAACCCGGTCCACCTGCTTCTCGTCATAGTTGTCAGATCTATCTATCATATAATCACTAATATAATAAAACTAGAGGGAGACTTGGCATCCAGCCCAATCCGGTTGGGGAGAGTTCTAGCCTGACCAGGCTCCTCTCTTTACTCTGTCTCTCCTAGTTATGCTTTGATAAAGCTTTTAGTTAGCGCATAGAATTGAATATTGTTAGGGAGCGAGGAGTTGCAGCATTCTCCTAACCCGGCCCACGTGCTTCTCTTCTTAGTTGTTAGATCTATCTATAATATAATAAACCTAGAGGGAGGCAGGGCATACAGCCCAATCCGGTTGGGGAGAGTTCTAGCCTGACAAGGCTCCTCTCTTTACCCTGTCTCTCCTAGTTGTGCTGTAATAGTTTTAGACAGCTGGGGGACTTCCTTTGACACACTGGGCTCCTCCCTTCCATATCTTTCTATCTTTCCATCCATGTCCCAGAAATGCTTGTTACTAACCTAGCTCTGGGGAGTCATTCCCTTGAGTCCTTATGTTCTTTTTCACCCAGCATGTTTCCTTGGATCAGGGAGGCTCCAAAATCAGGGTAGCAGCTGTCGCCATGGTCCCGCTACACGTCCTGTGATGTCGTGTTCATCCTGCTACGCTCTGCTGTGCCCTGCTACATCCTGCTGTGCCTTGTAATGCCGCACAGTGCCCTGCTAAGCCATGAACTACTACAAAGAACTACTACAAACTATTATTTTTTGTGACTGTTATTGCCACTCTTCATTCTAACCCCAACCGGTCATCAGACACCGCCTACCAAGAGCCTGGGTCTGTCCTAGGTTTCTGCCTAAAAGGAAGTTTTTCCTCGCCAGTGTCGCACTGTTGCTTGCTCTGGAGGGAACTACTAGAACTGTTGGGTCCTTGTAAATTATGGTGTGGTCTAGACCTACTCTATCTGTAAAGTGTCTCGAGATAACTCTTGTTATGAATTGATACTATAAATAAAATTGAATTGAATTGAATGGTGGGATAAAAATTGTAAGGAAATTATCTAAAGATGAAATAAAACAACTAAAGGCTCACCATACAGTGGATGCATTGATCCAGTGTAAAAAGGCACAAGCAATGGTTTGTAAAACTATTAGTACATATACAATACTGTACCAAAATTTGAAGAACTACACAGTTATCAGTATGTGGAATGATTAGGAAAATGGAAAGTGGAGTAAAGAATAATTTTGAGATGCTAGTGTTACATGGTAATGATATAAAAGCAATAAGTAATTTAGAAAAGGCAGAAATTCTAGATTACATTTGTGAAGGTTCATAGTTCAGAAACTGTATTGATATTGGCTATACAGGGCAGAGCCAATACCCTTACACAAGGGTTACAGAAAAAAGAGTCTCATCAGGGGCAGATTTAGTTTATTTGATCTAAGGAAGGCTGTTTCTAGTCCGCAGCCAATTTCACCAGGAAAAGATTGTGTTTGCTATAGCATGTTAGCGCATATGTCAGATAATGCACTTCAAGTAGTATTAAGATTAGAGTATGGGATCAAGGCAAGATCCCTTCAATGTGGAAACACTCTATTATAGCTCCGATAACTTAAACCAGATAGAGTCTTCAAAACCATCAAGTTATAGACCCATGCATGGTGGTATGTATGTAAGTATGGTGGTGGACGTAGGTGGAGAGGTTCCAGTTCACCTCCTGGGCACTGCCAAGCTGCTCTTGAGCAAGGCACCGAACCCCCAACTTCTCGGGGCGCCTTTTCATGGGCAGCCCCCTCACTCCGACATCTCTCCATTAGTGCATGAATAGGTACTAAATGGTACCTTACATACATGTGGGTGCATATGGTATCTGTTTAAAGCTGTAATCTGGAGGATTTTTCATTTAAATAAATGGCCGTTAAATCCATCTATCGGTGGAGGATTCACAGCATCTTTGAGATGCCATGAATGTCTTGCTTCACATGCCCTGCAAAGAGAGGACAAACTGGCCTACATTAAAGATGGCTCCATGATAGGAGTAGTAGTAGTAAAGGTTGTAGTAGTTGGAAAACAGACTGTGAGTTAGCAGTCTAAGTATAGCCGGACACTGGATGTGATTTGTGGCATTTATTAGGGATTGACAGGATCGATTAGGGATTTATTATTGCGCCGATACCAATTATTAGTAGTTAATAAAACGTAATTTATTGAGTAAACCAATTTTTTTCCCTCGGTTTGTGGAAGCCTTAGGTGTGCATATTTGGCATATATATGTGATATTCATTATTATCACAATATCTGTCTAAAAAAGCTAGAGCAGATAATAAATGAAAAACTCTAACAACTTAAAGACAAAAAAAAGTCCAATTACAATCATTAAAGCTGAGAAAAGTCAGTTAGTTTGGTTCTTTTTTCGCTGTTTTAGGCGTTTTTGCTGCATTTCACGTTCATTCAGCTTAGGTGCTGCCGAAAACGGTTCGGGTGCTGTACCTTAGACTTATGGCTGGAAAAACCCTGTAAAAATAAATAATCAAGACTGCTGTCCCTTGTGTTTAAATCTCCAATTCTGCACTTTGGAATCTAACTATAGATGGATACAAAGAAAAGACGACAAAGAGAGAGACAGCAATAATTTATAATAATTTATTGATTTTATTATTTTATTGGAAAATTACAATTCCCACTCAGTTTTTGTTAGAAACACTACACACCTTTTTTTTTTCAGTCAATTCTTGCCTTACTTCTTTCTTTCTACCGTCTCTTTCCAAGGTTTTGTCATTTAAAAAAAGTTTTGTTGCCTTTTTCATCAGCATTTAAATTGTTTTCTGATAATAATAATAATAATAATAATAATAGAAGATAGAAGATAGAGGATAATCCAGCTGAACATTAAAGCAGCTGGACTCCAACAGAGCAAGAAAATCTGGCCAGCAAAATGCACCGCTCTGGAGGACAGGTTCACAAAGGACCTGGCCGAGAAAGAAAAGAGCTGGGAGACCAGATTTAACGATTTGCAGATGATGTGCAACTCTCTGCAAAAGAATCTCAAGACGGAGCAGGCCGAGACCAAAGACTGGCAGAAGAAAGCAAAACAGATGGAGGAGGAGAAGAAGGAACTTGAAGAAAAGTTCACAAAAGACCTGGCTGAGAAACAACGGAGCTGGGAGATTAAGGACAAACAGATGGAGGAAGAGAAGAAGGAACTGGAAGACCTCTGTATGAAAATGAATGAGAAGAGAATAGGTTTCTTGTTTCCCAAGAAGGCCGACAACAGATGGGCAGAGTTGGAGACGACCGAGAAGATGGAGAAAGCTCGGGAAGAAAAAGAAAGAAGCAAATGCGGATAAAGACAAGAAGGAGAAGGTGGAGAAGGAAGTGTAACAAAGCCAAATTAATAAGGGCGGAGGAAGAACAACTGCACGTGATGTGTATAATATGAAGCTGTATCATTACCTTGATCCTCTCCCTCCCTCCTTTACCACTCCACCCTCCCTCCGTCCAAACCTTCATCTACCTCACCCCTCCTTCTAGCCACCCTTCCTCTCGCCACCTCCCCTTCACCTCCATCCAAGGATTTTCACTTCAGACTCATTCAATCAACATAATTTTTTAAATCTCATTGGGTTTTCTCCTGGTTGCTCAGGTTTTTTCTCCCACAAAAAAAAATCAATCAAAGTGCAATAATATTCATGTACTATCCAAAGACAAATAAACAAATTAAATGAAATTTCAATGTATCTGTGTCTGAATAAATATGAATAACAATTGTATGACATGTGTAACTGTAAAGTAGAAGTAGTTCAGGCCTGTGTGTAATGTGTGTGTGAGTAAAAACATTGTAATTTCCCCTTGTGGAATTAATAAAGTATACATTATAATTATTTTATTATTATTATTGCATTAACATTACAGTTAGGATAGACTATGGAATGGATGCTTACGGAAAGATTAACACACTTTTTACAAAGTCCATCCATCCATCTTCATCCACTTATCCGGTATCGGGTCGCGGGGGCAGCAGCTCCAGTAGGGGACCCCAAACTTCCCTTTCCCGAGCCACATCAACCAGCTCCGACTGGGGGATCCCGAGGCGTTCCCAGGCCAGGTTGGAGATATAATCTCTCCACCTAGTCCTGGGTCTTCCCCGAGGCCTCCTCCCAGCTGGACGTGCCTGGAACACCTCCCTAGGGAGGCGCCCTGGAGGCATCCTTACCAGATGCCCGAACCACCTCAACTGGCTCCTTTCGACGCGAAGGAGCAGCGGCTCTAATCCGAGCTCCTCTCGGATGACTGAGCTTCTCACCCTATCTCTAAGGGAGACGCCAGCCACCCTCCTGAGGAAACCCATTTCGGCCGCTTGTACCCTGGACTTCGTTCTTTCGGTCATGACCCGGCCTTCATGACCATAGGTGAGGGTAGGAACGAAAATTGCCCGGTAGATCGAGAGCTTTGCCTTCTGGCTCAGCTCTCTTTTCGTCACAACGGTGCGATAAACTGAATGTAATACCGCACCAGCTGCTCCGATTCTCCGACCAATCTCACGCTCCATGGTCCCCTCACTCGCGAACAAGACCCCAAGGTACTTAAACTCCTTCACTTGGGGTAAGGACTCACTCCCTACCCGAAGAAAGCACTCCATCGGTTTCCTGCTGAGAACCATGGCCTCAGATTTAGAGGTGCTGATCCTCATCCCAGCCGCTTCACACTCGGCTGTGAACCGATCTAGTGAGTGTTGGAGGTCACAGGCCAATGACGCCATCAAGACCACATCATCTGCAAAAAGCAGCGATGAGATCCTGAGCCCACCGAACTGCAACCCCTCCCCGCCCCGACTACGCCTCGATATCCTGTCCATAAATATTACAAACAGGATTGGTGACAAAGGGCAGCCCTGGCGGAGGCCAACCCTCACCTGGAACGAGTCCGACTTACTGCCGAGAACACGGACACAGCTCTCGCTTTGGTCATACAGAGATTGGATGGCCCTGAGAAGGGACCCCCTCACCCCATACTCCCGCAGCACCTCCCACAATTTCTCCCGGGGGACCCGGTCATACGCCTTCTCCAGATCCACAAAACACATGTAGACTGGTTGGGCATACTCCCAGGCCCCCTCCAAGATCCTTGCGAGAGTGAAGATCTGATCCGTTGTTCCACAGCCAGGACGGAATCCACATTGTTCCTCTTCAATCCGAGGTTCGACTATCGGCCGAACCCTCCTTTCCAGCACCTTGGAGTAGACTTTACCAGGGAGGCTGAGAAGTGTGATACCCCTGTAATTGGCACACACCCTCTGGTCCCCCTTTTTGAATAGGGGAACCACCACCCCGGTCTGCCACTCCTTAGGCACCGTCCCAGACTTCCACGCAATGTTGAAGAGGCGTGTCAACCAAGACATCCTCTCCACACCCAGAGCTTTCAGCATTTCTGGACGGATCTCATCAATCCCTGGGGCTTTGCCGCTGTGGAGTTGTTTGACTACCTCAGCGACTTCCACCAGGGAAATTGACAACAATCCCCCATCATCCTCCAGCTCTGCCTCTACCACAGAGGTCGTGTCGGCTGGATTTAGAAGTTCCTCAAAGTGCTCCTTCCACCGTTCTATTACCTCCCCAGTTGAGGTCAACAACGTCCCATCCTTACTGTATACAGCTTGGATGATTCCTTGCTTCCCCCTCCTAAGGTGGCGAACGGTTTTCCAGAAGCACCTTGGTGCCGACCGAAAGTCCTTCTCCATGTCTTCTCCAAACTTCTCCCACACCCGCTGCTTTGCCTCTGTCACGGCAGAGGCTGCAGCCCTTCGGGCCCGTCGGTACCCTGCAACTGCCTCCGGAGTCCTCCGGGATCACATATCCCGGAAAGACTCCTTCAGTCGGACGGCTTCCCTGACCACCGGTGTCCACCAGGGTGTTCGTGGGTTACCGCCCCTTGAGGCACCTAAGACCCTATGACCACAGCTCAGCAATGGAAACTTTGAACATTGTCCACTCAGGTTCAATGCCCCCAGCCTCCACAGGGATGCCCGAAAAGCTCCGCCGGAGGTGTGAGTTGAAAGTCCGTCGGACAGGGGCCTCCTCCAGACGTTCCCAATTCACCCGCACTACCCGTTTGGGTTTACCAGGTCTGTCCAGAGTCTTCCCCCACCCCCTGACCCAACTCACCACCAGATGATGATCAGTTGACAGCTCTGCCCCTCTCTTCACCCGAGTGTCCAAAACATACGGCCTCAGATCAAATGAAACGATTATAAAATCGATCATTGACCTTTGGCCTAGGGTGCTCTGGTACCATGTACACTTATGAGCATCCCTATGTTCGAACATGGTGTTTGTGATGGACAATCCATGACTAGCACAGAAGTCCAACAACAGACAACCACTCTGGTTTAGATCAGGGAGGCCGTTCCTCCCAATCACGCCTCTCCAAGTATCTCCATCATCACCCACGTGTGTGTTGAAGTCCCCCAGCAGAACTATGGAGTCCCCTACTGGAGCCCCATACAGGACTCCATTCAAGGTCTCCAAGAAGGCCGAATACTCCGAACTCTTGTTTGGTGCATATGCACAAACAACAGTCAGAATTTTCCCCCCCATCACCCGCAGGCGTAGGGAGGCGACCCTCTCGTCCACCGGGGTAAACTCCAACGCAGCGGCGCTCAGCCGGGGACTTGTGAGTATCCCCACACCCTCACACCATGGGCAACTCCAGAGTAGGACAGAGTCCAACCCCTATCCAGGAGTACGGTTCCAGAACCGAGACTGTGCGTAGAGGTAAGCCCCACCAGATCTAACTGGTAGCGCTCCACCTCCCGCACAAGTTCCGGCTCCTTCCCCCACGTGACATTCCACGTCCCCAGAGCCAGCCTCTGCCGCCCGGGTCTGGTCCGGAAGCCCTGACCTTCGCTGCCACCCATGTCGCAGCGCACCCGACCCCTTTGGTTCCTCCCACAGGTGGTGGGCCCATGGGCAGGAGGGAGAGGTGCCACGTCGCTTATTCGGGCTGTGCCCGACCGGGCTCCGTGGCAAACCCGGCCACCAGGCGCTCGCTGTCGAGCCCACCGTCTGGGCCTGGCTCCAGACGGGGGCCCCGGGCTTCCTCCGGGCGGGGTCTCTCTATCCCTTCCATGTTCTTCCATTAGGGTTTGTGAACCATTCTTTGTCTGGCCCTTCCCCCAAGACCTCTTTGCCATGGGAGACCTTACCAGGAGCACAAAGCTCCAGACAACACAGCCCTCAGGTTCATAGGGACACACAAACCTCTCCACCACGATAAGATGATGGTTCCCGGAGAGGCTTTTTACACAGTAAGGAACTTTATTCAAATTATCCAAGTAGATTTCGTACAGGTAGAAGTACAATGGATAACATTCTTCGTCTGGAATCGGTAATTAGGAAAGCTCAAACTAATAGAGAAATGGTAATTGCAATATTTTTTGATGTTGAAATTGTGCTGTGGAAAAGTGAAATGTGGAGTTACTTCTTCCAAAAAGTAACTAAATTAGATACTCAGTTACAAATGATAAAAGTAACTAGTTACTTCAGAAAGCAACTAATGCATTACTTTCAAGTAAATTTTTAAATACTCAAATGCGACCCCACCTCCACCCCCTTTAACAGAATATAAAATACATGTGCATGTTAAATTATTTATGATAAATCTTAATCTTATAATGAAATTGACATTTAATGCAATACATTATAAACAGAAACTGTATACACATCTAAACTCTTTTAATGTTGCTGTGGGACAAAGTGAGACTAGCGTCCAATCAGATGCCATGTACGTAGTTATTATGTCTGTTGGATCAATACATATAACACAATAGATGTTTTGGAACTTTTGATATTTATTGCCTCTCAACAGGCCACAACTGGACAAAATTAAATAATGCTTGTTAAGCACTATATTAAACATAAATAAATATTATAATAATATTATTATTATTAACAGTCTTTGTAGTGCAAATAACGTAAGTGACCTGATTTTTATACTTTGGTGCTGGTGTGTGTGTATGTGTGTGTGGGTGATAGAGCGAGGGAGTGACAGCGATTAGCTTTGGAGAGAGTAGCCACTCTAGAGTCATAGTGCCTACTGTAAAAGCGGAAAGTATCGGTTTAGGAAATATAAAATATAGTCCAATTAGCCCATCATTAACTATACCTCCCTGTTTTTTTGTGATGCTGATACAGAGATATACTGGGAATATAGTACAATGGTATGTTGAGCAACACTTTGCAGGAAAGTGATGTTTACGGATGGTTAGAAATATCCTGAGACTGGACATACTGGAGCTGCAGTTTACATCCCACAGTATAGGATATGTATTAAGAAGCGAGCTACAGATTGTTTATCAGTTTGTACTGTGAGCTTCTAGCTATTATACTTATGGTTAGGAGAAAGCAATCAAAGTAATGCACTAATTGCTTTGGATAGTTTGACAGCACTTACAAGCATAAAAACAATGAAATCAGGCAGACAAGATTTGATTTTTAAAATACATAATTTATTGTACAGAATGTATAATAAGGAAGTAAAGGTTTGTTTTCTGTGGGTTCCTGCCCATGTACATGTAGATGGAAACGAGGATGCTGACATATTGGCTAAGCAATCAACTACAGCCTTGATTATGGACATGGAGATCCCACTTAATAAAACTGCGGGCAAAGCATCACATGGATATAGTATGGCAAGAATACTGGGACATAAGTGACACAGGACGACATCTATATAACATTCAAAGAAGTATTGGGTCAGGAAGTAGACTGGGCAGAAACAGAAGAGAAGAAGCAATTTTTATGTGTCTCAGGATAGGACATACGGGCCTAAATAATACACTCTGCATAATAGGGAAGCACCCAACTGGTAGATGTAAACATTGTGATCAGCATGAGTGTGTGCAGCATGTGCTGCTTGATTGTAGGGGCTATGAAACGGAAAGGAAGAAACTGAGATTAACTTTAAGAGAAGCTGGAATAAACCTTTGAATTGAAAATGTACTTGGCAATGCAGCATGGAGAATGCATGCTCGTATTATTGAATATTTGAAGGACACAGGGCTGTTGGATAGAATTTAGTTTAAGTATGTCCTAATTTTTGTCTTGTTCGGTTTTGTTTGTTTGTTTTATTTATTTATTTATTCATTTTTCCTGCTAACCTGCTGTTTCACATCCCAGTCCGGTAGGTGGTGATAATGCACCTTAAATTGATCTACTGTACAGCAATGTGAGAGGACCTTTTCTACTCTTAGGTTTGTAAAGACAGATTGAGAACCATCCTCACACAGGAGCATCTTGAGGCCTGTATGCTAATGCACAGAGAAAGAGATCCTGATGTCTCTAGACAACGATGGAGTCATTGACAAAGTACTTTAAAGCCCACACACAGACAACTTTTTGGGAGAAGTGGTGTGTGTATGAGGTGAAAGTGGTGCACAGTGGGGTTTGAAAGTTTGGCCACCCCAGGTAAAATTTTTTATTAATGTGCATAAAGAAGCCAAGAAAAGATGGAAAAATCTCTAAAAGGCATCAAATAAAATATCTCACAAACAGGTAGATTTTATTTCCATCATTTACACTTTCAAAATAACAGAAAACAAAAAAATGGCGTCAGCAAAAGTTTGGGCACCCTGAAGAGTTTCTAGCATGCGTTGTGGGAACAAGTTCTGTGGACCAATGAGCTTAAAATATAACTTTTTGGCCGCAATGACCAAAGGTACGTTTGGAAAAGAAAGGGCACAGAATTTAATGAAAAGAACCTCTGTAAAACTGTTAAGCATGGGGGGGATCAATCATTATTTGGGGTTGTATTGCAGCCAGTGGCACAGGGAACATTTCACGAGTAGAAGGAAAAACGGATTCAATAAAATTTCAGCAAATTTCTGACGCTAACTTGATGCCATCTGTGAAAAAGCTGAAGTTAAAGAGAGGATGGCTTCTACTAATGGATAATGATCCTAATCACACCTCAAAATCCACTGTGGATTACATCAAGAGGTGTAAACTGAAGGTTTTGCCATGGCCTTCACAATCTCTTGACCTCAACATAAATAAAAATCTATGGATAGACCTTAAAAGAGCAGTGCGTGACAGACAGCCCAGAAATCTCAAAGAACTAGAAGACTTTAGTAAGGAAGAATGGGCGGAGATACCTCAAACCAGAATTGAAAGACTCTTGGCTGGCTACAAGAAGCGTTTCCAAGCTGTGATACTTCTCAAAGGGGGGTACAAGGTATTAACTCTGCAGGGTGCCCAAACTTTTGCAGACGCCATTTTTTTGTTGTCTGTTAGTTAGTGTAAATAATGGAAATAAAATCTAACTTTTTGCGACATATAACACAAATGTGTAATCTGTAATTTGATGCCTTTTGGAGATTTTTCCATATTTTCTTGGCTTCTTTATGCACATTAATTCAAATTTTTACCTGGGGTGTCCAACCTTGCGAACTCCACTGTACGTGCATGCCTTTTTATGTGTGTGTGTGTGTGTGTGTGAAAGGGGATTGTGTGTGTGCATTCTTGATAGATGGTCTAAACCCACATACAAGACTTGAATTAATGTCTGTACAAAAATTTCATAGAAATCCATCCAAAAGTTGTAGAGAATGTTTAAGCCAAGACTAAAGTGGTGGCCCATCTGAGAGCCAGGCCACTAGCGTGGCTAATAATAACATGACAAATGATATTAGGCAAATTTTTGGTATATTTATTGTCACTATAACAAATAAACTACCTGCTACAAAAAGGTGACTGCATACACATCCTACCAACCCAAGTCAATTCTAACACCTTAATACTATGTGCTGCAAATAAGAGTGTGTGAAAACTAGTTAGCAAATTAGCATGGAAGTGGAAATAAGTAAAACCTGACAAATAAATGGTTGAAACATCCAGCTTCTGCCATTTTCAGTCAGTACTAGAATGAATGCCAATTTCACTGACACTGCTGTAAGGGATCAAAAAAGAGACTAAGCTCACTGACAATGGACTAATTCCATTGTCATTTAAGGGACAAATCTGAGGCTCTCCTCCAATGGGCACCAAACCCTGCTTAGTCTTTACAGAAAATAAACTAAACTAAACTAACTAAAAAAATCTTGATATAATGCTGTCGTTGAATTTTTGTCTAGAGGCATTCTTCTAATTGGTTACTTCCCACTTCTTTAGTACTCTCCGCTGTAGTCTTTGTCATTGGAGCCATTGTCCATATGCAGTCTGGGATCCTTTGAGATCTTCTGGTCCACATCACCCTGGTAGGACAAGGCTCTGCTGCTGGACCGCTGCACAACTGGGTCTTCTGCATCCAAGTTAACTAAGCAACAGAATTATGTAGAATGATGAAAACAGTTCTGTAAAAATAGCCAGTTATTACATTAAAATCAGCATGTCCTTCAAATCATACATTGATATTAGTATTTAGTATATTCCTATCCTCTAATATGATTACAAGCATTTCATAAATTATAAGTTATATCTAAACTAGAGAACCTAATGGTCGCAGTTTTAAACATGTTAACATTGTGAAATGGTCGCAGTTTGGTTAGGTTCAGGTACAAAAACTACTTGGCTATGTTTAGGCACCAACAATAATTAGTTAGATTTAGAAAAAGTAGCAGTCGGATGTAGTCCCATTGCAGCTCAGCTCCAAGCAAATTAAATCAAATAAAATGTATTAGTCACATACAGTACAATTATACAGAGTATATGTAGTGAAATGCTTTGTCCAACACATTGTCCAAGCATGAACACATTGCTTGTGTAAATGAGGTGCAAGAGTTAGCTTTTTCTCAGATTGTCCTGCAGAAATTAAAGTTGAAGAAGTAGAATTAATTACGTTTACAATGGTTGCATCCCATTAGGTGTGCCCAGTTTCAGAATCCTGCTTTGGACATTTTGACTTGTCAAAGCAGCAAAAGCACAGGTGTAAATGATAACATTAACAATGGCTCCATTCCATTAAGTGTAACCAAGGCCAGCGAGTGCAAAAAACACAAATCTGGAACTCACCTAAATGGAATGCCGCCACCATTTGTATTATAGTTTGTTGTTATGTTATGTCCCACATTAGTAACACGTGTGCTTTAAATACTGTGAGAAGACAAACTGCCAAACTTTAAACTGCCACTAGAGGCTGCCCTGTACATACAAACATGTATGGCCTTATGCTGTATGTCAGTCCAGCATAGTCATTTTATGTAGTTTTCTACTAAAAGATCGAAGGTAACCTCCTGTGGCATTTGAAAATAATGTTTCTATCATAAATAACCTAGACGGCCCATTGTTGCTCTGTGTTGTGGATAGTGGTGATGAGGGTGGATGTCAGGAAGACCAGTGTGTCCTCAACAATCACAACTGACTAACTGTCTTAGTGGAAAAGCAGTCTCAGACAACTAGTTACAATACATCAGAAACCACAAACATGTACTATTATCATTGTTGTAAACCTACAACCTGTGATCATTGGGGATTTATATTTGCTAATAATATGTTGGATTAATTTTTTCATTTTATTTTTTGAATAAACATAACAATAATTTCAATAATTTAATTCCCCCCAATGCAGTGACGCTGTGGACCCCCTTGGGGTCCTGGAAACCCTGTTGAAGATCCCTGCTTTAGAACATTGTGAACTGCACCCTGCTACGTGTCACTTTCTTCTCCGAGCTTGGCACTGTATATAGAATCAACTCACAGAGGTCAAGCCAGTAGATGATAAGATACGACCAACATACAATCATGATTGGATTGTTTCAACCATGATTAAGTATGAAATATGGTTACCACATACATATTTATAAGGGCAGTGGTTCTCAACCTGTTAAACCTCTTTAAGGTGTTGCAAGATAAATGTGTGGGGTGGTTAATTTAGATGAGATTAGAATAAAACAACATAGTTATGTAGACATACTAGTGTGTAACTTGTGAAGATAGATCACAAGTAGACATAGCTTCTTTGTAAGGCCAAATAGTTTGGGAACTACAATAACTTGAGAAAATGTATAACTTGGCATTGAAAGTAAATTGTTCTAGAGTTGAATATCTTGATATAAAGGAATGAGAGTGAAATCATCCATTGTTTGAAGGAACAACATGCGCTTTGTGGCCATAACACTTGGCATGTTGCTGTATCATGTGATATTCATCTCCACTTGGAGGATGTCTAGTGTGTGGTGTGTTCACTGGCACTCTGACAGGCTGGTAAAACACAGAATGATTGTGTTTCTCTGGCCTGGGCCCCATTTTTGTTATAACCCTTGTAGCACAAAATAATGTAATAACATTTTCAGTTAATCTGTTTGAAAATGTCATGTAACCTAATATTGTTTAATTAATATTATGTTGGTAGAAATGTTATTACAATATCAGTCAGTACATATTGTTATTGGTCAAGTTATTACGCTATTGGGTTTTATTAAATTCTTAAATGTTATTACATTTATTACAAACTGATTAAATTATTGAGTGCTGCAAGCCTTGTACTTGTTGTAGTAGATGACAAAATTAATTCAGCCAAAGCAAAACCAAAGTTAGCATTGTATATGCTTATTGCATAATATGAAATGTGCTATTATTATCTTTTCTGGCTCCAATGCAGGAGCAGTGTTTGGTGCTTTGCTTAAAGTCCTATAATATGCTCATATTCAGGTTCATACTTGTATTTTGGGTTTCTATTTGAACATGTTTACATTCTTTAATGTTCTAAAAGACAATATTTTTCTCATACTGTCTTTCTTTCTACCTGTATTCAGCCTCTGTCTGAAACGCTCTGTTTTTAACAGTGTCAAAGCTTTAGTGCGGAACATTTTGTTATTAATATGCATCTGTTAAATTCAAGCCATTGCCAAATGAGTTGCTACAAAGCTAATTACGACTATTAGCTCCACACAACTCTCCTTGTATTTCTCAGAATGGTTATGTTCAGAAGATTGTGTTGTCCAGCGACTGTCGGGCAAAGAAACTCGATTGAAGATAATGACCACTTGTGAAGAGTCCATGTTTTTTTAAATCCTCCGTATCCTCCTTGGCTACTAGCAACTGCCTGGAGGAGGGATGGGGGCTGTGCGTGATCACGGAAGGCTTGTATCATGTGGACGTGCATACAGTTTTCTTGTCATTACATAGAAATTCCTCTTGGGGGCGACATAAACTATGCACTATAGCTTTAACAGTTTGATCTGAGTCCCTGGTACATTTCATTTGTACAGAGAGTCTGGCCGCTCTTCATTGACAACTGTTAACTTCCCTGAAGGCGGGTACTCTGTTGAAGTTTAAAACTATTGGATCTGCCCAGAGCCACTGTGGATCTGCCATAACCAATTGCTAACATTTGGTTGTGACGTCGGCTTAGCATTGCTAGCGTTTACCTTAGCCACCCATTCACCACTAACAGAGCGAGCTGGAAAAATCAAACTTCTGCCGAACCCTGTGGGGAGGAGGGGCACAACATCATGGCCACCAACAAAACTCAGTAAAAGTTGTTCTTGCTCGTGCTTTAACTTCTGGATATTCAGCAGCATTGCCACAACGGACCGAATGGCTTCAAGAATGGGTTCGCTCTTCCTTTACTGTCTATGGGCTTCATTCGCATCTTTCCCCACCGAAGTTACAGCTAGCCCACAACCACAACGTAATCCTTCTCAGCCACTCCCTCTGTTCACTGATTAGACAGGTAAAGATTTGACCAGAAAAAAAACAAGAATATACCACAACCCGAGACGTAGTACTGAAGGAAAATTGAGCGGAAGTACATAGGAGGGCGGAGTCAGGCTGCTTCACCTCGCCAACCTCTTCATTTATAAAAAATGAAACAAGAAATTGGACGGAGGAGGCCTCGGGGAAGACTAAGGACAAAGGAGAACATTTCTCTTTGTTTAATACCAATAAAAATTAGTTGGCTCTGACTCATCTTGGGCGAGCAAGAGAGAGAGAGCATGATGGTGCTTTAAATGAGAGAAATAAAACATTATTTTTTATGGTTTCTCAGCGGTTAAACACAATGAGACAGAATCGTATTTGTTGTTGTAAAGTGTCTATGAATGACCTGGGGGCACACTGAACTGCAGGCATGTTTATACCCTGCAACCACCAGTAGCCCTCATCCTTTCGTGTTGCTTTTTACGTCAGTGGAATAATTTGCCTGATATTCACGGGCCCTTAGATTACTGTGGAAATGCAGACACAACAATGTGCTGAAGGAACCTTCTAGACATAGTTCTGTGGTATTTAAAATCGTATTCAGAATCATATGTAAAAATGCGCCTTTATACAGTTAGGTAATTCTGCTTCTATTGCCTCAGTTGTAACTGGTGTTAAATGTCACATTTGCCATTTTAAATGTCAGTAAATTTTGCTGCTTTGTTGAGCCAATGATACAGGTGGTGGATAGACACTAAGACTACAAGTACGACAAGGTACAAGGAGCATTTTCTGCTTCACATTTCGTCATTTGCATGATGTTATTTGCTTGTAGGTAACAGGAAAAGAAGGTGAAGAGGAAATTCTTTTTTTTAAACCTAAAAACACATGCTTTCTGTTATACTGCCTGTCCAAACATATATATATTCAGCCTCTGTCTGAAATGCTCTGTTTTGTCATAAAAGCCCAGCCTGCTCTGATTGGTCAGAAATTCTCTATGGATTGAGCATTTTCATACTTTCACTGTATTTATACAACACCTCAACCTACTTTAAAATGAAAAAAGTCATGGAAATCCTTTTTTTTTTTAATATATAGGACCTTTAATATGATTACTCATTCTCTTTCATCACTTACGTAACATTCTCCCCAGGGACCCAGGATTCTTGTCAGTGCTCTCTTTCCAAATACACACACCTTAAGTCAACACATTTAAACACAAAAAAGCCAGAGAGAAAGCAAACATTAAACAAACCACCAACCATATGATGTAACGTGTCGCTGGTTAGCTGCCAAAACATCTCGGTGATCTCTCAGACTCTCTCTTTGACTCTCCACACCTGTGTCCTGATCATAAAGTTCTGCAAAAAAATATGTCTGTAAAAATGTCTCAATGTCAGATTTTTATGTCAGTTTTATCTTGGTATATGTTTGAAGTCAGTTTCCAGTCAGTTGCCAGATAGTGTTGCTTGTAGTTTAAATATGGTTTGGTAAGGATTATATTTTTAAGGTGTACTAGTATATATGGAAGTCTTGAAAGGCAAGTTGGCATAAACCTTTAATCTGTTTATCTCCTTCATACAAGATGTTATCTCCTTACCTTGTACGGCAGCTGGATTCTCGCAATATCACAAGATCATGCAAGAATCAATTCAATTCAATTCAATTCAATTTTATTTATAGTATCAATTCATAACAAACGTTATCTCGAGACACTTTACAGATATTGCAGGTCCAGACCACACTCCAGAACCCACAGGGACCCAACAGTTCTAGTAGTTTCCTCCAGAGCAAGCAACAATGCGACAGTGGCGAGGAAAAACTCCCTTTTAGGAAGAAACCTCGGACAGACCCAGGCTCTTGGTGGGCGGTGTCTGACGACCGGTTGGGGTTAGAATGAAGAGTGGGAATAACAGTCACAAAAATAATAGTTTGTAGTAGTTCTTTGTAGTAGTTCATGGCGTAGCAGGGCACTGTGCGGCATTACAAGGCACAGCAGGACGTAGCAGGGCACAGCAGAGCTTAGCAGGATGAACACGGCATTGCAAGACGTGTAGCGGGACCATGGCGACAGCTGCTACCATGATTTTTGAGCCTCCCTGATCCAAGGAAACATTCTGGGGGGAAAAGAACATAAGGACTCCGGGGAATGACTCCCCAGAGCTAGGTTAGTAACAAGCATTTCTGGGACATGGATGCACACAAATGGAAAGATAGAAAGATAAAAAGATGGAGGAGAGAGGAGCTCAGTGTGTCAAAGGAAGTCCCCCAGCAGTCTAAACTATTACAGCATAACTAAGAGAGACAGGGTAAAGAGAGGAGCCAACCGGATCCCATCCCTCTGTCTAGAGGAGATGGGAAGAGAGAGAGAGATCCATCCCTCTGTCTAGAGGAGGTGGATGAGAGAGAGAGAGAGAGATATCCATCCCTTTGTCTAAAGGAGATGGGGAGAGAGAGATCCATCCCTCTGTCTAGAGGAGGTGGATGAGAGAGAGAGAGAGAGATATCCATCCCTTTGTCTAAAGGAGATGGGGGGAGAGAGAGATCCATCCCTCTGTCTAGAGGAGGTGGATGAGAGAGAGAGAGAGAGAGAGATATCCATCCCTTTGTCTAAAGGAGATGGGGAGAGAGAGATCCATCCCTCTGTCTAGAGGAGGTGGACAGGAGAGAGAGAGAGAGAGAGAGAGAGAGACATAACCATCCCTCTGTCTAGAGGAGATGGGAAGAGAGAGAGAGAGAGATCCATCCCTCTGTCTAGAGGAGGTGGATGAGAGAGAGAGAGATATCCATCCCTTTGTCTAAAGGAGATGGGGGAGAGAGAGATCCATCCCTCTGTCTAGAGGAGGTGGATGAGAGAGAGAGAGAGAGAGAGAGATATCCATCCCTTTGTCTAAAGGAGATGGGGAGAGAGAGATCCATCCCTCTGTCTAGAGGAGGTGGACAGAGAGAGAGAGAGAGAGAGAGAGAGAGAGAGAGAGAGAGAGAGAGAGAGAGACATAACCATCCCTCTGCTAGCCCTAACTATAAGCTTTATCAAAGAGGAAAGTCTTAAGCCTACTCTTAAATGTGGAGACGGTGTCTGCCTCCTGAACCCAAACTGGAACCTGGTTCCACAGGAGAGGAGCCTGATAACTGAACGCTCTGGCTCCCGTTCTACTTTTAGAGACTCTAGGAACCACAAGTAACCCTGCATTCTGGGAGCGTAGTGCTCTGGTGGGGTAGTAAGGTACTATGAGCTCTTTAAGATAAGATGGTGCCTGACCATGAAGAGCTTTGTAGGTGAGAAGAAGGATTTTAAATTCTATTCTGGATTTTACAGGAAGCCAATGCAGAGAAGCTAAAACAGGAGAGATGTGATCTCTTTTCCTGGTTCCTGTCAGAACACGTGCTGCAGCATTCTGGATCAGCTGAAGAGTCTTTATGGATTTATTCGAGCAGCCTGATAATAAAGAATTGCAGTAATCAAGCCTAGAAGTAACAAATGCATGGACTAGTTTTTCTGCATCATTTTTAGACAGGATATTCCTGATTTTTGCAATATTACGTAGGTGAAAAAAGGCGATCCTTGAAATTTGCTTTATGTGGGAATTAAAGGACATATCCTGATCAAAGATAACTCCAAGATTCCTCACAGTGGTGCTGGAGGCCAGAGTGATGCCATCCAGAGTAACTATCTCAGAATCTTATGTCACACACATCTTGTCAGGCTTCAAGTAATGTATTTGTGTCTTAACTACCAATTCACCGAACTAATCAATTTGTGATGGAAACTTTTTTGCTGCTTGATACAAAAGGAAAACACGGACATGGACATACCTGTACGGCTGATGAATGTCAGTGTAGCCTTGAAGCCCCTATGCGGGATGTTGCTGTCTGACGAGAACTGAAGCACCATGACACTGTGGTAGGACAGGACAGAAGGCGGTACACTGCCACCACACAGCACTACTACACAAAACACAACAAAATAAACCTGTTAGCGCATGTAATTTTAGATTATTTTTTATTCATTTCATAATTAATAAATTGAAATCATAATTTCCATCCATCCGTCTTTGTCCGCTTATCTGGGGTCGTGTCTCGGGGGCAGCAGCTCCAGCAGGGGGACCCCAAACTTCTCTTTCCCGAGCCACATTAACCAGCTCCGACTGGAGGATCCTGATGTGTTCCCAGGCCAGGTTGGAGATACTGTATAATCCCTCCGCCTAGTCCTGGATCTTTCCCGAGGCTTCCTCCCAGCTGGACGTGCCTGGAACACCTCCCTAGGGAGGCGCTCAGGAGGCATCCTTACCAGATGGCTCCTTTCGACGCAAAGGAGCAGCAGATCTACTCCGAGCTCCCCACGGATGACTGAGCTTCTCACCCAATCTCTAAGGGAGACGCCAGCCCCTCCTGAGGAAACCCATTTTGGCTATTTGAACCCTGGATCTCGTTCTTTTGGTCATGACCCAGCCTTCATGACCATAGATGAGGGTAGGAACAAAAATTGACCGATGGATCGAGAGCTTTGCCTTCTGGCTCAGCTCTTTTTTCATCACAACGGTGCGATACATTGAATGTAATACCACACTTGCTGCACCAATTCTCCGACCAATCTGCTGCTCCATTATCCCCTCACTCATGAACAAGACCCCAAGGTATTTAACCGCCTTCACTTGGGGTAAGGATTCATTCCCTACGTGGATTAGGCACTCCAGCGGTTTCCTGCTGATTAAGAGGTGCTGATCCTCGTCCCAGCCACTTCACACTCGGCTGAGATCCAATCCAGTGAGTGCTGAAAGTCTCAGGCCAATGATGATGAATCAGGACCACATCATCTGTCTGGCCAACCAAACTGCAAAACCTCCCCACATGACTACACCCTGATATCCTGTCCATGAATATTACAAATAGGATTGGTGACAAAGCGCAGCCCTGGCGGAAAACCTGAAGTGAGTCCGATCTACTGCAGAGAACCCAGACACAGCTCTAGCTTTGGTCAGATTGGATGGCCCTGAACCCATACTCCCGCAGCACCTCCCACAGTATTTCCCTTCTCCAGATTCACAAAACACACAGAGTCCCTCCAGGATGCTTGCGAGAGTGAATAGCTGGTCCGTTGTTCCTCGACCAGGACGGAATCTGCATTGTTCCTCTTCAATCCGAGGTTGGACAATCGGCCGAACCCTCCTTTCCAGCACCTTGGAGTAGACTTTACCAGGGAGGCTGAGTGTGATACCACTGTAATTGGCACACACCCTCTGGTGCCCCTTTTTGAAGAGGGGAACCACCATAAGTTCTGCCACTCCTTAGGCAAAGTCCTAGACTTCCACATAATGTTGAAGAGGCGTGCCATCCAAGACAGCCCCGCCACACCCAGAGCTTTCAGCATTTTTGGACGGATCTTATCAATAGCCACTGTAGAGTTGTTTGACTACCTCAGCAACTTCCACCAGGGAAATTAACAACAATCCCCCATCATCCTCCAGCTCTTCCTCTAACATTAGTTGAATTTAGGAGTTCCTCAAAGTGCTTGAGGTCGACAGCGTCCCATCCTTACTGTACACAGCTTGGATGGTTCCTTGCTTCCACCTCCTGAGGTAGCGAACGGTTTTCCAGAAGCACCTTTGTGCTGACCGAAAGTCCTTCTCCATGTCTTCTCCAAACTTCTAACACACCCACTGCTTTGCCTCTTTCACGGCAGAGGCTCTGGAGTCTTTTGGGATAACATATCCCGGAAAGACTCCTTCTTCAGTCGGACGGCTTCCCTGACCATCAGTGTCCACCACAGTGTTTGTGTGTTACCGTCACTTGAGGTACCTAAGACCCTAAGACAACAGCTCTTTGCAGCAGCTTCAGAAATAGAAACTTTGAACATTGTCCACTCGGGTTCAATGCACCCAGCCTCCACAAGGATGCACAAAAAGCTCCGTCAGAGGCTTGAGTTGAAAATCTGTTGGGTACTCATAATTTTATAGATGTTATAGATTACAGAGATACAGACATAAACAAAGAAGGGGGAAAACTGAGAAAGAGAAAATGAGATGAAACTTGCTAAACTGACATCCAGAGATTCATCCATCCTACCAATCTCTTCTGTTCCTTCCACATCTCCCAGGATAGTGAGGGAATCATAGAAGCATCCATCTGACTCTTCCAGGTAAAAATCATCAAAGTCCAGCTGAAACAGAACACAACAATCAGCCTTCAATTACTGATGAGTTAGTGACAAATGCTGCGTTTAAAAAACTTTCAGTCATTCACTTTAATTCAGTGGAAGAAGTTGTGCGTCACCTTAACAACATGCCCCTGTGGAGCATAGACAATCCATCGAAGGACACAGTCATTATTGTAGAATTGTGGGTAATTTGGACTATGTACGGCAATCTGATCCTCAACTAGAACAACTGTCCCGCATCCTGATTGCACACACACACATACAGGGGAAACACACAGACACACCAAGCATTGTTACACTTACAGGTGACCAGTTTAACACAAATCATACACGCAGAGATATATGTGTATTGTGTTTCCCACCAGGATTAGAGTGTCCCTGGACAGCATGATGCCTAATGACAAAGCCACTTCCTGCTCTGCTAATGTCAGAGGAGAAGAGAAGTGTTGCATGCTGGGAATTATTCAGGAGCACTGGGCCAGGAAGGACACTTCCACAGAAGATCCCTGTCAAAAGACAAGAAGTATGACAAAAGCAGATAAAATATGTTGTAGTTCAGTGTTCACTTTTGTTGTCTGTGTGTGCATACATGTTACTGTGTAGTTAGGTGAATGAGTCTTAGTAGTGATTTTGCTTTAGCTGTAATTTACTTGTTGAATTTGTAACTTGTTCTTTGGCTGTCAGTTGGGGGTTTAAAGGAGTAATTTAACATTTTGGTAAAAACTCCTTATGTGCTGAGTTGCTTAAATAGTAAATCAATCTCATGTATCTGCATTAAGTTTGGAACTGGTTAATAGTAAAGAGTTAGTGGTTTTAGCAGTGCTGTAACCTGACTCAAACATTGTGTGCAGCTTCTAGAAATCTTGTTGAGTTTCCAAGGTTTGGTATCATTCCTTTGCATAGACCAGAACTAAAATGTGTGCTTACTGTATTTAACTGACTGGAAGGATAAACTGTTATATGTCAAGAAATAGTTTAGCAAACCCCTAAAATCACAAATTGTAATTTTTACATTTTTACAAAATCAAGATTTAGTGAACTTTAGAAATATCTGTAGGTGTATTTTTTCACTTTGGACAGAGCAAGGCTGGTTATATCCCCCTGCCTTTAGTCTTTAAGCTAAGCTAGGCTAACAATGTCCTGATCCTGGCTCCGTATTTAACTCACAGACGTAAGATTGATATTGTTCTCAAATTAGTGTATTTCCTAAAATGTTGAACTATTTCTTCAACCTAACTAATTGACACATTTTCAGAGGTCCCGGGTGGCTGTGCTACCTCTGATAAATGTGAATGCATGAAAAAGGCCAGTATATACGTATCTTGCTGTGTGTATCTGAAACTCACCAACAGGCCTATGGGTGCCTACTGAGACAGTGAGTCGATCGTAGCGACACTGAAAGTCATTTTCCAGATCAAAATAATCAAACTCCAACAGAATGCTATAACTTGGAGGAACACTGATACTCCAAAGACACAACCTGAAGAGACACAGAGATAGATTTGTCCATTGCACTGTAGTAATACACATGCTAATTTGATTGATGTGTTTCCCTTAAATATTCTAGCTAGAGCTAAAAGACAAATATTTGTATTTTACAGACTTCTGATCTGAAAAACTGAACATTACATAAGTGAGTGCATTTTGATCTCTTTTTGTGCTGATTGTGCTCATTGGAACAGTATAAGTGAGGACCAAAGAGAATGTATGATAAATGGCAGTTAGGTTACAGTTACAACTATATGTCATCCAAGCTCCTTTCTGCTTGTCATGAGTGCCCCTCACTGGTTGTTGTCATAGTGATCCCCAGGGAGAGCGGGGTTTCTGAATACCCCCTTACTGGCAGTTATAGGCCCATCCCTCACACTGCAGAGTTCTGAAAGACACATACACACACAGAGCACTGTGTCACAGAAGCATTATGAAATATGGAAAATAAGTTCCGTGATGAGAGGAAAAACAACTCACTCGATAAAGTTGTTGCTTGCTGCTGATCATCAGCTAAAGCAAACACACAAACATAAAAAAGAGAATATTTGTGAGAAAAAGTCAATTTTTAGCCAATATTATACCAATACATTGACATCTTCTGGTATAACTGTGTAGACACGTGCTGTATATCACCTATATATTTATATCATGGACTGTAACAAATCATGGAACTAGCATCATTGATGTCACCCATTGGTTTGTGGAGTGCAGTTTTGAAGCCATAGTTTGCATTTGGTATTTTAGAGCCAGAAGTGACCGTATTTGGACAAAAGGGCACAGCTGGGGAGGATGACACGTCTAATACAATGTTGTGTATGGTTTCTAACACTGTGCCATTTTTAACCCTTTTAGTGCAAGTCATCCAGCAGAGTTTTGCCAGCTGGTGACATTGATTTGCATGTATGGCAGTACACAGAGATAGCAGACATTCTCTTAAGTTTCCAGCTAACGCTAGCACCAGCTTGGTTGGAAAAACGCTGAACAAAACAAAAATTTTCCAATTGATGCATAAACTGTAATAAGGTAAAACACACACAGTGAAGGGATTAAAGTTTAGCATAAAACATAGGCAACCCAAAAAATGGTTCACAGCTATTGAAATCTGTCATGGGTGTAATGCATGTAATGATTTTATAATGCACTGTAGTCATTATTATAGAGCATTATACTGTAATTTTAAGTTACTCTAATTGGTAGGGAATTAACTAATACTGTATTTTTGTAGTCATCAACTACGTACACTGAAAAAAGTGAAACTACTGTGTCATTCATTTAAAGTGCATTTTTACATTGGACTTAGTAAAAATCATGGTTTCTGGTTTTAACCTGTTTTTTTCAGTTTGCCTTTAAGCAAAAAACGAACCAGCTAAACATACTTAAAAGGAAGCGTTGTACTTAATAGTGTTTTTACTTCAATCTGGAGGTTTTCATGTCATGTGACCACATGACGTCACATCAGCGTGCTCCCTGCTCGTGGTTTTTCCGTCCGCGGTCCGCCATTACCAGCTTCGAATGTGAAGACCATTTGTGGCCCAGGACATCTCTTTTAGACAAGGTTAGTATTATAAATTGTGTTATTTTGCCGGAAAACAAGTTGTTTTAATTTGCATTTATGTTTAGTGGCAGAATGGATAACTTGAGAACTTGAAAAAACTTACTTTACAGACAACTGTCTTTGTGCACGTGTTAGCTAAAGCTAGCTAAACCAGGCTATTGCAATGCCAAATGTTGCCTCTGTTTCACCAATGCAACGTTAATTTTGTTAAAATTATTTGACTGTAACGTAAGTGTAGTGTGATAAGTTTCGTTTTTCTGTAGTGCTTGAGTAAACTATAACGCTAGCTCCTTTCTCACATGTACCGCAATCGTTAATTAAGTTAGACATTGACAGCAGGAGCTATAACGTCAATGTCATAAGAGAAGGCAAATATCCGAATCCGTTGGAACAGAGTCCGTGTAATGTTCGATAGAACCCATATGTGAATGGAGCCGGTTTTTACAACTTTGTAAAATAGCGGTTTGGAGTACATAGCTATAACGGCTGAAGAGGGGCGAGTCTGGACATGTTTCACCGAGGGCGGGGCTGCTCACCCCGCTACGCACGGGCTGGCAGCAGAGCAGAGAACAAGGTGAAACTACGCGGACACATTTTAAAGAAGTCTCTCCTCCACTGCCGACATGCTTAGCCTACAGTCAGTTTGTTTACTGCATGCAAGGTAACATTTATGGTTAAGTCTGAAGTTATTTCAGACATGCACTCCTTATTAATAATCAGAAGGCAATTTAACGTGTCTGTTTCATGTCTGATGAAATGCACCCCAGTAACTTTTAACAGGTATGTGTCCCTCTACCAGCAAGAGTGTGGAATAGATAGTAACGTTTAGTGATTGCAGTTTTGCGTTAATGAAATGTATTGAACTATAGACAGTGAGTCCTGATTGAAGAGGAAGAATTCATATTCTCTTGTTTCACCTGTCAATATTATCAGTGTGATCTGTGAAAAAAAACAGAAGGGGGATTTTCTTTTTTTTATGTAAATAAATTACCCATTCCTAGCTGCACCTGCTGGTGAACTGTGGATTGATTGCAGTTTATCACCGTATGAGAAAGAAATGCTCACATTGCTTATTACTAAAGTAGTTAATGCATAATGTGATATTGCGATGCAGAGTTGTAGTGAAAAGATAGAAGAGACCAATGCAAGCCGTGTTTAACTCTGAGGTGCAGTGAGTGGGTAAGGGGAGTGCGACTGATTTAAAAGCCATCCCATTGCAGGTTTTCAAGAGTGTCATTAAGTGAAACCCTGTAGCTTTGCATTCAGGCATGTTGACTGGTGGAACAGGGAAACTGGGCTGCTTGTCATCGTACATTTTGTCCCCACCAAGGATAAAAGTAATACAGCATACAGCAGAAAAAAAACTAAAATGTGAAATCTCACCTTTTCCTTTGTGTTTCCAGATTTGCTGCTGTTCCCTGAAAATTTTACAACTTTGCTCTTATTGCTGAATTTGGTGAGTCCTAAAGTTAACAATTGTGAACATTGTTTTCTTGTATGTTTAAATAGGAATGACTAACACTAGAGAATAGCTTTGAAATTACCACAGAGAAATCATTGCTAATATATACAAATTACATGACAGTCAGAAAATGTAATCAAAATTTCTCTTCATGTCAGCATTTCATTTTTTAAAGGTATTATTACATTTGGAAAATTGAAAATACAAATAACCCCAAATCAAAACTAATCAAGAAGTTACCCACCCAATTTAGTGTAAGTTTCATTTCACTAGACAGTATAAATCAATAGTTAAAATGGTAAGTAATTTAATGCAGCTCCCATTGTCCTTAATTAATTGAACTATTAAAGTTAAAAAGAATGATAAAATACCTAAAATAATACCTTCTAAATACCACACCAAATGAAAAAATAGCATCTGCACTTAAAATGAATTAGCACTTTTGCATATGAAATAAATCCTCAATGGCCTGCTTGAATACTGTGCAAAAGTTAGTTGTGGCTATTTTAATTTCTACTTTCCATACAGGCATGTCACTAATGAAAAGACTTTTTATTTTTTTATTTAGGATAGACTAAGAAAGCATATGGTCTTAGCGGTTTGACTTAAATATTCAGAATTTCCTAAAGTTAATATTGACTGTGTAAACCAGAATTGTCAAATAGCAAGTTGTTAATCAATAATTTGTGAATATGAATTTAATGTAAGTTATTATAATATATAATGTATTTTTTTTTTTCCCTTGTTTTGACTAGATTTTGGATGGGCAGACATGGCAGTCAAAAGGCCAGCCAAGTTGCGGGTTATTCTGAATCCTGATGACACCAGAAAGCTAATTCTGCCTGATGGAATTCCAGAGTCAATGGAGCAGCTTATGAATGAAGTCAGGAAAGTGTGTGGGCTAACTGGCAATTTAAGACTGCAATACCAAGACAGAGACTTTGGAGATGCACTAGTTAACTTGACATCTACTGCGGAACTTGAGGATTTGGCAACTATCAAGGTCATCCCAGTAACTGATGAGTGTAGCCAAGTTATTACTCTCTCGATCTGTGATGATATAGTGTCTTCTCAGTCAGATGACACAGAGCTCCTGTCCACACCCTCTAGCTCTGTCTCTACAAGAACCCAGATGTGGCCACGTGAGTTTCTGATACCAACATTCTCTTATGACTCTGAACTACAGTTAGAAAAGGGAAATGCTGTGTTTAGGTCAAACAACACAAGGTTGACCCTGAGTTCAAAAACAAAGTCCGATATTTTGGAAAAGTTAGCAGAAGAGATATTCAAGTTTAAAGCCTACCCAACTGATGCTGACTTCAGTGACGTTGCTGAAGCCCTAATCAAGAAACACCCATGCCTCTCTGAACCTGGCTCATACAACCGCTGCTACGGGTGGAAGCAGCGACTAAAGACAAAACTGGGCAACTACCGAACTCAGCTGAAGGGCCTTGGGTGTTCTGAAGTACTTGCAAATTCACTAAAGTCTAAAGCTCCAGAGGATGGATTTGCAGCAAAAAACATCAAGAGACCTAAAAGAGGAGAGGCCAACCACATACCTGACATTCCAACTGGGGAGACCCCAGACAAATTGGAAAATGAGAGACTTTCCCTTTTAACTGAAGCAACAAAGCGCAACAATCGTGCAGTGATAAAGGCCAAAATGGACAAGACTTTTCTCTGCGGAGACAGGACATTTTGGCAAAGGAATCAGAAGTGGAAGAGCTGAAGGAGAGATGGCCTGCATTGTTCACAATGGATGAGGCAAGTAACTTTTGAGGTGTGCAAACCTGTCACCTTTTGCAAAATTTGCTGTTTTGAAACACCAAAGAACTGATTGGTTGGCTTGGTAGAATTGCATTTCTTCCTGTATTTTAACATTAACTTTAGCTATATTTATTAGCTAGTTGAAGGTGGGCCGCATCAAATAAATCAATGTGTAGGAAACACAAACAGGAAATTGAATAAAAATGCATGTTTTAGCACCTGATGTCTAACCCAAGATATCACACACTTGTAATGTATTTACATTTGTTGTTCTTTCTTTCTTTTTTAAAGATCAATGCTGAGTTTATGAGAATAACAACTGTTCCACTTCAACCGCGATTCCTGGCTTCCTTGGACAAGCACCACAGCAAGCTGATCGAGATCATCAGAAACAAAGGAGGAGTTGTCAGAGAGAAGACCCGAAATACACTGAATGTTCTTGATCAGGTATGAACTTCCTCAATATATCTAAATGTATTACTGGCATATTGGGGTGGCAGTTGCTCAGTCCATAAGGACTTGGCTGGACTTGACCAGAGATAGGGAGTGTGGACTCGTAGCTGGAGAGATGCCAGTTCACCTCCTGGGCACTGCCCAAGGTGGCATTGAGCAAGCCCCTGAACCCCCCTCGCTCTGCCATCTCTCCATGTGTTTGTGTATGTGCATGTGGGTTTATTTCAGACATGTGTGTGTGTGTGATATACTAGCATTAAGAACAGAGTGAAAAAACATTGAAGAACATTGTAGTCTTTTTCTTCTAAATATAAATAGTTTATGTTATTACCAAGTTTAATTGTGCCTTGTAACCTTTTTGTTCCAATTAATTTGTAAATCAAAACTACTATAATTTGCACATACACGTGTGCATTGTGTATTGTTTGCATCAATAAAGTTGCAATATTGGACTGCTTAATAATGCATTGTGTGTGTTTGCACTCTCACCTAGAGCCTCGATGTGAATCAAAAAAGGGAGTGTCTGCTGAAATGCCTTATGTACCTTGGTGAAGATGTGGACAAGCTTATCAAGGAGTATCTGGTAAGTACTTGCATTGCATTTATCATTTAATCATTAGACAAGGTGAAACGTATATTTAAACTTTCAAGTTCATAAACATGGTTTTAGGTCTTTTAAAAATACTGCTGCATATATGTACTGTACATTTGCCTAAATCTTCCATATCTGTTCAGGCATCATGGTGCCCACATTAAGTTGGTACTCCCGCAAGTAACACAGATATGTAGCCTAGGTTGGGCTAGCTGGGACCATCCATGGTTAATCCCTCTGTAGCTGTAACAATCATAGTGATTTGAACTCCCATTATTGAGAAAGTACTTTATCTTTGAAATGCCATCTCTCATGGGGAACTTGTCAGCCTTATGGTCCATAAGGGAAATGTGTTATCCGCACATTTTTGTCAAAGCATATGTTATGACGTTATAAATATATATTGTATGCTACTTGTACCAATTAGGGTTGGCCAGATGATTCCATGGTCCATCCCAATGTTTTAATCTTCCGATGGAGATTTTGTAGACATCACCCAACCCTAGTACCAATGTGTTAATAGTTTTAAAATCAAGTTGCTTTGAGAAAAATATTTGGAAGAGACATTAGGTATTATTTAGTATTAATTGTTTTATATAGACACATTGGACACTGATTTCATCAAAATAACTGCCTTGTCGTTTTCTATAATCAGGTTGTTCAGAAGGATGAAGCTCAAACAGAACTTGAGAGATCTACAATGGCAGTGTTTGTCTTCAGGGAAGATGAGGATCCTCTCCAGCCACCACATGACATTGGGATTGTCATTGAAGGTGTGCAGGTCCTTCATGAGTTGCCATCAGTCCCACATGCATGTGCCATGTTGTTTGGCCTCATCTATGCTCTAAACTTGAGCTATCCAAGCGAGCTCAAATACACATTTGATGCACTGCAGAAGATATTTATGGAGATAGAACCAAAGAAAATGACACGCAGAGTGTGCAGTCTTATTGTCAAGCTTTAAATGTTGGATTAGTCAAAGAAAGAAATTTGGATACAGTGTGTTTTTTATTCAGTGTTATAGCCTGTATTCAAATACATTCCAGGATAATTAAGGGCCATTGTTAAAGGTGAATAAGAGAGAAACTCAAAACTGGCCGTAGTTTCTGATTTTCTGATTTGTGTGTTTCGGTGGTATTGATATGTATCTGATAAAAACTCTGGAAATGTTAAAAATGCAAAATTGACTGAAGCACCAATAGTAATGGAAATTCTTTCTTAAACCAATCTTTGTTCATGGATTCCACCTCCAGCAATTTTCTTTGTTTGTTCTCTATTGATTATTCATTTGTTAGAGGGGTGATACACACATCTTGGGTATTTTGTCAAGGATAGCCAGATTATAGGAATGTTAAACTATATTATTTCACATATCTCGGGTCATAATGGAGAGTTGTAAAAACAGTTTTTATAAACTATACTTTATACTATTTTTACATGTAAAGTTTTAAAGGATAGTTCTATAAAACAGTTTTACATTATTGTGGTAAAAGTTACAGAAAGGTTGCATACGTTTTTGTAGTAGTATTGAAAAGACCATGATTTTTATTTTTTCTTGTCTGTTTTTTTCTCAAGAGTTGATGTGTTAAAAGCATACCAGTAGGCAGCAAAATGCATTTAGGTTTTTGTTTTCTTCATTTTTTCAAAACAACAGAAGGTGACAGTGACATCACAATAAACATGGTCTTTTGAAGAGAATATTCCTGTCTTCATTTATTTACTGACAAAATGTTTTTGGTTTTATCTTAAGTGAAAATCCTTTTGCATTAAAGAAAAGTTAGTTTTAACAAAGCAAAATAATTGTTATATTGGCCAACATTAAGATAAATTTATTCTTGTGACTAAAGAAAATATATTGATTATGGTACAATTTAAAAAAAATAGTTTGCACTGAATAAGAAACTTAACTGCAGTAAAGTAAATAAAATTGATTGTAACAAAATTACAACTTTAATTTTGATTATTTTAGTCCAAACTAAAATAATACTTGGATGTTATAGTAAAAAAATAGGTTTTCCCAAAATAAAAATTTAAGTTGTACCAAAGTAAAAAAAATGATTCAAAGCTTCGATAATAACCGACATTTTTACTTTGTGTGAATGTAATTTTTTTTTCTTGGCCAGAAGAAATGTTTTGATTGATACTAAATAAAAAAATGAAGTTTTAACTAAATCAAAAAATACAGTTTGAGAAAAATTAATAAATTTAGCTGTAACAAATCACGGCAATATTTTTAGGTTGGTTCAAAGTATCATTTTTTTCAGTGTATATGCAATCTCGCTAATAAATACGGATGTCCACAGATTACACAAAGTTTATAATTTTTATGTTTATTGACGCAATTATGAAGTATTATAATACTTAACCTAAAAAGTAAATATAAAAGACTTATTAAAACATTAATATTTATGAGTTCTATGATTAAACTATGCTATAAGCAACTTATAACGCATTATAAGAATGTGTATAATGCATTATAGACATGGCCTGGAAAGTGTCATGGATTTATCACCTGACTCTGCCATTCCCTTCAGTTCTGTGGAGTTTTTTTGGCTCATTATTTTGGTGTTACGGTCCATCTAACCAACCTTGTTTTCAGTCACAGCAGGAAGCTGTTTTCAGCAAAACATCTCTGATGCCCACCACCATATGACATACAGACTAGCCAGGGAACACAGTAGGGCATTTTGTGGCTAAAGAGCCAGTTATTTTTCTCAGGAGTCGTGGAGACCAGAACAGAACTAACGATAAAGTGAATATTGGACATTTGCATTTGTCAGGTGGACAGAAACATGACTCCAATTTAATGAGAATGTTGCTCTGTATCTGCTGACTGTGTAAATTAGCAACTGTAATTTGCTTTCCTTCATAATGTCATTATGTCAATTTTGTGTAACACTCCAACACGGGTCACAATACAGACAAATACTTTTTTAAGGGTCATGTGAAAGCCATTTGACACATTGACTTTTCCTAACAAAATGGTGATCATTTGATCCAGTGTTTCATCAACTATATAGACCTCAGATAAATAATGTTTAAAAATAAATAGAAACTGTCAGCGTGATTTATTTGATAATGTATACTTTATTAATCCCACAAGGGGAAATTTCAATTTACACTCTGTTGTTATTACACACAGGCCTGAATTATACACACATGCTCAGTACCTATACATGCACTAATGGAGAGATGTCAGAGTATTTTATGATAACCCAACATACCCTCTCTCAGTTTACGCTTTATCCATGGCAGCAGCAGTCTGACATCAGTAAAAACCCCAGGAGATCCTCTCCTGAAAGGGGCGCGGCTGCTGTTGTTTCCCCAGCTCCGACCACATCCCTTCCCCCAGGAAGTTACACCCAGTGCTACCCAATGACCGCCGCCTGAACCTGCTGGACATACCAGCGGACCCCCTGAGTCCCCCTGGAGGATAATAAAGGGAGGAGTTAAAACACTGCAAAAACCTTTTTAAAGCTACTAAATAATGAGATGTGAATAACTATCAGTGATAGTTATTCACATCTCATTAACTTTAGTGTAGAATAATGGAAAAAATTAGGCAGATATAGATTTCTTTTTCTACCTGGCATGCATCTTTCCCTCCTTTCTCTGGCCCGGCACATAGGACAGTCATGGCTGGGTGAGGTCTAGCTTGTTTGTGGTTAAGAATTGAACTTTTGACAGTCTGGAGGACATATTTACATTTGGCTGGGTCCACCAAGTCTAACTGGACTTCTCTCAGCACCGCAGGAAGAGGACCCTCTGGGAAACAGCAAAATAATTACAAGCTATCCTTTAAAGTGTAATTTATTTATTTTTCAACCTGGACCCTATTTTCCTATGCATTGGTGTCAAAGTAGTCTATATCCATGACTTTCCTTTCCCAAGATTGCTCCGTTATCCCAAGAAATTCTGCTGGATTTCACTCTTTTAGGCCAGATGTCCGTCACCTTCTGCTTTCTTTGTGTTGTAATTCTAAACTCCGGTGGATTTATGAAGACTATGGTTAACTGCTCCTCAGATCTCTGCAGGGTAAATCCAGACCGCTAGCTAGACTATCTGTCCAATCTGAGTTTCTGTTGCAAGACTTAAACAAAATGCCAATAAACTGGAGCACATTTTTCTCCGATCCTGGAATGCTGTGTGGACTAGCCAGACCCTCCTCCAAGGCGCTGTGAAGGAGGGTCTGGCAAAGTGAGACTAGTGTCTAAGTAACTAATGTAAACTAAAATCCTTAAATTGGTTTGGTATTGAGGGAGAACACTGTAATAGGCAGCCGCAAACCGGGCTGCAATGTACACTTTTCCACTGACAGACTCATATTATTAGTGTCTGACAACATTATGGAAAGAATCCCTACATGGGTTGACCTTTTTGTAAAGAGTAGAATCCTTTTATTTTAACATGAAACAGCTCTGAAATCCCCCAACCTACCAGACTCCATTTAAATAAACAATACTTTTATCGTGAATAGTGCCAGCATATTTCCACATAAATGGGTGAATTAAGGGTTAATTTCTACCGAGCATATATCCTTGACTTTCCACTTCAAGGATTGCTCTGTTGCAGACCGAAATTCGGTTCGATTTTACTCATTTAGGCCGGATATCCGTTGCCTTGGACTTCCTTTGTGTTGGCATTTTATACTCGATTTATGAGGGCTATGGTTAATTTCCTCTCAGATCTCTGCAGGGTAAATCCAGACAGCTAGCTAGACTATCTGTCCAATCTGAGTTTTCTGTTGCTTGATTAAAACAACTTTCGAACGTAACATGTTCCACAAAAACAGATTCCTTCTTGAGGCTATTTTGCAGCGCCGTGGCAGCTTTTCCCGGTGCCTGGCATCGCCTAAGATGACGAGAATGGTCTGTGGACCAGCCAGACCCTCCTCCTCAGTGCCGTGGTGGAGGAAGGTGTGGCAAAGCGAGACTAATTTCAACCAAACTGAAGTGGTGATTGTTGGAACAAAAAAAAGACAAATCAAGACAGCTTTTAATAGTTTAATTTAGTTTCTGTTGACTTTGAATAAAGTGTATTTTGGTGGGTTTGGCGATCATGGATACTGGGGATGTTTCTTGTTCCTAGTTCTTGATCCTTTTCATACACATGTTGTCAGATACTAATAATCTGAGCATGTCAGTGGTAAAACAAGCACATTTTGTGTATGCAAACTGAAGGTGTGCAATTGCCCAATAATGTAACAATGTAACTTGCCTTGCTTAATACCAATTTAAAAGCTTGTCGTTCCCATCAGTTACTTAGACACAGAAATGCAGTGACATTGGGTCCAGGTAGAAAAACACTGAAGTTACCATTTAATGGTATTGGAGAGAATTAATAGAACCTACTTTCCTTCATCCTGCCCCATCCAGCCACACTGCATCTGGTTTCAGGTTGAATGCTGTCATCAGGCAGAGGCAGACATATTGGCTGGACTCGGGCTCCTGTTGAAAAAACACACTGAAGTGACCTAACAAAACGTGATCAGTGCTACACCAACATAATCAATCAAAATAGAAACTTGCCTAGGCGAATGTGCTGTTCCAACTCCATCAGAGCTATGTCATAACTCATAGGCAACGCATGATGGTACCTTTCATGGACATAGACAGACTTGATGAGAAAGACCTGCTCCTCTTCATCTTCTATTCTCTGGTCAAACTCTCCAACCACCACTCTCAGACCACTGAGAAACTCTCTTGACAGAGGAAAAACGTACAATGAACATACATCAGCATGTGCTTTAAATTGTCGCACAAAAGAGGTAATGGGGCTATACAAGTAACAACAGTACTTTGAGAGGGATGCAAAGCAGTGTGCAGCGGTCATTATCCAGCGATCATTCAGGATTGCCCCTCCACAGAAATGAGAGTCCCTGTTCTGCAAGGAAACCTGAGCAAAGATAAGACACAAGCTTAGTCTTGCATTGCCAGACCTATCACCCCAGCGCTATGGAGTAAGGTCTGGCTACACTACACGTACATTCTGGGACATCCCTTGTGTTGTCTTCCTGTCAAAATTGAAAATCCACACTTTTGTTGATGCTTTTTCTTGTGTTTTTGTCCCTTTTCTCAGCACTTTTGACACTTTTTTATTATTATATTATATTAATATATTTATTATTATACACAAATGTTTGAGTTAGAAAAGCAGAAATTAGGAATTATTTAGCAAAAATTAAAGGAATGTATGTTGATGGATAATCACAGACTGGAATATGTCAATTTTTACTCAATACTATTTCAAAACCCTTCAATTTATTTTTCAAATGCTATAAAATTTAATAAGACAACCCAAAAATAATGAAAGTAGAGATTTGTACTTGCCAAACAGCAATCATGTTATTTTGGGTAATTACAATTGGGTAGTTATAAAAAACATTGATAAAGAAAAACGGGTCAATTTGAGCCGAGGACAACATGAGGGATATGAAAGAAAATAACGCTCTGGGTTGCTTCCATTTCTTTAAACCAATCTCAATCGTCTTGGGTGGTGCTAAGTTTCGGACGCTGGCTCTGCAAAATATAGTTTTGGGAAGCAATTTGTTGTAGTAAAACATTTGCAACCCGCAAAAGAAAAAAAAAAAAAACGCTGCATCTAATATTAAATGAAGTTTACTGTTCACACAATATAACAATGTGGGCTATTTAAATTAGCTGGACTATCCCTGTGTGTGCCCCACCAATAGGTCTCAAAACGTCCCAGTTAGAGAATTAATGCCGTAAACATATTTTAAATAAATCTTTACAATCATTCCCCAAAAGAACTAAGCAGGCTGACTTGTATGGTCCAAATTGTCTTCAAAACTCGCCATCTTCAGCGTGCAGCTTGAAGTTTGTTGTTGTCTCCCCTCTGCGAACAGAGTTTGAGAACGGCAACGCACAGAGAACGGAAGGTGAGGGACATCCACAATGTCATCCAATAATCCTGGAAATGTACTTCCTTTGATCCAGACTAACACAAGCTTGATAGAAATTCAACATTTATACAGCTAAAAAAGATATGTAACTAATTCATAATTTGGAGCAACTGCTCTTCTGTCAGTTCAGCAGCAGTGGATACAATGACATTTTACTTTGACAACTGGTTGTTTAGTACCAAAAGCAGAGTGAACCCTCTTTTAAAGAAACCCACACTCAACCCTGCTGATGTAAATAATTACAAACCTCTCTTCTTCCATTTCTTTCTTTCTTTCAACACTTGAACATGTTGTCCTCATTCAACTCTCTGCTTATCTGCAACATGACCCCCCATTAGCCTGGTTCCAAGGCATGACAAACCAACACAACAATTGAATTAAGCTGCTAGCATGGCTAAAGCTGTTGAGGTTATTTTGGTTTAGCTTCTTCTTTTGCCCTTTTCTACATTTGTTCATGCCATGATCAAAATTGTTGTGATTGGGTATGTAGATTATTAAAACTTTTCCTAACGCTCTTTTTCTGGTGCACAGAAAATAACCAACGCATTCATCCAGAGGTATTTATGATATTGTAAAAAATGTATGCACACCAATTTGTGTTATTTCCTCTTAAATTAGGTGACTGCCTGCTGAATTTGAATGGTAACATGACATGAGCTATGTTTAGCAGTCTTTACAGTTAAATTTAGCTGAGAAAAGGTTACTGGGAGCCTGGTACAGGGCACTATGAGGTGAAGGTCCTTTTGGGGGCTGTTGCAGTTGAGTTTAGCTGACAAAAAGTGACCGTCATGTCAACGGCTTTTAAACATAGTCACCAAAACAACTAGTTAAGATAAGAAAAAAAGATTGTGGTTTGGATTAATACACCAGTCCCCTTTAGAAGAAGAAAGTCTTGTGTTTTCCACAGGACACAAACTCCTGTCCCCCGTTTGAAAGTCCTACGTATTTTGACCTAACTATCTACACCGATCTCCTCTCTACAAGACGGGTCTAATAAATAAGTGGAATACATACGAATTACAGAGCATCCTTTTTTGTAGCTATATGTACACATGGTTTATGAGAACAGCCTGAAATAACAGATACCAGCAAGGTGGTGAGTAGATGATATAGCCATTAGAGGTGAATAGAAAAAGAAACCAAAATCCAAAACAGAAGATGCAAAGAAAAAGATGTCACCGTACAATCATTTGAGCAAAGATGAGCAAAAGCACGGCAGCAAATGACCACTCAGCTAAATAACAACAAAATCATGTTCCAAAAAGAAGGGTAGACCACTGACTAGCCATGGATGTGATCCGTATGTGGCCTCGGCCCCACCAACAATCCTCATAGAGTGAACCATTGGGCTCCACACCTGAGGAATCCCACATTTTGAACCTGAAATGCAAAATGAAATCTTCTCAGGCCTCCCACATTCTTCTTGACTCTATAAAAGTATCTATTACAGGCAAGTAAGGTTGTATCTGCCTTACCTTGATTGGTATCGATTATATCACTCACCTGTTTGAGCAGCGTTGATGCCAGTGTTAACCAAAAAGCAGAGAGAGAGCAGAGTGGCAGTGGTCTTCATTACTAACATACACACACTCATCAAGAATGGGTTCTACTGCAGAAACAAGTTGGTTTATAGACCCGGATGTGTGTGAGGGGAGGCTCTATGACAAGCCAGTAAAGTCTTGCAGTGTGTGGTTGGAGCATTCAAACTAGTGAGTGAAAGCGCTGACACTCTCAAGGTCAACTGTGTGGTGTGTGGAGCTTTGTTCCTACGGAAACACAAACAGCTCAGCTGCTGTAAAAGATTCAAAGAGGAGAAACAGTCATAAAATGGACAATAATCCAAAGGAGGCAGCTGTGGCTTAGGAGGTAGAGAGGTCGCCCCTGCAGTCGAAGTGTCCTTGACAAAGATACTGAACCCCAAATTGCTCCCGCCATCAGGGTGTCAATGTGCTTGAATATTTATCTGATGGGCAGGTGGCATCTTGTATGTCAGTCTCGACCACCAGACCTCCAATTGCATAATTAACGCTTTACGTAGTGCACTTTGAGTAGTCGTTAAGACTAAAACAGCATTATATAAATGTAGGCCATTTAGCTGTTACTGATGCATATGGCACGGTTCCTTGAAAGAAAAACACACTTTTTCCGACTTTTTCTTGTAAATTTAAGAGTTTTTCTCTTGTTAATTTACCACTTTAATTAACTTTAGGATTTCCCCGGATCGGTTATTATTATTATTTTTTTTACAATGGCCCTAATACAGAGTGGCTTCCTTGACTTCTAAGCTTTAGAAAGGTGGGAATATATATATATATATATATCTATATCTATATCTATATCTATATCTATATCTATATATATATATATATATATATATATATTTTTAATTCAATTGCAGAGAACAATTTCATTGTTGGTGCTTTTTGTTAGGTTTACAGTACTGTTTCATTTAAAGAACTCATGAAAGCCTGACCTTTGAGGCTTTACAAGATGGGATACAGGAAATGGAGCCCTCACCACATTCTGATTAGCATGATTCAGACATGTGGGTGAAGCAGTTAAAAAAAGTCAAAGACAAGCTTGAGTTTCAATCCTTGGTTTTCAGTCATTTACAACAATAGCTTGTATCAATGAATGCAACTTTCTTGAAACAAATTTGATCTGATATGATTAAAAAGTCCAGAGAGCAGCAGGGGTGGTGATAGAATGTAACTTTTACCCTCTTAACAAATAATAAGTAAGCGAGCTGCATCTACAAATGTCCAAGAAGTGGCAGGATAGATATGAGGTGCAGAGAAGTACACAGAGTTCATTCTGCTCTTTCAAAACCAAAAATAGATAAGCTTCTGCAACTGTGAATCCATTTAGTTGGAGCAAGAAAATGTTGAGAGAGCAGTTATGGATACTGGTAATTTACCCTTGTGCCTTTAAAAGGAGCAATCTATTATATTCTCACTTGCCTGTTTCCTGATGTTTCCGCACTGCATTGCAGAGGTCCCTTTTCAAGTGGTATTGTGGTGCATTTTTTTTCTTTCATCTATTCAGATCTGTCAATGAATACAGTGGGGGATGTACTTCTGGGTTTAATGGTGGCAAGGTTTAAAGGGTCCATTTACCAAAATCACAGTAGTTCCAATGAAAGTTGTTGACCATGTCACATCTGTGGATTAGTAGTATATTCCTGTTCTTTTTAATGTAATGGTTAATGCTTTGGGCACAGTAAAAAAAACTGTATTTCCCTTTCTATTGTGGGTGCAGCAGAAATCTCACAGGCAGATATCCCAAAACCTGGGCAAATAACATCAGAATGATCTGCATGGCTAGATACCACTAGTACTGTAACTAACACCCATTTTCAACTGAACCTTTTCTTTCTATTTTACAACTGATGCATTCAAACAGCTTGGATATTATTTAATGTAAATGGAATAATGTTTCTTAAATTTTTGTCTTTCAAAGCATTTGGTACAAATCCCTTAAAGGAATACACCACCGTTTGTTAAAATAGGACTTATCACGGTCTCCCCTAGCTGTAGATAGGTGGGCCAATGCATTTTTTGTCTAAGTGCATGCATTGTTTTAGTGCGGTGCAACTAAATGTAGCTTAGCGTAGTGAATGGAATCCTCTGTTGCCGGTTAGTATGCTGTGAGTAAAAATGAGCCAATAATCTAATTACTTCTTGTGAAACGATGCCGGGACACGATCCCCGGTCTCTGGGGTGAAAGTCCTGTGTTATTTGACCCATCCACCACCCCAACCACCCTCCTTACCCAGATTTTTGGCATTTAAAAATACTTGCTACCATGTGGCCGGGTTGGGTCAATGGGTAGAGCAGGCACATATATATAGTGAGAGGTTTATGCCTCAAAGCAGAGGTCCAGGGTTCGAAGATGACTTGTGACGATTTACTGCATGTCTTCCTCCTTCTCACCTAGCTGTCCTATTAAATAAAGGTGGGAATGCCCGAAAAAATCGTAAAACAACAACTTGCTACCGTAGTTGTGCTGTGACCACAAAACATGCTTCCCATTTAAATACATTACTTTAAAAATCGAGAAAAACATGTCATGGTACACAATTCCATGGATCAAATAAGGTGACCATTTCCCAAACTGAGACTGAGTTGGTTGGTTTGTGTGTTTATTGTGTTCCTCTTGCTCATAGTCACTGCAAATGAGGGCAACCTCAGTGTCTCTCAAGTTGAAGAAAGGCAGAGTGGAACAGACTTAATGCCAAAGTATGGAACTATTTTATATACTGTACATGAACATCTGTTACATTCAAGCCATTGCAAAATGAGTTGATACAAAGCTAATTAAGCTCTAACTCAGCTCTACAAAACTCTTTGGTATTTCTCATTGGTGTGGTTTGGTGACAATCGCGTGCAGCAGCTCCACGGCTGAGAAAGGCCAACAGCAGCATTCAGCTTTGCAGACAATGAGGACTGCTGCAACAGGTAAAGGCATGGCTGAAAACATGAAGAAGCACCCAGAAAATCTGCTTAGAAAAGACCTACATGTTCAGCAGAAAGAAAAGAATTTAAAAATAAAAAAGTGACTGAAGGACTGACTGCATTTTTGTTGCATTAAAATTACAAGATACCTCTGTGTTTCTTGATTTGACAGGATAAATGTAGTCTCACATTGCCAGATCTTCCTCCACAGCGCAGCAGATGAGAGTCTGGTTAGTCCACACAGCATTCCGGGATGGGAGAAAAACATGCTTTGGTTTATTGGCAGTCCTTTAAACCAATCACAATCATCAGAGGCTCCGCACGGAGCCTCTGCAAAATAGCCTCAGCAAGGAAGTTGTTATGGTGGAACATGCATGTTCAAAAGTTGTTTTAGTTTTCCGAGACTGGACAGATAGTCTAGCTAGCTGTCTCCATTTAGCATGCAGAGATCTGAGAAGCAGTTAACTAAAGTCCTTATAAATCGACCTGTGTTGAAAATTCCAACACAAAGAAAGCAGAAGGAAATCAACATCGGCGAAAAGACATGCATCTGGCGGAATTTCCTGCGTCATCATAGCAATCCCGGAAATGAAACGTTGTGGATATAGACTGGGATGGGCGGTGAGGGTGGTGTGTTATCACAAAGGCTTTTTCATGTGGATGCTAGTGGTGGGTGGATCAATCCAAATATTGATAATATTGATACCAACGTTGATTGGTTAATACCAGTGTAATAAAATCAACACTTTAGTTTTAGTTTTTCCTCCAGTATGCAACGCTGCGGTTTCATCAAAGAGGCCACCTGGCTGTCTGTAAGTGGCGATCTTGTCACAGCACAGCACAGGCACACTTTGCTCCTCCTCCCCCCTCTTGGGATTTGATGATGTACTGTCTAGTGACTCAGCGGCGCCAGGCAAACAAGCAAGTAGCCAGGCCTGGCAGCAGCCAGTAGCGCGCGCACACACACACACACACACACACACACACACACACACACACACACACACACACACACACACACACACACACACACACACACACACACACACACACACACACACACACACACACACACACACACACACACACACACACACACACACACAGAGAATGGCAGAGAAGAGCACTGTGTAGCTATATTTTCAGGCCAAAAATGAAACGGCAAGCTGTATCATTTGTAAAAAGGCTGTAAGATACAATGTGATACAATGATACAACACAACAAATTCATACAACCATATAAATATTCTGTCCTGAGTTTTAACAATCCAAAGGAAAAATCACAAAACCACTTACGGTGTCATGACTCCAGCATCATGACTTTGTGTTGCCCTAACCTAATATCTGTTTGTCCTGAGTCTCCTGAACACATCACTGCTGATTCTCCACTAAACATACCTGCTGCAATCTGCAATCTGCACACCTGGTCCTGATCACCACCTCTGCTCCATTTAAGCAGTGACCTGACATCAATTCCCTGCCGGATCGTTAACGTAATCAGTACGTTTAGCTCTCGTCTCTAGCCTCTTGTTGTTTTTTGAAAGTCTTTTGCTTTTTCTCGGTTTGCCTACTGCTATTCTGCCTCCTGTTTCTCTGTCTGCAGTATCATCTGGATTGGAAATTCCTGCTTAGCCGTCTACTTCAACTACATTCCCGGACCTGCACTAATCCTCCAACCACCTATTCCATCCACTACCTTCTGGACTTACCCGTTGCTACATTGCCATTTCATACTCACCTTGTCCTGGTCTGCTTCTGGGTTCCTGTTTTTGACGAATCGTGACATACAGGTCATGAAAATTCATTCAGATTCAGCAATTTCATGATGCATCCACCGTAGTTATTAAAAAGTATTGTATCACATTGGAATCTGCGATAGATACTGGCCCTGTATTTACTTATTATCAGATCAATACCAAATTGTGTAGTATTGCACACCACTAGTGGATGCGCCTACAGTGTTACTTGCTGTCTGGGATTTCCAGGTGAAGTCATGGTGTATATTTCCATATGCTTGCTGTGTGGTACACACATTGAGGCGACACGTGAAATCAAAGGTAAAATCGGTCATATGTAACTTTAGACATATATGCTTACCGTTACTGTTCAGGATGGCACATTTGTCCAAATAAGATTTACTCAAGACTAGCTAGAATAGCTAGCTTAATTCAAAGGCTTAAACCTGCAAAAGGGTGTTACTGCTGCTATTATGTATTTAGTAATTAAAAAAAAAAAAAAAACATTACACTGCACTGGTCTAACATGAATGTTAAAGTAAAATAATTCATGTTACAAATTATGTATAATGACATAATTTGTAACATGAATAATGGTCTTTGATTAGGATGTGCTTTTCATTGAAGTTGCTCATAAGTACATCTCAGGTGAACTAGGAGGACACAAAAAGAGAAGAGCAACTTCCAAAACTGCGCAGTCAAGGATAGCATATTAATGACCAGGATGTTTATGTAATTTGCATTCTGAAACTGCATCGGTGACAAATCACAAGACATTCCAACGTTAGACAATGGTGCTTTAGGTACTTACTTCTTTTCCCAGCTAATGTATTGGATTGTATCACTTCAGCTTCCATGGTTATAGATTGAATCACTATTGTGTTGGCAATAAAGTATCAAAATGGACAGCTATGTGTACAAAAAATATATATTATGAATATATAATAATTAACATTGATTAACAGATATAGTACAAAAGTGAGAGCATGTGGGAGTGTTTGTGTTTTCTGCCTCTGGGTTCCCATTCTAAGCCCAGTAAGCCCCTGTGTATGCAGCAGCCCAGTGGCAAAGGCCTTACTGGGTGTGCAGGGCAAGTTGTGACTCAGAGCTTAGCATGGTTGCTGGGCTGCAGTTGCCATGCGGCTGTTGCCAGGTGTTGCAGACACAGGCTCCTATCACTGTATGCCTGTTTTCAGCATCTCATGACCCACATATTGAATAGCAACATGGAGAGCCCAGCTGTCAATCATTCAGTCATAACAAGTAACTGCTTATTGTTTTTTAGTTTTTCTGTTCCTGTAAAGCTTCACAAGAGAACTACAAATTGTATTCAGATAGTTCCTCCGTCACACACAAATCATATCTTAGATCAGTCTCAGAGCATTTGTCTCTAGCTTCACTTCAGAGGATTAGAGAGTTTTGAAGGCATTTAATGTCTGAATATGTCAAGTCAGAAGTATCAAAAGCAATTCATCAGTTTACTCCATTGTAATTTATTTGAGATGGGAAAAATGGCGACTGAGACCTACACAGACAATGAGAGAGATATAGATAGATAGATAGATAGATAGATAGATCTAGTTAAGACAAGGACACATGGATGAAATCAGATGTTTCTTCCTGTTGGTTGTCATTAAGGGTTTAGTCTAGTACATGGAGTTAGTTCCCCATGTAGTGGTATTATTATTTTTGTACTAGCAGAAGTTTTCTCTGTGCGGCAAGGAGGGTTAATTTCAGATTCTTTAAATTTGAAGTGGTGTTTCAGGATGAGTTGCTTTTCAAAATAAAGCCAGATGGGCTTACTGGTCCTGAGAGTATGGAAGCCTATTTTTGCCGAGTAGAGAAAAAAAAAAAAATACATGAAAAGGCATAATACTTGGTACGTGAGGCATTTGACTTGCAAAGTCTTACTAAGTCAATATTATACTGAAGCATTCAGTGCACGTGAGATTTGACTTTACAATGGAGTAGAAATCTCTCTTTAATTTTAAGAAAACTTAGCTGTGTGGACTCTGCTAGTCCACACAGCATTCCGGGATGCAATTATTGGCATGTCTTTAAACCAATCAAAATCGTCATGGGCGGCGCTAAGAGCTGGACGGTGCTCACATGGGTCCCATGAAACATGGCAGCTACAGTCGCTTGGAAAATATTGATAGATTTATAAAGTACATCATTTACCTTTGAAATAGTAAGTTGTAGTATATACTGTATTATGTAGTGATTTCCAAAGAATAAAGTGGAGCAGTATAGAAATACTCAATTAGGCCCAATTACAAGTACCTCAAATTTGTTCAGTACTTCAGTAAATGAACTTAGTTTCTTTCCACCACTGGCAAATTACATATCAGGAAGGTGGCTTTAAACACTGTGCAATGCTATTTAAGTTGCGTTGTTCTGTGAGGTAGTGGCTACTGTGCAGTTATCAGCACTTTATTATCCCAGGCTGCAGGGTAGGTGACTGACTGACTGACTGACTGACTCTCTCACACACACACACACACACACACGGTATTGACATAAGGCCAGCAGGTATTGGGACTGAGAGTGAGATCGGTGTTTAAGCACTGACTGCGATAACTAATCTTTGAGGAAGGGTTAAAACATCTTAAATCCCTTTTTCCCCCCCCCAAAAGGACATTTCACAGCCTTTTCTTGAAAAGACATACCAGTCCCTGTAGGCAAGGTTGCTTTTAAAAGTATGCATTGTAGTGATACACAAGTGTTAACTTCCATGATTTGTTAATATTCAGTAATTGATACATTGTTTGCAATAATGTAACTGCCAGAAATATTATGGAACAGAGCAAAACTGAAAGCTATAGTTATAAACTTAAGACCTAAACTTTCAGTTTCCTCTTGCCCTGTGCAAAGATCTGCACAGTTGAGAAGCCGGGGACTGTTTTGCTTAACTAGGTTTACATTTTAGAGATTGTAATATTTATCTAATGATTTATTGTAACAGAAACTGCACTAATTGAATGAATGCGGGTTGCAGGTGCATGAGATTGTTAAATTTAGTTTCTTATATTTCTTCTAAACTCGTTTCTTCAAATTTACTTTCCAAGAGCTGAGTAAAGTAGGAATCCCTTGTTCTCTAAAATGAGGTTTGATTTTGTGCCGTCCTTAACCTCACTTGCAGTAAGAAAAACCTCAAGTGTGAAACAATACCCAGCCACAATCTCCAGTGTCAAGTTTGCTTAGCAACCAGAGTAAAATGAGGGCAATGGATCAGCCACGACAGCATTTATGTGAACCAGTAGTCATGCTACTGGCCCCTGTATATACAGTTACACACCAACTGATCTTTTGTGGCTTTTATGTGATAACAATCCAGTTCTCAAAGTTTCAGACTTGAAACCAAATACAAAAATGTGCAAAAGATAAAAAGGTTACCATGTCACTGATAATTATCCTGGGAAAATACCAGTAATGCCTAGAAAATTTAAATTGAGCTTTAACCAAAAAAAGAAAAGACATGTCAATATATTAATGTATACACATTAAAAGGCAGCATTTAATCGTGGGGAGCGGTTATACCTTTTATTTTGGTCTGGCTTCCAGTTAGTGTGTGAAATATAGGACTGCTGCGCCACCACAGGAATCCGTCAGCTCGACAGATTCCGACTAATGAATTATTTGTTTTACTGTCTTAGGTAGTGACTGTTCTACTCAAACTAGTCAAAAGAAATCAAATGTAATCAGGATTAAACAGTTTATTCCTTATTTTTTGGTTTACAAACAAGGCACCCATTGATTATTTTTTTTTGGGGAGTTTCACATTGACAATGCCTGTGGCAAAAACTCCTTTTCCTTCTGAAAGAACACAGTAACCTATGCTCCTCATGCTTAAAGCAGAAGCAATGAAAAAATTGTCACCTCGAGAACCACATGAACACATTGAAAAATTAACATTACACTGTAACAAATCTTAATGCAATCAACCTAAGAGAAAAGAAGAAAACACTTTGCTGCAGGTGATCAATACACACACCATTGAAGCTTAAACATTTGTAATCCAGGACATACACTACTAGACGTACATGTAGGTGTTTAACGCTGCTATGGCCTAAGACACATGCAAGCACAACCAAAGATGAGCACATAGTCAAACACTGCTTTCAACATTGTAGTGTGCCCGAGAAATAGGTAACAGACAAGACAAATGTGCACAGGTAAACCTCATGTATGTTAGCAAAGGACTTCTATGGCAAGAAGGATCAGTTGCTATGAAAACCCAGAGAAAATATATGCAGCAAAAAAAAAAAAAAAAAGCCTTAGCTTATGTTGCCAATTCTCTAACAAGCCAACATTTCTTGTATAAAAGACACATTTCTTATGTAACAAAACTGAATGACAAAGGCAAAAGAATGTTTCAAGAGTTTAACAGCCGCCGGTTGTAAACAGCATGAGCATCTGACAAATCCTACATGTATTTACAGAAGCAATTAAGATTAAGTTAATGAACCAGTAACATGACAAACCCATGACCCTTAAGAATTACTAAAGAGGAAAATACTAACAAATAAGTGGGCTACAGTTGGAGCTGATCTGAAAAGTAGTGTACTAGCAGACCAATGAATAAAAGTCATGACATTGTATAGCAACAAAATATGTCAATCAGTAATAAAAAGGTTTAAATGCACAAGCATAATGGAGAAAAAAAAACAAAAAAGGTAACACCATTTCTCCTCTCAACTCCACCTGTATCCTCTGAGCTATGAGGCTGTTAGCCAAGAGGTTTTTGGCAAAAACAGCTCAAGACCAAATGACACAAATGCCTTTCAGACATGACAAAAATAGAAACCTTTAGAAGAAGCTTGATTTGCAAGATCTGCTGATGCAACAACAATCTGTTTGTAGGCACTGGATAAAGCCATTGTATTACAATATACATTGTGCTTGGTCGTAAATAGGGAACTAGCCACTGCAGTTCACTGGGGACATACAAGAGTGCATTGCTGTTGAGTGTTCAAGCAGGAAGAGTAAAAGACAGCCAATGACAACTCTTGGTGGGGGCCCAGGTCAGTACGAGTGCGCTCCCTTCAGCCCCTGCAATGTCAACTTTCTCTTTACACCCAGCAGCCAGTGCAACTGTAATTGGTTGAAATGGCTTTGGTCTTGGCGTTGTGGTTTGAAGGGCAAGGCAGTTTGAACATGATTTCTAGGCTAGCCTGTCCCTGAACAAGACTCAACTGAGTCAGTAGAGAATCATTCTTCAACTGCTGCCAACTAAACGTGCAAAACCGGCTCAGGTGGAGTATCTGTTGTAAAACTGCTTTCCTATGAAAAACCTAATCCTGTGTATAATACATTTTGTAACAGGCTTTTAAAACATTTCTGTAGGCCTTAAGTAGCAGAAAATTGACAAGAACCACACAAATATCAAGGGAGAAATAAGGAAAAGACAAGAGTGTTGAGTTATGTTTTCAGGTGAAAAATAACTTACATAGCAGACTGACTCAAAATCACCTAAAGATTTGTGCAGCAGAGTATCATACAACGCATAGCTTTGTTTTGCAGGCAGGAAGTCAGGCAAGCAGACAGACAAGACGGAGCAGGTTTGGGTGCCCTGGAGCTTAAAGAAAGCAGCAGTAAAACTGGCACAGGCCCTGACTGGAAATAAACAGAATAAGGGTGTGGGGTTCTGCTTCTTTAACTAGTCTGAGTGCTGCGAGTCTAAGCATTGTTCATTGTGAGATGAATCCATGCCCTCAGTTTTTGTGAAATGCTAGAGATCAGGTTAGATGGACCCAAGATATTCAACATTTAGACTGCTGTGGACTCTCCAGGCTTGTCCAGTAGCTCTGTCTATTCATTGGTTTAACGGTTCCATTAAATCCTTGTGTCAGGGGAAACACGGGGCCAGAGACAGACAGCATGGGAACATTTTAAGGGCTTTGAGCTCAGGAACCTCTAAACGTCCACTGCCAGGGTTTCTTCATTTCTTTGCCCCTTTGCCACACCAAGGCTTATTATCTCATGGTGGAGGAAGCTCTGAAGTAGGAGAGGAATTTGAAGCAGAGGCTCACCACAAAGTACCAGATATTTCTGGCCATCAGGGATCGGGCAATGAAAACACGCCAGATAAACACCACCAGGATGGTGTTGAAGGTATAGCGGATGTTCCGCAGCCTGGGAAAAACAAAAAAAAAAAAAACACAATTACGATTACGTAAATGAAATTTAAAAAAAGTACTTATTTAAAAATTAAAAAGGGCTGTAATCTTTGGGTCTGCAAGTTTATTTGGAACACATAATACGTAATACTCAAGGCCAGGTTTCTTTACACATCATATTTAATTCATGCCCTCTCTAATTCCTTGCAAGTTTCTGTATGCTGAATTATTCACATGAGCTTTGTACAAACCGGGATTTACTGCCATTCCGACTGCACTTAGAATGATAATCTGAAGAATAATCAGGCTGAAAAAACCCTTATATTCTGGACAAATGTAAAAAACAGAAGTTAATGGAGGGATGAACTACAGTAATCTCAAGGATATTTCCCGGGGCACTGTATGTGTACGTGCTCCTAATGCTTAGGATGGATTAAATGCAGAGATAGAATTTCATTACATTGTACAGCATGCATGTGTCAAGCAGTGGGTAGAGATTTGCCCACTGTATGGTGACCTAGATGACTATTCTCTACAGAGAATGGCAGCAGTCTTTAAGAGCTCACCACATACAGCATGTGTCACTGTGTCTGTAGTGTTGGCAGAATAGCTAGATTTGATTCCACTCTTACTTGTTGAGGTGTTTCCGTGCAGCAGGCAGGCCAGACAGCTCTTCATTGAGGACGTATTTCTTGGTGCCCATACAGTAGCTTTCCATGTACTCTGCCCAGTGCAGCTGACGCACATCAAAATTAAACACCTTCAGAAATAAAAAAAAGAAGCATTTGTTAATTTTAAAATAACTTTCCAGTGATTGACAAGTACACTGTAAGCAATTGCTGTACATTTACAGCCAATTTTCAACACTAAAATACTGTTCTCATGTTAAACATTTTAGTACTGTAGTTAGCAATGCATTGTGGGCTGCTTATCTTGGAGCAACAGGACAGATGCCTTAAACAGTATGCTGATGTTTTAAATTACAGGACGCTACAGTATTTTTTGGAAACTAAGAGTTGACCGGGGAATTTGGAGCACGGTCAGAAGTTTGATGAACGTGGTAGTGTGCTCTTCATCAACATCCATCGGGTCATGCTACAAATTAAACGGTAATTCAAATCTTATTCATTCATATCATCAGTGAGGCTTAGATTTGAATAGCCAGTTTATTACTTTTGGGTGTTTTAATTTTGGTAACATTTGCCGAACGTCTGCATCCGAGGAACAACACGTGTTAAACAGTAAGCGATCACAATCGGTAGACGGAGGCAGCAGAAAAATAGCATTAGGCTAGTGAAACAATAAGCCTACATCTTGCCCGGTGATTAAGGTTTATTTCAACCAAACCATAGGATTATTAGAACATAGGCTAACTTAGATGGTGAGTTTTATTTTGTTGGTGCGTTTTCCAAAGAGTTGACAAGAAAATTAAGCTAATTGGTTCGGTTAAAGAGAGACACCTGAATTCTCAAGGCTTTGCATTTTTCAGTTTAAAAATGAAAAATTGGTGTGAAAATATTGCCTTTTTGGACTCTTTGTGAATGCATTTTGGTTATCTGTTGCTGTGCGCCCCACACAGCTACTTCTCCCAACTGTTTTAGAGTAGCCTAGGCTATAGGCTTTGTCAAACCGTTTTGCATCATCCGTGCCTTTTTATTTCTGTTAATTAACATTGCAACGCGGTTAAAGATTAACATTTCTGCGTGAAGCCTGATACGGTGTCACTAAAAAGCAGCCAGCAGCCGTAGCCTAATCAACACTAAGGCATGTTTGGCATGAAAAGGAACTTCTCTAGGTTACTCTCACCTAGTGTTTACCAATTATTAAAAATGTTATAATTTTTTTCGTAAAAAATCTTATTATGGTAAGCATAATGTATTTGTTCCCTACAGGTGTCTGCTACTACAGCTGATGTTAAGACAACTCTTAATCTTCCTGCAAGTCCTCGCCTGATACTGCCTGGTATTCATTTCATTTAGATTCATAGATAGACAAATTATATATCATATTGGCCATTCATCTTGAGTTTACAAATGTTTACACAAGGTAACATGTATTTCCATGTTGCTATGACTTGAAGTTTCAGGTGCAACAGGGCAAGTCCCAATTAGTGGTTGGATGATCAGCTTTGAAGGCCGTGTAATCTCTGAGGGCATCACACCAACATTTGCAACAGGACTTCCTGCTGTGTTTGCAATCTACTACATAGTCAACCTTCAGTATCAAGATGAAGCAGAGGTAAAACCCCTTTCAGTCCTTGTAATCATTATATGGATATATACACACAATTAAAATAATGTGTTTGTATTTTTTCCATACAATGGTATCAGTACTGGACACATGTCATTCATGTCCATTCTATTTGTGAAGAAAGACAAAACAATCGATTGCGTTTAAGTTAATGTACACAAAACAATGTTGCTGCAACCCCACTCTGGTCTTATACAATTTTGATTTCAGGTGCTTCATTGGTATAAACCTAGAGAGAGGGACAAAGGCCAAAAGGGGCAAGGTTGTCTCCAAGAAGAAATGTGTGATCGTCCGGAAGAAGTCTTCTGCAGTCAATACACACGTCGCCATGCTACTGAAAATTCTCCTCAACTTTGAATGGAACTTCACATAGATCGGTGAGCTCTTTAATCTCGCTCTTTGTTTTGACAGTCTGGCATTGCCACATTAAGCCACAAGATAACTAGTATTATTAACTTTATAAGCATTAGCTTGTATACTGTACATTCCTGAATGTACAGTTTATTTATTATTACGATTAAGCTTGTTGTTGTTTGACAGCGGCAACACTGGAATAATGCTGCAGAGAGGAACAGCGGCTACCAAAATGATCGTCATCTTTCCTGGATCCACAAGAACTAAGACGTAAAAACACAAGCCTACCTCACCGGACTATGTTATGAGGTAAAAACACAAGCCTACCTCACCGGACTATGTTATGAGGTAAAAACACAAGCCTACCTCACCGGACTATGTTATGAGGTAAAAACACAAGCCTACCTCACCGGACTATGTTATGAGGTAAAAACACAAGCCTACCTCACCGGACTATGTTATGAGGTAAAAACACAAGCCTACCTCACCGGACTATGTTATGAGGTAAAAACACAAGCCTACCTCACCGGACTATGTTTTGAGGTAAAAACACAAGCCTACCTCACCGGACTATGTTTTGAGGTAAAAACAAGCCTACCTCACCGGACTATGTTATGAGGTAAAAACACAAGCCTACTTCACTGGACTATTTTAAGAGGTAACCTGCGAGTCTAGCTTGCAGTGTCATTCCTAAATGATTCATATTATTGATGCATATTGTCCAAATGTTTTACTGTACTAGTTTCAAAATGGCCTTAATGCACATTTTTCAAGTTTGTTTTCCAAATGTTGCCAATTCTGCATATGTTCAGAATGTTATTATGAAAGTGTATTACATTACATATGTGTTACACATTGCATGTAAATCTTTAAGTTGACTTTTGAGGAAATTTTAATCCAACTCTAAGTTTATTACCATAGTCTAAAGCAGACACCATTAGGCTTTTCAGCATTGTCCGACAGGGTTTATTTTCTTTTCTTTTTCGAAAGTAGCAGTATTCATATTGACATTGACATTGCTCTTTGAAATAAAGATATTTGGTTTTTTAAGTTTTTAAATGATTATTTTGCATAAGTCACAATAATGCACATGTTTACCAATTGTACAAAGCCCTAAGAATAATGAAGTCCATTGCAATTAATATTAATTGCAATGAAGGAAACTGCAATTTAGTTCAACAGAATATTATTGTAATTTCCAAATAATCAGAAATATGCTGCTTTTTTACTGTATTATACTGTGAAATCCTTTCATTAGTGTGAATACAGAAATATACTGTATTTCTGGTTTGCAGACTACTACTGTAAAATCAGTTAACAGCATGGATAACGTAAAATTACGGTGTATTGCTGGAGTCTTTGCTGCCAGCTCTTTACTGTAATTTACAGAAATACAGAAACATGCCGTTTTTCTGGTTTACAGACAACTACCGTAAAGTCATTTTACGTATGAATACCGTAAACATAACGGTAACCTGCTGGCGTCTCTGCTGCCAGCTCTTTACTGTTATTTTACAGGAAAATTATTTACAGTGTACAGTGTTCAACAATGACATGCATAATGTGAGCTGTAACTTGATATTGATTTGGTGACTTATGGCTGGTATCAATAGGCATCAACAATGTAAATATTTTGTACCGTTTCAATATATGCATCATCTTGTATGTTAGGTCTGTGAAATAAATATATTTTACTTACAAAAATATTCAAGTTGAAAATAACAGTAAATAGAACACTACAAATCAATCTAAATATACAAACTAAACTTGAAATAAAATGCAGGTCATCAAGTGTCTACAGCCACAATATACTGTATGCACCAGCTTCTTTTTTGGGGGCAGCAGCACTGAGCTCCTGTAAGCTTTGGCCCAATTTGAGATCCAGTGGTGCCTTACACTACAAGGAGAGAATTGAAACATGATCATTGGCTGAGAGATGAAGGCGCAGTGGCACATTGCTTGTTGTTTCAGGGAAAAGTGAGGTGGTGTTACTGTTGGCAGCCTTTCAGTCAACCCACAGGGAAAAAAAAAAAGATTCTGAATCCCCAAGCAGCTTGTAGCTTTATTTGATGAGAGAAAGGCACTACAGAATTAACTAATTTCAAGAATCATTTTTAAAATGACAAACTTGAAAACACTATTCTATACTTACCAAAATAGTATTCGATAATTTTGTCATCAGATATGCTTTGGTAAAGAGAACTGACAATGTCTCATAGTACTAGAATAAAAGCTCTTATGTGTCAAAAGGCCCTCCACAAATGTAGATTCCTTCAGACAGTTATGAAAAACATCTCTGTTCACTTTAAATTGATGTCACTGTAAATGAATGACTCATTTTTGTAGCCAGCCTACTACCAGACAACAGCAGAGTGGTAAATCTGTCTGCTAACTCCTCAATGTATACATGTCTGTTGTATGGTGGGGTGGACATGTACAATGAAAAGACAAAAGCGTGAATGATGGGAGGAATACCACATTTCTTTTTTCCATACAAAAAGATCATCGTTATTTGTGTCCTCCATACCTTCTTATCCTCTGGGCTCATCTGGGCAATCAGCATGCCTACATTGTCATTGTTCCACACCCAGGAGTGACTGGTGAAATACTCCAGCACCATCATGGCTTTATGGAGGCGTGTGATTGTCTTCATCATTCTACAAGCGGTGAAAGAAAAATTGAGAAAAAAAAAAAAATAATAAAAAGAAATAAAAAGAAAAAGAAAATTGGAATGGATAAAAGGGGATGGTAGTGTAGGGCCAGAGAAAAGTTGGCAAGATTGGCAAAACATAAGAGGGACAATGCAGAAGAGTTGCAAAACAGAGGCATGACACAGTAAGAGTATCAGAAGAGAGTGGCAAGGTAAGTAGAGAAGGTGGTGGGATAAAGTGAGGTTGGTTGGACAGAGACGGGGGGGTTGGCAGAGTATATGGGAGGAATTGAGCGTGATAAAGTTAGGAGGAGGATCAATGGATAAAGAGCAGGACAGGGTTCCATTTTGTTTGGAGGGAAGAGCAGAAATAGAAGTTAAATAATTGAACTAGAGGGATAAACATCAAAGATAGAATAAAACAAAAAGTTTTTTTTTAGCAAATCTTTCAGGGCAAGTTTTAATTTAGTCTCAACAGCGATCATTTAACACTGTAAGACGTTCATAAATAGCATTAAAACTACACTACAGGTTTTGCATTATGTCATGACTTTCAAAATACAAAGATGTAACTAAGCAGATTTTAGTTAAACCCTTCAATCAACGGAATAGATTATCATGTGATCAACAAAATCAAATTTGAAATAGTTTTCATTGAATATGAAATTTCAGTAGCATGACATGTTAGGCACCGATTTAGAATTATATAATTAAAGATTAATTGAAGTGCACACTGAAAAGGTTTTACAGAAGTGGTTCAGATTTTTTTTTATTATATGATTAACTTTACAAATTGTCACAGCACTGCAATTAGTTAGGTCTGTGATTCTTCTGATGACGGTGACTGATAAAACTCAGTTGAATAACTGGATTTAGCCTGTGTGCAGGTCAGGACAGACGTGCACTGTCAAATGGACCTGAAATTCTACCCAAAATTATTCAAACACAACCAAATTAATTTGCTTTGTCCCAGGGACACAGATGTCCAATGTATACAATATTGCCATCCTGTTTACACAAGTGAATCCAGTTAACATACTTCATTTCTTTGTTAGTTCAGATTTAGGAGACCACATGATCATTCACAACTAGTAACCAGTGTTGTGGTGAGTGCTGGGGTGAGAATTGGTGGTGGGAATGTAAGAACAGCAGTGCCCGTTATTGTGAGGATTTTAGAGTCTTCAAACTGCACTTTTTGTAATTTAGTGAGTTTTAAACTTAATAGTCCAAGTCAACATTTAAATTGCATAGTTGCAACAATTTAAATTTGTTATGAATACAAAAGGACTAAATCCATTGACAGTCCTGTTCTATTTAGGTCATTTTAAATATTTACACCAATCGAGGCAGACTGAAATGACTCTGGTCCCTCTTGTGAAAGATTTAAATGACATGCATGTTGATCAGCACATAGAAGCAGAGAGAGTTACTTACATTACAGCTGGTGACATACCCAATCAAATCAATCACACCCCTAGAAATGTGAATTAGCTGCTAAGCCAAATTATTTCAGACAGCCAAACACCGTGTGAAATTCAATCAAAAGATATATCGTTTGGTAATTGTTCGCATGGCATTGGGTTTGCCTAGTCTGAAATACCTATAGCTTGTAGTAAAGAGAACACAAAAGTTGATATCAAATAACATGCCTAGGGGTTGTATTCAGTGCGAAATGAACTTTTTTTTTTTTTTTTTTAAAAAACCAAAAAGTCCCATGGTGCTTTGGATGGGTGTCATGTTAACAGCATGGCTTGTTCACAAAAGCTTTTGAATTAAAAAAAATAAAGTCTTAAGCACATTCTCGAAACCAGAGCAAAGCTGGAAACATGCTCCAATAGTAGCCAAATCTTGTTGTCATGACACTCTTCACTAACAAAGTCCAGTTGAAGTACAGACACTGCAAACTTTGTTTCTTCTGCCCAAGACCCTTCCCTGTTCCCACCATCCCACGTAACCTGTGGCTAGTGAGGAGAAAGAAGGGAAAAAATAAAATAAAATTAAATACACCGTATGCGGGGAGGGTGCGTTTGGGAAAGGTGGAGGCTGTCTGGCGAGGGGGTGGGGGAAGTGCAGTGGGCAGTTGCAACCTTACCGGGGCTTGGAGCCTGTCAGCCTGAGATAGCCATCATAGATCAGGGCTGGCAGCGTGTGGCTGACAGTGGTCCAGTACTGATTAGTAAAGGAATTAGAGCGCAGATTGACATTGGGCCTTCTGAAGGCTTGCTCTAAGGGATTGGTCTTGAAGGTCATGTTTATACAGTACTCTGTAGAAGAGAGATACACATATGACAGGACATGGAGGACACAAGAGGATAAGATGGAGGAGGCTGTGCATTTCCTCCTCCAATTGATAATAAGCAAGGTGCAGACCCTCTCTAATGGCTTTCCCACTGCTAGTCATAACAGTACAACATCAGAAGGGCTGTAGATTAAATATTTGGATTTAAAAAAATATATAAATAAATAAATAAATAAATAAATAAAAAAAAAAAAAAAAAAGGTTTTTCAATAGGCCAGCACTTGGCACAGGTTGGGTTTCCAAGTGAATCTTCAGACCAAGACCGCCTTAGTCCATTTATCAGCTGGACTGAGATGACCTTGGTGCTGACATTTTGGGAACTCAACGGAGTATACAAACATTGCAAAGAGCAAGATGTAAAGAGTGCAGAACCCATCAGTAATCCCCTGTAGGTGAAGGAGAGCAGTTGGGTTATACATTCTTCAACAACAAAACTGCACACAAGCATCATATAAACACCTCAGCATAGCAGCTACAACATTAGGCTACTACGAGAAAAGGGACAGGATTAAAGCAGCAGAGATGTGTGTTTGCATGTGTGAGAGGGGGTTTGGGCGTTGAAACAACACAAGTGCGGCACATCCGGGTCGGCGATGAGGTTACCTGGGCTCTCGTCCAATCAGCCTGAGGTACAGATCATAGAGGAAGGCCGGAGCCTTGTGGCTCACGGCGATCCAGTACTGATTGATTAGGTGATTGGATGTGAGATTAACATTGGGCCGACGAAAGGCCTGCTCAAGGGGATTCCTCTTGAACGTGGATATTACATGGTACTCTAAGAAACAGAAGGTTGTTCAACAAAAGTCATCAATCAGTAGTTATACTTTTTTTTTATGCCTGACTGCTGGCAAAATAAATCTTGTCATAACTTTTCATTAAACTGAAAATACATCATAAGATGTATTTTCAGTTTAATGAAAAGGCTGATGTTACCTTGATTTACTGCAGCTAACCCAAATGTTTGTATATAATATTGTGTACCTCACAAGATAAACAAAATACAAATACAATACAAAAACTACCCGTTTAAAGTACTGCTTTAAAGTAATGTTAAAATGCCTATTGAGGGATGCTTCTGATGTTTACATTAAATACTTGAGTTTTACAGAGGCATTCATTATTTGTCAAAACAATTTCACTAACATTGTCTAATAGTAGCTATTTTGGAGCTCGTAGTCCTCACATTTATTTCCCTCAGCAGATGGAGCCTTGTTTTCATAGAATTGTAGATGTTCAAGTCAACAACTGACGCCATTGTCAATAATCAATTTTGAACCTTTGTTGGGCAAACTATCTGCTGTGGAAGATTGATAGGGTAGATATCTCCAGAATGGCAAAAAACAAAGCAAAAAAAACAAAAACAAAAAAACAGACCTTGTGTTGTCAGTTTCTGTCTAACCCCTAAAGATAATAAAAACAGGAGCTGCACAACACAAGTTTGGAGGCTGACAAAGGACGCAAACCTTAGTTTTTTTTAGATGCATCTTGGGCCCACCTGTGACTCAATTTCATTCACGGCATCCAAATTGCAACAAGATGACTTATGGCTGCACCACAGTGCTTACAAATTCGACTTGTAGGACAAATCGTACTTAGAGTAAAAACTACTTTTTACTCCAAACCATAACTTTCCAGTTGTTCTGTATTACGATTTCTTTATAGTAGTTTGGGACTGACCATCACTCATCTGTATGTAGTTTAAGGACAAGAAGTGTGATTGGTTAAAATGTCCATAATCACCTTCAATGTGTGCTAACAAAAACAAAAGTGTGGGATTCACTCTAAGAAAACTCCATATTGATCCAGTTACAAACCACAACTCATGAGCTCTTGGTTTGGGTGTGGCAGGCAGTGGATCAGATTGCAATCAGAGTATGTCATTAGACACGTCTAAACATACAAGCTGCTATTGTCAGGGGCTTTTACAGAGACTGTGTTTAGGTAACATAAGACACATCTTACCAACTTCCCCCCAGTGAAATGGGTTGATCCCACCAGTTGTGCAGTTGTAAACGAGGATGTTTTTGGACCTGTAATAGAATCAATGGTCCAGAGAAAAAACAGAATTTTATTCTCAAATAACTGTCAACATTTTTACACAACTTAACCAGAAGATGCATGTGAGAAGGCATGACCAAACCTGTTGAGTGCCTGTGATCCAGAGTACCAAGCTGCAGCCAGCGTGGCATTGATGACCACATCCACAGGCACCAGGTCAGCCACAGCATCATTAGACGCTCTCATTGTACGCAGGATCCCCTTACCAGCCTGGAGAAAGTGCAAGAAAGACCTCTATTGCATGGTATTGCTATATGCCAACAATTACATCCTCAATTTTACTTAAAATAAAAATAAAAATAAAATATAAAATAAATAAAAGCGGCAATATTTCATCCACATTTTACCGTTTGTTGTGAAAATGGGGTCTTGCACTTTGATCTGACATGCAAGACTAAAATAAATTTATCTTTAAATCTACAACAGCACTTTTTACTCACGGTGCTTATCCACCTGTTTATAGACAAGAGTTGTGTATGCCGTACTAAGCCAGAGTCAGGTTAAGGTCAGAGGCTCCGAGTCTAGTCCTGATTATCTACCAATTGTGTCAATAGAGCATCTCAAGTACAGTAAGTTGCCTGTCATTTAAAGAAGTTCAAGCTCCAGGAGATTACACATCTCAGAATTTGGGCCAATAAGACCACTACATTTGTACATAAACCTTCCTGATGCAGCTTTGTGTCAAATAGATGACAAAGAAAAAAGTATCAGGAACAGGCTCTCTTTACTGAATGTAGACCACCTAAACAGTTTTTCAATACTTACTGCTATGAATATTCCACTAGGTCCATTGTAGTTGTCAATCCAACCCTGAAAGAGCAGTCAGTTGAAAAGGAGCATAAAATTAGTACTGACATGATAGGGTCCATTTATTGACATTTGTTTCCACTTGTGCATAACTCTTGCCCATCCCCTGTGAAGCATTTGAACATTACTTTACAGATAACATAACATTTTGAATTGTAACTGTAACGGAATAAATGTCAAATTACTTTGACAAACATTTGTTAATAGTTTGCTGGTCATAATTACTCAAATTAAAGAAACTGCTTGCTTTTCGTAAGCAATTAATTCTTATATGCTTTAACCTGTTACCATCAGTGCATGGGGTCATATTAATGCAAGCCTAAACGCTTTATTTTAGCTTTTTCCTTCAACATGGTTAACGATGCCATAATAAGAGCCATGAGATGACAGACGGGCATTGAATTTCTCAATTTATGAAGTGGGAGCACCTGGGTAGCTCACCTAATAGAGAACTCTCCCATGTACAGAGGCTTAGATCTTGACGCAGTGGGGGTGGGTTTTAGTTTCCGACCTGCGGCCCTTTGCTGCATGTCATTCCCCTTCTCTCCCCCCCTTTCACGTCTAAGCTGTCCTGTCACAAATAAAAGCCTAAAATGCCCAAAAAAAGAGACTTAAAAAAAATGATGAAGTGCAATTGAATGCACCATTAGTTTACCAAGGTGACATGAATACACAATGGAGCCCACATGCTCTTTTACTTCATTGCTTGTTTACATAACTCATTTGCAGGGTAGGCCAAATGTTGCCACAACAGTGACTTCAGGGAGGCAGGAGGATTTCTCAGTTTCTCAATTTCTTCACCAACTCCTGTAATGGATATGGTGTGTGGAAAAGTCAAGCTGCAGGCTACCGACAAGATAACATTACGGTCTTAGCTGCACGCTATTAGCCGGTTAGCTACTCTGTCCATTTCATTGTCAGTCAGACGTGCCAAGTAGTTGGTAGGTGCGTGAGAGAAAAATAAAACTGTGGGAAATCACAGATCCTGCTCTTGAGTTCAAATCAGGGATGCACCGAATCCAGGATTTGGCCCGAATATTGTTTTTTTTGACAGGGTTCGGTTTCTATTAAACAATTTTCCCCACCGATCCAAACCCTATGCTGCTTGATGTAATGACGTTGCTGTTAATTACGGAATGTGTTTACGTAGGTGGACCGTTTAATGCAGTAGGCTGTGAGAAAATGGAACTCGTGAGCAGTTTGGCAGTACTTTCAGTCTGAATAAGGCAATTACAGCTACATGGTCAATTTGCAATGCCGATTTGTCTCGTGTTGCAAGGACCCTAAACAATACACAACATTACGGCTGTTAAAACATTTGTATATGAATCAAAGAATACGAGTTGTGCATGAAGGAATCTACAGACAGTCAAGCCAAGCATAGGAAGGACAGTCAGATAAAAACTTGTGTTGACCAGGCGTGTTTACTTTATTAATGTGTTTACTGTGTTAATGGACAGAGGATGGGAGTAAGATCTGGTATTCGGCAGAATCTTAACCAGTGGATTCGGTATTCAGCCAAACCCAAAAATCTGGATTCTGTGCATCCCCATTTCAAATGTCAAAATAAAAATAAAACTTTTCATTTGATTTAAAATTGAATGATTCTCTCCGAAAACTGAAATGTAATTGGTGTTGAGATCTTGCCAACTGTCACACCAATTAATCTGGGGTACAATGAACAACTGAAAAAGCAATGCATACTATTAGCCTAAATCACTCACTGGGAAAGGTTCTTTCCAGCTGGCTCCTACTATGGAGGGCCTGACAATGGCTATGTTGAGGTCTCCAGCCTCCTGCTGCACCATATACTCTGCCAAGGCTTTGGTGTAGGTGTAGGTGTTGGGACGTTTCCCGATCAGTTTGGGTGTTAGAGCAGTCACCAGCTCATCATCCATCCAGCTGGACAAAGAAAAAAAAAAAAAAAAACAAGTCTCACTTTGCTACATTTAACCACCAAAAGTAAGAGAAAATTTTAGTCTTTATTTCACAGGGTTGAAGACATGCATATCTATCTATCTATCTATCTATCTATCTATCTATCTATCTATCGTGAGGAAAATTTATTTACCTATTTTGCAAGTTCTCCCACTTAGAAATCATGGAGGGTGCATGTCCACTGTGAGAGACATAATCTAAAAAAGAAATCCAGAAATCACAATGTATGATTTTTTTTTAACTATTTATTTGTATGATCAAGCTGCAAATAAGTATTTGAACACCTGAGAAAATCAATGTTAATATTTGGTACAGTAGCCTTTGTTTGCATTTACAGAGGTCAAACGTTTCCTGTAGTTTTTCCCCAGGTTTGCACACACTGCAGAAGGGAGTTTGGCCCACTCCTCCACACAGATCTTCTCTAGATCAGTCAGGTTTCTGGGCTGTCGCTGAGAAACACGGAGTTTGAGCTCCCTCCAAAGATTCTCTATTGGGTTTAGGTCTGGAGACTGGCTAGGCCACGCCAGAACCTTGATCTGCTTCTAAAAGAGCCCCTCCTTGGTTCTCCTGGCTGTGTGCTTCGGGTCATTGTCATGTTGGAAGACCCAGCCTCGACCCATCTTCAATGCTCTAACTGAGGGAAGGAGGTTGTTCCCCAAAATCTCGCAATACATGGCCCCGGTCCTCCTCTCCTTACAGTGCAGTCGCCCTGTCCCATGTGCAGAAAAACCCCCCCAAAGCATGATGCTACCACCCCCATGCTTCACAGTAGGGATGGTGTTCTTGGGATGGTACTCATCATTCTTCTTCCTCCAAACACGGTTAGTGGAATTATGACCAAAATGTTCTATTTTGGTCTCATCTGACCACATGACTTTCTCCCATGACTCCTCTGGATCATCCAAATGGTCATTGGCAAACTTAAGACGGGCCTTGACATGTGCTGGTTTAAGCAGGGGAACCTTCCGTGCCATGCATGATTTCAAACCATGACGTCTTAGTGTATTACCAACAGTAACCTTGGAAACGGTGGTCCCAGCTCTTTTCACGTCATGGACCAGCTCCTCCCGTGTAGTTCTGGGCTGATTTCTCACCTTTCTTAGGATCATTGAGACCCCACGAGGTGAGATCCTGCATGGAGCCCCAGTCCGAGGGAGCTTGACAGTTTAGCTTCTTCCATTTTCTAATGATTGCTCCAACAGTGGACCTTTTTTCACCAAGCTGCTTGGCAATTTCCCCGTAGCGCTTTCCAGCCTTGTGGAGGTGTATAATTTTCTCTCTAGTGTCTTTGGACAGCTCTTTGGTCTTGGCCATGTTAGTAGTTGGATTCTTACTGATTGGATGGGGTGGACAGGTGTCTTTATGCAGCTAACGACCTCAAACAGGTTCATCTATTTAGGATAATAAATGGAGTGGAGGTGGACATTTTGAAGGCAGACTAACAGGTCTTTGAGGGTCAGAATTCTAGCTGATAGACAGGTGTTCAAATACTTATTTGCAGCTGTATCATACAAATAGTTTAAAAAAAAAATCATACATTGCGATTTCTTGATTTTTTTTTTTAGATTATGTCTCTCACAGTGGACATGCACCTACAATGACAATTTCAGACCCCTCCATGATTTCTAAGTGGGAGAACTTGCAAAATAGAGTGTTCAAATACTTATATTACACACACACACACCACTGCATTATGCAAGGTCTGATTTTCCACTCAAAAAAAAAAATAAAAAAATAAAAATCTAATCCAGATTGTCTTTGCAAACACCTATCCAAGTTCCCCTCATAAGATGGATGCTACTACGTGTACAATCCCTCAGAATCATCCACCAATATCTACTCACACTGTTTTACTAATCCAACTCAGCTTCTAAGCAGCCGTTTACGGCCATGGCTAAGCTGGCATGATCAGTGCATCACTGACAATCTTACTCAATCATACTCCTACCATCCACACATTTGTATACATAAACAAGGCAATCCAAAACAACCATCACCATAATAAGTTGATTGACTGTGCAATAGCCATTCGTTGGTAAAAGTGTTGATTAACTTACTCCAGAGAATCGATGAGTCTGCGGTAGTCTACGGGGGGAGGGTACACAATTTCTTCAATGAGCTCTCGATCACAGTTGGCATAGGCTGTGGAAACATGAAGGAAGACCTCCAGGTGCTTCATCCTGTGGGCCAGTGCCAGCATTTTCTGGGTGGCCAGGACATTAAGCTGCATTGCATCTCTGGAGGAGGAAAAGGAAGTTAATGTTTGACCTTCAGTGGATGAAATTAACTGACCAAATACAGCATGAACATGTTTTATTCTTCAGATATTTGTATTAGCAATGCGGGACTAAAGACAGACTGTTTTGGCATCCACGTGAGGTCAAAACCTGCAAGATAAGATGGATATCAAATGTCTCGAGCAAGGATTTAGTTAACCTAGCATAAAGACTGGAAACTGGGAGAAACTGCCCGCTAATCATTCATTTGACAGAGTAAAACACAACAGACCATAACTATTTTCCAATTAACAAGCTCAGGAACACACACATTGATAAACATGGTTAACTTAAACAGGGCTCAATGCTAACTTTTTAAAGTGGTTGCCAGGCTTTGTAACGAGGAATCAGCTTTTGGTGGACAAATTGAACATATGGTTGCCATGTTTTAAACTGCCTGTATTTGAAGCAATTAATTTCATGCAACTATACCAGACATTTTAATAATGAAATAACTTCTTTCACCAGTAAATTGCTGTTTAACAGCAAACAGATGACAAAAGGGCCTTTTACAATGTCTTTGAATGCACCACGAGGTTTACCAGTTTTAAGTAAACAACCTTTATTCACATCTGTGTTGTTTTTCCACCAATGACCAGTGCTAGCTTGCGTCTTTTAGCTCATAGCTTTAGCGGCAGACCGTTGTACGTCCCAGCGTTGGAATCCTCTACAGTGAAATAGTCACTTTTACACTGTTAAACGGTCAGCATTTTAACTGTGCAACCATAATGAGGCACTGAAATCCGCGTTGCTATTACGTCCAGTATCTACTGGGCAACGGTGCCATATTAGCACCAGATTTTAACATGTGCCATTAACGTGAATACAATTGCATTGCCTGTATAGGAAGACAAATGTGTTGCGCATGAACATAGGATGTAGCGTTCAAAGTTTACAGAGACCACCAAATAAAATAGTGACTTCTTTTGAAATACGATTTTTTAAGTTTTATCCAAGCCTCACGCCAGTCGGCATCGGCAAAAGCGGAGCCTGAAGTGTAATGCAGGGTGACAAACGTCAGGAAATAGTGAGAGGTGTGAGACGCAAGGTTGGCGGGGTACAGTGCCATTGCAAATATCCTATAGCCCTAAAGGATTTCATTTTCTATAAAAGCTTGTAAAACATCAACACTGTTGTCCATAATCAATTTAAGAACATAATTTCTTTTCAGGAAAAACTGGGCTATTAGAATATCTGTGCTGCACTGAGGGGGGACACACACACACACACACACACACACACACACACACACACACACACACACACACACACACACACACACACACACACACACACACACACACACACACACACACACACACACACACACACACACACACACACACACACACACACACACACACACACACACACACACACACACACACACACACACACACACACACACACACACACACACACACACACACACACACACACACACACACACACACACACACACACACACACACACACACACACACACACACACACACACACACACACACACACACACACACACACACCAAAATTTGTTATATTTCTTACATAAAGTGTATCAATCTTGCATTTAACAGTATGGATTAATTGCACAATAGTCCCGAAAAACTCTGGGCTTCTAGGCTGGATATAAAACCTTCTGTAAGGGATAAGAAGACAAAAATAGCAGAACAGGGCGACTATTAGTTTTTAGCACCAAAAGACAGTAAGTTTCTACTAGTTATATTATTAAGTTACAAAGTTATGAATCAGAAGTGCCGTTTGGCATCATACACGACGCACTTGACCTCAGAAGGGAAATAAATGGCCCAAAATGGTCTACGTTGATCATAGCGCCCTCTAATGGTCCATCTTTACCAAAGTTAGTACAGAGCCTCCGAGCTGTATGCCAAACAATTATCACAGGTTTGGTGTTGAGGGCATTTACTGTGGCAGAGATATTTCAAATTTCCCGTTTAAATACTTTAAGTTTTTCAACACAACCAACAAACGTTAATTATAGCACCCCCTAATGGTCTATCTTTACCAAATTTTGTACAGAGCCTCCGAGCGGCATGACAAACGATCACAGGTCACAGCCTAGGACGAGTTTGAAAAAGTTGGTTTTGCGCTTAGAGTGGGCAAAAACACGTTTGATGTCATTGCAGCACCACCTAGTGGTGAACACGTGTAATATTTTGTAAATCAGGTCAGCTATGGGAAATTAACCTGGTAGATGGACAATGGGTTGGTTAATTTCCTGTAATTCACTTAATCCAAACTTGGTCCTATAGGCCACATCCACTTCAACCAATCAATACCCCACAATAGGGGGCACCTCAGGAGTGGCCCTAGATGGTACCCATAAAATTTTGTAAAAAAAAAAAAAAAAAAAAAAAAAATACAGATGTTCATGACAAACTTTTTGTATTTGTAGCACCCCCTAGTGGCCAATTTTTGTGAAATTTGTTAGGTAGCTACAGAGGGTCGTACTAAACAGTAATCTAAAGTTTGGCCGAGATATGGCAAAGTTGGTGTTTTCATTGTTCGCTACACAAATTTGTTTGTGCATAATATCTGGGCACATTTTGTCAGGTCGGTGTGGAGATGATGTGGGGCAAGTTTCATGCAGATCAATCGCACGGTCTAAGAGGAGTTAGAAAAAAAAAAACTCACGATCTTTCACGCATAAAAGTCTAGGGGGAAATGGGTGTGGCCAATATCACGAGATTCAGTTGGTTCCAGGGAACGTGTGGAAATGGTTTTTAAATTTCCAATGTACGGGTTGGGAGTTATAGGGCCAAACACATTTTTCTGCTATAGCGCCACCTAGTGGTGAAAATGGATCAATTGTTGCACCTGAGGTTTTTGCAGAGTTTTGGATCAGTCCTGAAAATGGCACACTGCCACCATGTACTGCAGCGGCAGTTTAACATGTAGAAGAATAATAGAGGAAGAGGAAAATAATGCTTAGAAAAACAATAGGGTTCCACAGCCCAGCTGCTGTGTGAACTACATAGCCTTGCCACACGCGGTTCCCAGCCCCCTTGGGCTTGGACCCCTAAATATTTAACAGGTGGTTTCCAAAGGGACCAACCAGAGGCCACGAAACGGTTCCCAATTGACTCATCTGATTTCCAAGGGCAGCCGTTACTGTTAGGCCCTGTTAAAAGTGCAATTAGAGAGAAATAGGCATTGCACATATTCTCAAAAAAAAATAAACATGGAAAATTACGAGCAAGAAATTAAACAGACTACTCACTTGAGTGGCTCATTAAAGCGGATGGTGGCGGCACAGTGGAAAACAATGTTAATGTTGTCAGCCAGGATGCTCTGATCCTCTTTACTCAGATCCAGCTCTGGCTGTGTAAGGTCACTGTTCACTGCTATGATCTTCTCTGCAAAGCCTGGTTGTTCGTCTTGCACTCTCTCAAACAACTGAGTGGGGGGAAAAAACGTAATAAAAAAAATGATGTCCACGTTACAGTACATAGTAAACTGTTATGTACAATTATAATTGTAAAGTATAACATCATTGTACAATTAAGTGTGCAGCGGAAGATACAATTTCAAAGAAAAGCCATTTCCTTCCTGCTTCATGTCAGTGGTGCATGGCTGATGGGAGAATGCCCTACTTCTCTTCCAATTATCCGGCAAGAGATCCTAGCTCTCTAAATTCCTCTTAATCTAGAAACTGATGATGCAAGCAATGCCAACCAACAGCAGCCTGTTGCACCAGCTGATATGGGTTTCAAAATGTAAAGTATTCAGATGGCTGCTTTATAAATCATAAAGCATTGTTTTCAGCATTATTCACACAGATGCATTACATTACGTTGTAGTTTGATGTGACACAAGGTGAAGATGGCTGTGTTATACATAAATATGGTCATAAATAATAAACAAGCCTCTGAAAAACTGTGAGAACAGATTCTGCTGAAGTCAACATCTAAACAGTTCGGCAGCATTTAATCCATTCACTTTCATACAGTTACACCCCCCGATACCACTGCTATAGCGATACTTTTAAAACGGTGCCGGTGACTAAACAGTGCCTTAACCAATACTTAAATAATAAAGTTAAGAAAAAAAGAAGGGTACTAAACAGTTGGTGACAGTAAAGAACAGCTTGTTTATTGCCAAGGCCATATAATAAATATTTAATGACGTAATAACTATAACTTATTTCCCCAGTGAATTGCTGTTGAATGCCTAAACAACTACCAGATGGGAAAAGGGTATTAAAAATCTCTGAATGCACCACAAGGCTACCTGTTTTAAGCGAAGGCACCGCGTGTGATGTTTAATTCCGACAACGGCAGCAGCTGCACTGCAGAGCAGACAGTTGCGTCCCCGTGTTGGAATCCTCTACAGTGAAATACAGTCACACTTTACACCGTTTAACGTTAGCTGTCAGCTGTGAAAACAAGGCAAGCGTACACCAAACATTGACAGTGTCCTTACAAAGGATGCAGTCGGTAACTGAAAATGTATTCCTAAAGAAAATACTTTAGAGGATTATCCTTCAATAGGACAACCAAATTACATACAACTGCTCAGGGAAGGTGCACATTTTTTAGGGGCATCTTCACTCCACGTTACAACAACCAGCTTGTGTTGTGCAACCGGTTTTTACTAAATTAAACTCTGAATTATGCTCAAACTAACAACTCACGCATAGCTGGTACCAACAGATTTCACCCTCACGTAATCCTTTACGTCCATCAAACACCCATCAGATGGTGCCACCCCATCTCTTAGCTCTCTACTCACCTTGCAGTTGATGACATCAGCAATGCGGGCCTGAGGGCTTTGACCAGCTTTCGACCTGACCATCACATAGACACTTTTGACTTCTGGGCAGGACCTCAGCAGCTTCTCCAGCAGCACCTTTATCAATTAGCAAGTAAGAGGTACAAAGTCACATTTTCCTCTTTGGAAAGTTAAGTTTGTCCAATGCAGAAGTGAAGAGAAATAAACTAAGGTGTGGTGTCAAGAATGCTTCTTTCTCCACAAAGTCTGAACAGACTTGAATAAACAAAAAACAATGGCTGTTGAATAAGGCTGTAAAAAAAAATTATGGCCATATCTACTGCCGGATGTAAAGACATGTACAGCTGTCCACTAGTGATTGGCTCATTCAGATAGGATTTTTATACCAGGTGAAAACATGTTTTTATTACCCATGCCTTCACAGCACAATACTTCCAATTCAGCATAAAATAAGTGTCAAATAGTCATGACTGGTGGACAATTTTAATTTTTCCCCCTTCATGGTGTAGAAAGTTAACAGACCTAAAATCTACATGCTTAGTTACTTACTGTGATATATGGACAAAAATGGCATTAATAACACCCTTAAGTTAGCATAAACTTGTGCACAAATAAATCAGCAAGAATGTATGTATGTAACTTATTTGCTTGCATGTTATATTAAAAAAGAATGAACTTGAAGTATTTCCAGACAGGTTTCCTCTCATCTCACCCGGTAGTCCACATGATTGGGTTCAGTCATGTCAATGCTATTTGCCACTTTTAAAGATTTTTGGGGCTTTTCCACTTTATTAAAGTTGATAGACTGTGTGTGAGTGAGTGAGTGAGTGAAAATAACATAGCAAAAAAGGTCCACAGGTTGGATTCGAACCCGGGCCGCTGCAGGACATGGGGCGAATGCTCTTACTGCGTGAGCTGGAGGTCACCCCTGGCATTGGCTACTTTCCTATTCAAAGTACTACTGTACCTTGCCCATGAAGCCTGTTGCTCCAGTGATCAGCACCGTTTTCCCTGCATAGTATTCTGGGATGTTCACCATGATGAGCTCCTCAACACCACTACCACCTTCAGAGAAAAAAAGCAAAGGGAGGATTACAATTGGGTGACAAACTTATAGCGTTCCCTTGATCCATGAGGTGTTTCCTATGTGGAGACTAAGTAAAAGTGAAAGATAAAATCAGAATTGTAGCTTGGAAGGAAGTTGTCTTTTACAGACTTCCGCCTCACTCATCCGGAACACACTAAACCGCAAACTTGAATAGTCAGTTTATTTTTTTTATTTATTTTTTTGTAACAGTACGATGCAGCCCTCTGATCATACTTGTCCAACATTTTACATGACACGAAAAGGATGAGAAGTAATGACAGACTTCTGAGCACTAATCACGATTTACTCTGTGCCAATTTGGTAACAGTTGTGGGTTGTGCTTATGGCCAGGCCACTGATGTCACAAATTGAAAATAAATAAAAATAAGCTACTTGCGAGTGCAAAGTTGTGTTTCATTTACCATGCAAAAAAATGTTCTACAAGTTTTTGGGATACGGTCAAAATTGTTATCGGTCAACTGTTACTCATGAATATCCCTAACCAGTTGCAAACTTTTAAAGTATACAGACAGAAATGTACATTTGTCCCAAAAAGGGCTGCAATTGTGTTTTTAAATAAATTAAGCCAATACATATTGCAGATTAATTTGTTGATTGACTAAATCTTTAGTCCCAAATCTGTGGCAAACATTACAGTTGGAAAGCAGATCACAATGTGATGTGTTGACTCTATGCACTACTGCATGTAGCCTTATCAGTCAGATTATGTTTATTTAAGCAAAGTGACTGGAGCTGATAACGGCCATTCAGGAGAGAACTTATCTAATCATTAACTATGGGATTCTTTTATCAGCCATTGTTTGATTATACAACACTTCAAACAATGTCAAACCCAAGTCAGCTATTAAAGTACTAGAACACCGCCACAACTTAATACTGCTTAACCAGTGTTTCCTCTATGTGGATTATGTAGTGGCGGCCCGCCATGGCAATATTTCTGCCACCAAGTATCAAAAATAGGGCAAACGCACAATGTAGTCGTGGTTGCCTGCTGACATAATGCACCCTCATTGGCTGCCACTCACATTGCAATTTAACAAGTACAACTATTCAGAGGTTATTGGGCCCACCCAGTTTAACTACACATGCTGTTGTGTTGATGTAGTTTGTCAAAACGTTCCCTTTCTTCAGAGTTAACAAACAGCTCCACCAAAAATGTCACCGCGGTGGGTCCGTTCTAATTGGACAATGTTCAACTTGTCAGTTCTGTCAGCTCATTGTTCTGATATCAAACATCTGGAAACATTAAAACCATAAGGGAGTCAGTAATAGAAAATAAAAATTGGAACTAGTCTAGATGTAGTCATTTGGGCTTTGATTTCCCTATCAAGAATTTCTTGTAAAATTAATTTTGTAGACTTGTAGAAGCGCCCTAAAGTCCATCAAAAATACAACTGTGGTGTTGTGTGAATGAATATAAATAAAATTGTGTTGCAGTGAAGTGTCATTTCCATTTCATACAGAATACATTTGACGACGGGGGCAGACAGACCTGAGGAAAAAAAAAAATTTTTTAAGTTTTCTCTCCCCTTTTCTCAAGGGAATTATGAGCCTGAGCCAGATTTAAATCAACGTTTTATACATGGGCCGTTATAATTGACATTTTTAACAACTCGTGAGAAACCTGAAACAATCAGGCCTGGTTGCGCAATTATCGGCGACAAGGCAACAAATTGGGACTGGGACACACACACGCACGCACGCACGCACGCACGCACGCACGCACGCACGCACGCACGCACGCCATAATGTATATGGGTGAGCTATGGGAGAAGCTGGAGAGGTATGGGTGAGCAGAACTTATGTTATTTTGCTGCCGTTATCCTGACTCAGGGATCATTTTACAAAGTCTACAGACTACCACGTTGTTGTTGGCAACTCCCACACTTTAGAAGACCCTGTGTGAGCCTCTCTCAACGTGATGTTGCGAGGAATCCATACTTGCGCTGTTGCTGGAGGCAGCAATGTTATTTTTAGACGCAATGCTAATTATTTGTGTTAACGCATTTATGTACTCAATGTACTAATTGTAACTAATTGTTAGGTAGGCCAATCTCTCTCACCCTCTCGACTCAGTGCCCATTTAGTTAGTTGCCCATTTAAATAGTTTTCAGTTACATTTTCACAAAACCCAGTCAGGGTGCTAATGATCAGAACAATCGGTAATGAGAATTGTATTAGTATATATTCATTTATGTTTTTTTCTTAACAACTTAGCTTAAATTTTATGCAACTATACAACTTTTGTCTGTGTGCTTTGGTTTATGTTGCCAGAGGGTCAAAGATGAATTTCCAGAGTATGAATGAATTTAAGCTCATAGCTTAGCTTTATTATACCCAACTGCAGAAGTCTTATGTATGTAAACCTGCAATGACACTTATTGTTGAAATGCAACATTTTATTTAGAAATAAAAACCCATTCATATCCCATCCGGGAAATAGTAGGCCCGACTCTCGTCAGCTGACTGAATTGTTCTGTTGAGCCAAAATTACACCTGGAACTGGTCACAGTGAAAGCGGCGCTCCTTCACTAGCCAGAATTCCCCCCGCTGCTCTCTGGACCTGAGGGTCTCGTGTACCCACACCCTTCTCCCTATATCCTCACAACCAGGGCAAGTGTCAAGGCTTTCTTTTGATTCAAAGAAACAAACATCTTTGTCACCAAATCGCTACTGGAATTGTTGTGTATCCTATACAATGTTGCATGTACTACACATCTGATGTAAACACGTGACGTGCATTCAAATATTGCCACATGTATGACGTAAATGTAGAAAGTCTTGCCTATTTTGCTCTGGGCCCAGCGGCAAGCACAACAAATGTATTTTTGTAATAGGATGCAACCTAGTGGCGAGTGTATGCTGCATACAATGTGAATCTACGCACGGTATGTAGATACGTAAGATATGTAATACAGGAGGCAGTGCGGCAGTTGGTGGACATGGCTTCACTTGGAAGCTCACTGTGCCTCATGTGAAAGTCTGACTGCCTCCTAAGTACATGGGCCTCATTCTTAAGAACATTTTTCCAAAGAAAAGCCTACGTCTGATTTATGACACGTTATTAAACAGGAGAATTTTTCACAGGTATGTTCTTATGATGAATCCCAATGTCTTGGTAAATTGAATGCTAGTCCCCGTTGCTCCTATTTAGCATAGGTAATTCCTGTTAATTCCCAGAAAAAGGCCTGAGGTGGCAGCGCCGTGTGCACACTTACTTTACACTTTAGTAATTCTGAAGTGGAGGTACTGCTGCAAGAAGTTATCCCAAAAAAAATAAAAATAAATAAACGACATTTAGTAGCATCAGCAATGGATACAAAGATGCAAATACACATGCAGTGACCACTGAATCTGATGGAGTAAAAAGAAATTAGTTTCATCTGAAATCTGAGGCAAAAAAATAAAAAATAAAAATAAAATACACCAGTGTAGTGTAGTCAAAAAGTTAAATAAATTACATCCTAAGTCCATTCTTAAACACTTTTTCTTAACCCCATTGGTAAACGGCAAGTGGTCAAGGAGTGTGGTGAAAGAGAATTCAAGAGAAACTAGAACTGCAAGCAGTTATGACGGGGTCCGAGCCTCATCGGCATGAGTCGCCCAACGACCCGGGGAGCACGCAAAAGCTGAACCCAAAGCTTAACGTCAGGAAATATCAAGGAAGTAGGACCTGCAAGGTCTGTGGTACAAATATCCCATTAACATTGACTGAGTAAAAGGGCCAAAACCGGTCTATGTTGACTATAGCGCCCTCCTATTGGCCGATCTTAGCCAAATTTGGTACACAGCTGCAAAGCATGTCAGACAAGCATAAGACGTTTCATGGTGATAGCCATTACGACGACAGAGATATTTCATTTGCAAATGTTCCATTTACATCCATGGAGTTATTGTCAAAACACAATGTTGATTATAGCGCCCCCTATTGGGCGACCTTCACCAAATTTGGTAAAGAGCTTCAGAGTTACATGTGTTTTGCTGATAGCATTTCATATGGCAGAGATATGCTAAAGTTGGTGTTTGGTTGCTAGCTACAAAATTTAGTTTTGTGGTAAATTGCGCATAATTTAACATAGCAAAATTCTTTCTTAACTTTTGGTCAGGTTGTTAGTTATAGGCAAAAACACGTTTGATGTGATGAGGACCACCTAGTGGCCCATGTGTACAATTTTTGTTATGTGAGGTCCATGAACCATTAACATCTAAACTAAATTTGTTCACGGTGTGTTATTGTAGCTAGCTACAAAAATTTGTGCGCAATTTACACAATTTTCATATAATAAACTTTGTCAGATGGTTCGCATAGTCTAGGAGGAGTTGGTTGACGATAAGTTGCTATTTCTCGCGCATAAAAGTCAATGCGGAAATGTGTGGAGATATATCAGGAGATTCAGCTGAATTCAGGGAACGCGTGGATGTGCAATGTACGGTTTGGGACTCAGTTTATTCTGCTAGTGTCACCTAGTGATGGAAGTGGCTGAATTCCTTTTTCTGAGGTCCTTGCAGGGATCTGGAAATCATGAAAATGGCACCACCCGACCATGTAAGGTTTAGGCTATAGCATGACTAACAATGTAGAGAGGAAAAAAAATAAAAAATAAATAAAAAATAACTTTACGAAAACAATAGCTCTGCTGGATCTGTGAACCGTATTGCCAACGCGATTTCCAGCCCCCTCGGGCTTGGACCCCTAATTGGGAAAATACAACAGTGGTGCTAGGCGAATCAGACTGGCCTCAACACTCGGCGAATGATACTGATGTGGGTGGGTCAGCTGGTGAAAACTATATACCAATAATAAGATGAATACTAAAGAATCTAACAATACTGTGAATACTGCTGAATCAGCATTCAGACAATTATGCCGTTTAATAAAGCGACATATCAAATAACATTGAAAACATGAATTCAGAGAGATAGAAGACAATAGAATATTTGTGCGCTACACTCTGAGCACACATACTCAGGCCAATGCTGCAGATTCAGTTTGCTGCATCACACCCATTGCCAGGTGGCCGGCTCCAGCTGTATGCTGGTCACATGACTACGACTGAGCAGCACACTGACTGAAGGCAGCTTCTGAATGCACTCACTAAAGGGAAAGCCACAAGAGAAGTCTAGTGTCAACACTAAGTGTCAAATTTATTAAGATGCAGTTTGTCAGTATGGGACTTCATTCAAGGTTGCAGACAGTTTGCATTTTAACATTACTTTAAACTCAAACCTATGGCCTGGCCCATCAGAAAGTACCAGCTGAAAACAGGACCCATTGGTGGGAAGAGGAACTTTGGCCTAAGTGGCAAACTTTCCCTTAACCTAAGTGGCTTTGCCACTTGTCAGGCCACCATGGTAAATAAGAACCCGTTCTCAAGTAACAGTGAAACATCTTAGCTGTGGGAAAAACCATTGTTGTTATTTATGTGCTTCACTTCACATTTAAAGAGTATACACACCAACTAAAGATTTGTCTTACGTCTAGGACGTGTATGCATTTTTATCTACTTTGACTACAAATCAAGTCTGTCTTGGAGGCCTACACAAAATATGCAAGGATTTTTGTGTGTAGGGGAGGCACACTCAAAATGTCTGACATTCCTTACAGCAGAAGGAACAGTTCAAGTAAAGAAGGGGGAGAGAAAAGAGCCTTGCATTCAATTCGTAGTTGGCACAGATAATTGCAGCAGTCAGTCTCGGTCTGCTGTATGGAGCATATGGATTTAGTGTTAGCTGAATGACAAAAAAATGGTGGACAAAATGGGGACCGTGCGCAACCAGTGTGCACAGCAGGTGGCTTATTCTAGCAGCAATACTTCAATATGATGGCACATTTACAGGGCCAATCATGCAAGTGTGTCCGTTGAGCTTATGCTTCACCAGGTATTGATAGTCTACAATGTGGCCAAACGGTTTGGTTTGATTAGAAAACATTTTAAGTTCTTAGCCAGAATTTTGTTAAGATTAACTAATTTTTGCAAAATAATGAAAACGCATGCTGGCAAGGCCAACACTTAATGTCAAGCCCTGCAGTCAGCGTCATGTAATGTGAAAAACCACTGGCAGATAAAGAGTAAAAAGGTTACACACACACACCCACACCTGGGTAATCCTTAACAGCCATTCAATACCTACAGGAAAGATTTACCAAGCAGATGAAATGTGTTGGGATCGATGCATGCTCCAGCAACACTGAGATCAGTCTGCAATAACCTGGTTACTCTAGTAAGAAATGCCAAGTTCCTGGCCCATGGTGATGTCACAACACCCCATCTTTGTAAGTGGCTTATATAGACTTGTAGTTCAAGTAAAAAACAGACACACACGCGCACATTAAACACACGCACGTTAAACACACGAGGAATGTCATATGACAAACAGCAGTAGTGTTCCTGTCTGACAAGCCAGTCATAAGTGCAAAGTGTTGCTGAATATATGATTGTGCTTGTGAAGCATTTAAGCACCGATGGTTAAACTATTCTGTGTAAAAGACACTGGCTCCAAAAAGTCTATTAAAAGGGCAACTATGCAGTTTTTTTTAGCTTAATTTACCTTAACAACTTTGGAGCCATTGAATGATCATGGAAGTTTCTCAATCTGTGTTCTTCTATGGACTTGTGTCCTTGTGAAACGTCATGTTCAGTCGCCAAAGTACAGACCCAATACACAAGTTAGCATTTTGCCAAGAACAGTTAAAAATCCTGGATGTGTCCTCGACACGCCCATTTTTCCGATGATACATCGGATGGTAACTTGTGTGAACTTGGCAGGGCCAGTATCCCAGAATTCAATTTGGGTGTAAAGCGCGGATGGTTTCCGGTACACAGATACAACAGAAGTGGAAAGTTTTTCACAATTTACGTCTATTATTAAATCAATAATTTCATTTTTAAGGCAAGAAACCAACTGTGTAGATTTTGAATATAGGCAGTTTAACGAAAATTGATGGTGAATTATAAAAGCCTTCGGAGTTGGAAAGCTCCACAATCCCCGGCGGGTGTAGCAAGCTCGCCAGCCGGGAATGACTCTCGCGAGCCGGTCAGTCAGTCTGCTCACAGACCCCTCTTGCCCCACATTTAGACAGACCACTGCAGCAGCGACAATGGCAGAGATAAGCCAGGTTCACAACTGTAAGATATTTAAAACAATTTTTACCGCTGTTATTCTGTATTTCATTCATTACATTCAGCGTTTTGTTCTGTGTATTGTTGTAATTGTTTTTATCGGGGGACAACTGAGGAAACCAGGGCAAGCGCTCTCTGTGCTGGGGGTGTTGCGCAATAACAGGAACAGCGTTTTGTGTGCTTCTGAACTTGCGAGTTCATTCTTCCAGGTACAACCAGCAAGAACGGTCTCCCCAAGAACACAAGTCCGTTCTTTGTTTACTTGGCATTGAGAAACGCCCTATGACTTTTTTCCAAGTTGAATGGTGGTTGTCACATTCTCCCTAGCGCCTGTGAGCGGGAAAAATAAAAAATAAAAAAATAACACCCCACCCTTGCAAACTTCTGCCGCGAGTCGTCGGACTCAGCGTCAGGAAGTATCACGTGATATCAAGTCTCGCAGTTAAACGAGAACCAGCCAACAAGGTAGCAATGGCGTCCCCCAAGTTTTTTTACACTATAGTCATGGCTGAGCCGGCAAAAGGAAACAAACTTAGGAAAGCATTGTCAGAGGAACAAAGAGGAAAACAGATTGACCAAACATGGAGTCAGACACAAGTAAACAGAGGAGCTGCCAAATATCTACTCCAAAGCTGTAAGGGGGGGGGGGCCTCTAAAGAAACCTGCAAGCAAAAAGCATAGCGCTCCTTTAAGTTCACAATACGTTAAAAATGTCTTGGAAAATAATTTGGTTAATAGTAAGTATCTATAACTTGATGAGGGCAACATCTCCCCCTCCCCTTTAAACTTTCTATACATTACTAAAATAAGTTACTTCAGACACATCTTAACAGTGATGACATGATGATTTCAGCAAAGAAAGTATTATACACGAGCCAACATATCAGAGCAAAAAACAGACTACCAACAGGCATTACGAAGGCAACAAATCCAGTGATTCTCACTACTCACAGCTGCCTTACATCTTTACCACTCACTGTCCATTTGCACAATGCGCGACGCTATGTTTGCACTTTAGAGCACAGTCGCGCTGCTCCCGCACCGGCGCGCTTTGCTCGACGCAGCGACAAACTGGGGCGTCGTTAACGAGCGTTGTTGCCGCCTTTGGTCTGACAGGCCCTTTAGGGCCCTTGTAGGCCTTTCAGATCAAGAGCGGCAACGACACCGCTGCACTCTGAAACCCATTGTCCACAATGGCTTGCGACGCGCCAAGACGGCGTTTCGCTGCGTCATGCAAAACGCGGGCGCAGCAGCTGCGTTTAAAGTTCTATCTGGTTGAACTTTTGGCGAAGCGCGCTGTAGATGTGCGCTGAACCAAGCGGCAGCCCAGCGCAAACCGCGTTTCGTCTGAAAGGCCTAATAAACTTTATTTAATTAAAACACCGACTATTTGGGATTTGAATGCCTTTAACATGATTAACGTTCCTGTTAGCCTGGAAGTACATTAAGTTGAGCCGCTTAGGTAACGTTAGCCATCGCCTTAAATTAAAGTCCCTCATATGCTGCCAGAGCACTCAATCTTCCTCATTTAAGTGCTCAACGTTAAACAGTGTTAGCGTGCGGGAAAAGGAGAACCATTGAAAATTGAGTTTGTTTAACACAACAGCCCCAGGGCGGCTGGGCGGTCGCATTGGTGACCAACTCTCAGTGGGAACGTTAGTGAGGGGAAAATGCGAGTAACGGTATACAGTAAATGCCCATAACGTCTAACTTGGTCCCTAACGTTATATCTGCGTATCTTCGGCCAGCATTACAGTAGTGTTAGCCACCCTTTCCTCCTCTTGGTGCATCTCTTCCTACACGATGTCACACGTTGAGCATTTAGAAAACCAATTATGAGTGCCGCAGTCAATTAATACAGGGTACATACGGCTCGTGGACAGAATTTGAAAGGTATACGTACCAGAAATATCGTTGTTTCCCGGTTGTTCAACTTGGGAGTGTGTTATGTGGCGGCGCAGCAGCTTGTACAGCTAGAGTGGACACTTAGCAGCAGGAAGCCAGCAGCCTGGGCGGATAAATGTACTGCCGTGACGTCACCGGCTCGGCACAGATAGGGTGAAAAGATGTCTCACTCCTCCGTATTTCACTTCATCTAAATAAAAAACGGCTTCAGGTGAACTTAAAACGAACACATTCTGGGAGTCAGCTATTAAAATGTTGCGAAAAAAGAAAATGCGAAGTAGAAGCGTTTCCATCAACTTTTAGAGCAAATAAACTTGACTATGCAAAGTGTAGTTTCGTCACAAGTTGACATTACGCATAGCCTAGTTGTAGGTTGCAAACCAGCTTGCTAAATCAAACAGTTTAACTAAGAGAGGTAGCATTGTACAAATTGGCCACCTGTGCAGAATACAGCATTGCGGCAGAGACATTTGATGTCGGCTAGACAACCGTTCTACACGGTATGCATGGCCATACGATTCAACCTGTTGAACCAATTCGTCAATGAAACCGACATGGCTGAGACACAGGCTATAGCGCACCGCATCTCCACTACGCACCTTGTGCCACAAGTGTACGGCGCACAAGAAGTTGCAGAAGTTGGGACCCATTTCCCGACCCAATCCGTCCCCCATCCGATGGATACCTGGACTAGTCATGTGATTTACATGTTCGCTACGCCACAACTTATTCAGCATCTCCAATTTTGCGCATTAACTCTTTTTCAAGAAAAGGCAAAAAGAAGAAGAAGAGAGTGCGTGCGTGCGTGCCTATTTCTGTGGTTTTCGGAAGATAGATGACATGATGCATTCATGTTTCCACTAATACATTACAGCACTCCCTCTGCAGTAAAATTGTTAAATCCATCCAATAAAAACAATTTATTTTACTTTTCAACATGAATTCCAAAAACCTCAATGTACATGAAACATACAGCTGGTTTGATTCAGGTAGCATCTTTATAAATAATGTCCTACTACTGGTCAGTCAGCATCTCATTCCCTGGCTTGCATACAAATTCAGCTGACTGTACTGGACAGTAGATGTATTCATGTTTCATATTTTTAATACATTTTAGTCTAAATACTTCTCTGGATTGAAGGGCCTACATTGCCACAAGGTTTGCATTATATGAGACATCCCACTGTTCACGTGTGTGTCCAGGTAGGTTCACAGGTTGGGATCTTCTATCACAGTTTGAGTCAGCTAGTGTAGGCTACATGCCAACTTTAGGGGATCCAAAACATTTTACCGAAGCCTGATTACTTAACTGCTGAAAGAAGACATGGCCACATTGTCCCTTAACACATTATGTATAATTCATAAAACATACGTGCTCAATGCAATACAGTCATGGTGTTTGCAACTACAATAACTAGTTTGGAATGACCATTTGCTTGTGGTGGCTATATGTTTTGGTAATGTTAGCAAACTTTAAATATATTGCTAACTGGCCTTATTGGGCCAGGTTGCTGACTTTCTGACTCCTTTCTCTACATTTAACTACGTGTCAGCATTTACCATGTGTAGCCTGTGATGAAATGCATTCAGTACATTTAAAATAGGCCTAACCAAGATATGTGTATAAATATAAATATGTTCAAGCCACATGGCTGCTGAACTAGTGAATAAGGGTACTGGCACCTTTTTGGTTCAATTCAGGCACTAGCCTAATAGTAATTTGTGCACTGTGACATCTCCACTCCAATTGTGATATCAGTGCCTTATTCAGGGCAATCATAGCCAGATCAACCTATAGAGTGCCCCAGGAAAATATTAGCTCATGAGCCCACACTTACCTCCTCACCTCTCTTTGAAATGTGTTCTGACTACAGACAACCAGAAACAAAGCCAGCACTCTATGCCAAAATAACACAAACTGGCCCCATGTTAAACTTATGTCTTAAAATTAGATCTTGACTCAGTCAATTTGCTATTAAGATGGACCCACCTTAGCTAATCGGTGCAAATTTCCTTACAAATTCGTAATCAAATTACAGAAACCAACTGACATTCACTGAACATGGAACATTTTAAGGGTCTGGGGCCCCAATGCACCTACCTGCTATGAACAGTTAGTAATTCAGCCTTTAAATATGTTTTCATGCAGGGAAAACTAGCACATCCAGAGGAAACCAACCTAAACAACTTTCCACACAATAGGACCCCTAAAGGATTTAAATCCAGGACCATATATGCCATCATGCTGCATACACTGCCAACAATAGCTTGAGGCTCAGCTTTGTGTAATTTGTTACATTGTATAATGTATATTAAAGAAGGCTAAAACATTTCTTGACTGACAGAACTGACAGAAATAGCATGTGTTGGGAACAACAGATTTTACATGTTTGGCTGTAGGAAACATACTTCTAAATCTAAAACCATTTGTTATACCTGGCCACAAAGCCTCCTGGGGAAGTACTGTAGGACTGTTACCCTTTTCTGGTGATGACCCTGCCTCTGCAGAGTTATTTTTATCCCCGGTGAGGACAGAATGTATCCCCCTCAAAGTCATCAATGTCACTTCACCAGTAGACCATATATTATACTTAAAATAGAAGTACACTCACCTATAGGATTATTAGGAACACCATACTAATACTGTGTTTGACCCCCTTTCGCCTTCAGAACTGCCTTAATTCTACGTGGCATTGATTCAACAAGGTGCTGAAAGCATTCTTTAGAAATGTTGGCCCATATTGATAGGATAGCATCTGGCAGTTGATGGAGATTTGTGGGATGCACATCCAGGGCACGAAGCTCCGTTCCACCACATCCCAAAGATGCTCTATTGGGTTGAGATCTGGTGACTGTGGGGGCCATTTTAGTCCAGTGAACTCATTGTCATGTTCAAGAAACCAATTTGAAATGATTCAAGCTTTGTGACATGGTGCATTATCCTGCTGGAAGTAGCCATCAGAGGATGGGTACATGGTGGCCATAAAGGGATGGACATGGTCAGAAACAATGCTCAGGTAGGCCGTGGCATTTAAACGATGCCCAATTGGCACTAAGGGGCATAAAGTGTGCCAAGAAAACATCCCCACACCATTACACCACCACCACCAGCCTGCACAGTGGTAACAAGGCATGATGGATCCATGTTCTCATTCTGTTTACGCCAAATTCTGACTCTACCATCTGAATGTCTCAACAGAAATCGAGACTCATCAGACCAGGCAACATTTTTCCAGTCTTCAACTGTCCAATTTTGGTGAGCTCTTGCAAATTGTAGTCTCTTTTTCCTATTTGTAGTGGAGATGAGTGGTACCTGGTGGGGTCTTCTGCTGTTGTAGCCCATCCGACTCAAGGTTGTGCGTGTTGTGGCTTCACAAATGCTTTGCTGCATACCTCGGTTGTAACGGTTATTTCAGTCAAAGTTGCTCTTCTATCAGCTTGAATCAGTTGGCCCATTCTCCTCTGACCTCTAGCATCAACAAGGCATTTTCGTCCACAGGACTGCCACATACTGGATGTTTTTCCCTTTTCACACCATTCTTTGTAAACCCTAGAAATGGTTGTGTGTGAAAATCCCAGTAACTGAGCAGATTTTGAAATACTCAGACCGGCCCGTCTGGCACCAACAACCATGCCACGCTCAAAATTGCTTAAATCACCTTTCTTTCCCATTCTGACATTCAGTTTGGAGTTCAGGAGATTGTCTTGACCAGGACCACACCCGAAATGTATTGAAGCAACTGCCATGTGATTGGTTGATTAGATAATTGCATTAATGAGAAATTCAAACAGCTGTTCCTAATAATCCTTTAGGTGAGTGTATTTTAAGCTAAAGCACTGTAATGTGAACACATAGTGCCTTAGAATGATAAAATCCAAGCAGCAGTTGCTGGCTGTATTTAGCTGCTACAGAACTCCAGGACTATCAGTGGCAGCTGTTTAGCCACCAATAGGTGACTATGAGCCAGGTACAGGACCTCCAGATGACAGTCCTTTCAGGGGTAATGGTAATGGAGAATAGCCAGAAAAAGTGAGCGTCTTGCGGTGACGGTCACTTAAGTTACCAAAGTGACTAGTTATGTTTTGGGATAAGATCATGGTTTGGATCAAAACACTCCCCACGGAATAAACAAGCGTTTCTTGGGTGATAGTATTTTGTTTTCGGGCTCATAGTCATCTCCGCTCTCCGGTTTAGAAAGCACTGTTTGATGTTGACACCATGTTTTGTTTTCATTTTGAGATTTTTTTTTTTCCATTGGATATTAAAGTTCATAAATAAGTGTTTTAGCATGGCTGGCTGAGTGACACTACACCCTTAGAATTGAAAGGTGGATTTAATTCCAGGAGGTTTTGTTGTGCATGACCAAACCCCCTCTGCTTTTTTCACAAACTGCACACTGGTCAGTGGTCATGCCTATTCATTTTGAAAGAGCAACGACCAATTGGCAAACTCCCAACACCCAATAGACCAATGGTGTAACTTTATCACTTAGCCAGTCAGGGACAGACTTTCCCATCTAGGGCTGACCTCACTTTGAAATGTAAGCCCTTTGGTCTCCATACATCCATAAATACCACAATAGTGTTTCTCAGTCAAAACATAAAAACAGTATTTTAATTGCTTGATGATATATAATACACATTGGTCATAGGGCATAAATAACACAGTGCAAGTCCAGTGTTGAAGCAACTTTCTAATCTTTTGTACACTGTTGATTAACAGGTGGGCCCTTCTTTGGTGAATAATCAGAAAATGTGGAAGTATAGCTCCTGGACGGGATAATGTGAAACTTTGTGCTTTCTTCATTTCCAGTTCTACTCTCCACAAATAGATCCGCGTCTGTGTAAGAAAATAAGAATAAAACAGATTTAAAAAAACAGAACATTTGCAGTAATGCTTTTGCCTATTTCTGTTCCCTAAATATAACTAAGATTTGTTGTTACCCCAAGTTGAATGATGTATGTTACAAATGGACACTTTAATTATTACATATCCTTATTTCTGGGGGTAATCAGTGTAAATGTTTAGTATGTTTGCTTTCACCCATGAGGTTGGCAATGGAGGTTGTCTGCACAGGGGCAGTGGTCACGGGGACCCTCCTGGTTCCAGGCCAGCATGTCCATCAGCAGGTTGGGGTGGCTCAGACAGGACTTCCCCTTCTCTGGTTTGGGATTACACACTGGAAACAACAGCTCTGGAGGAAGATAATAATGGAAGTCCAAAACAGTCTTTACTTTTTGCCACTTTATCACTGCTAATATAAATTGCTGTCACACACAAACCCAAAATATAAAGCCCATATCATATACTGAGGCCCAATTTTTACAGACATTAAAACTGGTCTCAGACAAGAGTATTTTTTCATGGATGTCCCCATTCAGTTTGGTTATGGTCTTCTTTGGTTTGAAGAGTTTAGACAGATTACAAAAAGAAGTGAAAAAGTAGCAAATGTGGATTGTATTTATATAAAACACCACAGATTATTACTTTAATCAAAATCAGACAGGTTCTACTGTATGTGTGCTATTTGGTCCGAGAGTGATACATAGAAGAGTCAATATGATGAACTGTCAATATGAACATTTTGTTCTCACTGTTTCCATGTCAATCCTTCAGTTCTGACTGGCTGTAATGGATTGCAATGTTTCCCCACCATTCCCATTTGATACTGAATAGCCTTTGTGTAAATTTGGCCATGTGCTGTATAAATTGAGGGAAGCAATACAGTATGTATTTGACTTTGGTTCCATTGAAGATAGACAGAGATGAGAAAATATGAAACCTTAGCAACTTAACAGCCCCTAAAGATTTTGCTTGTGCTGACCTCCAGTGGTTCAACTTCTCACTTTGCTACTTTTCCAATGTATTGGGCTAGAAGCAGGAATCTCAGAGACACCTAAAAACTTTGACAAATACAAGCTTCTTCTTATCTAGATGTTGGTCAGTGAGAATATGGGCTTTTTTAATTTAATAAGTCAGTTTACCCAAATTAACTTTAAAATAATAACTGTAGTAGTAGTAACAACAAAATGTACTATAAAACCTTTAAGAGAAGCAATAGCAGATGCATCTGTGTGTGTATATATATATATATATATATATATATAGTGGATGCAATAGAAAACTAGATTACGGAAAACAAGACAAGGGAAAATTAAATGAGGGGCATGTAGAAACATATGCTAAGCTAAGATAAATTGAGTTGAATTTAGCTCAACAGAGAAAAAAAACATACATTTCATCAGTGTTTCTCAAACATTTTCAGACCAAGAATGACTCACCTAACTGCCATTATATCCTTAAAAAACAGTCCCCTTACTTCAACAGTATATTACAAATTACAGCCAAATTAAATGACTATTTTATTCATTCATCATCTGTGTTGATGCTGCTTATATCAGGGATACAATAACTGTCTTATCCATCCATCCATCATTTCAGTTGACATTAACCAGAAACTTTATTCCTCCATATTTCCTTCAAATGCCACAGGAATTGGGGAAACAGTGGGCTTCATTGCTGAAGTCCGACAACATAGAAAAAGAAGCCAATTTAAATAATAATGGTTGAATTTACACATGAGTTCAATTGATATTAAAAACAACACATCTATGCACCTCACTATTAGGTTTTGGAGTTGCTGGCAGGCAGTTTGACAAACATTGTTTGGAATTTGAATTTAAATCTACCCGTGGACCACCAGGTGTCGCTTCAGGACCAATCTTTAAGAAATACTGCCCTACTGCATGTATTTGAGCTCATACTATGCATATGTTACAAGTCATTTTGCTGAAGCTTTTATCCAAAGCAACTTACGATTGCGATATATCAGAGGTCACACATCTCTGGAGCAACTAGGGGTTAAGTGTCTTGCTCAGGGACACATTGGTTGATGTATCGCAGTGGGAATTGGACCTGGATCTCCCACACCAAAAGTATGTATCATACCCACTGTGCCATCACCATATGTGAAACATGAGGGGTGTCACTATTAAAGCTCACCTCGTTGAAAGGCACAGCAGAGGTCTGGCCTGCAGTCACTCTGATCCTGACAGATAGTTCCCTCAGTTCCTTTGGTGGCATTGACTGTACACTGCCCCCACACACACATCTGATCTGAGCAACACTCCTCATCCTTAGTACAGGGCTGAGTGGGAACACACATTCACATATGCAAACAAGTATGTAAAGCACACATAGTCTATAGCTGCATACATGGTAATGTATTTTTGTACCATTATCCATTCTTTCATGGATCATTTTTAGTATTTCCAGTTAAAGGCACTATGGTTAGACTGTTAACATTAAGATATTTTTGTCTTTTAATTTATTAAAGGGTAACTTTTTTTTCATCCTGGACCCTATAGTTTTTGAGTCTCAGGGTGCTTTCACACTTATAGTTTGGTGGACTCTGTGCGATTCGGGGGTGAAGTTGCAACATTGTTGCATAGTTTGCATACACACTGCACTTTGTCAACCACACCAAACATTATTAACACACGTCACGCGAACAAGACTGTTCCTTTTTATTGGAGAGAATATCGCCAACACTGCTGGTCTTAGAAATAATGGAGCAACACCACATCTATGACGTCTTGGGTTTTCTGGTCGTGCTTAAGAGTTTCTAATGTTATAGAAGATTATCGCTCTCACCTGAAGTGAACCAAACTTTAGTTCACTTGGAAGCGGACTCAGGGCCCCGTTTTTCAACGGCCAGAGTTTGTTTGTTTGATCCACACCAGAGTTCAGATGAGCTTCCACACCAGCCCAAAAGAACCGGACTATCTGACCAAACACTCCACGGTTAGTTTTAAATGGACCAAACAAGGTAGGTGTGAAAGCAACCTAAGTGACTAATAAAACAACATGTTTTTAAATTGGTCCAGAACATTTGTTCTATGTGATACATTAAACATAGCAATTTGATCCATTGTTAAAATAAAATATTGATAAGTTCCAGCTTTAACTAAATGAATGACTACAAAAATCAACACAGACTGAATCCCCACCATATCCGTTGGTATGCATGGGAGGCACCTGGAGTTCTCGATTTCATACAGGCAGTATTTCAGGTCACCACAGTCCTCATCCACCATGCATTCCTGGGTTGAAGGATAACAAGCGTTACATAGTCAGTAACAGAGCACAGAATTAAAATGCACACGGACAAAGTGGGTCAAAATTAACCACAATTATGTTCATCCTGTCATTGCAAATAGTCAGCTTTCTTTTGTTATGTGTGTCCTTTGTGTGTGTGTCTTGTTGTTGTACAGAAACAGAAATTACCATTTAAACTTTCTGATTTGAATCATTTTATTTATTATAGTTTAAAAGAAAATATTGAATCTAAAACATGTTCATTGTCAAAATACCAAAACATACCAAAAAGTATAGAAAGCCTGAAGGGCAAGGTGAAAATAGGAGTAAAATAAAAAAAAAAACACTGCATAAACTCTGCTACCCTGTGTTTATTTAAATATAGGAACACCTACATGTCGGCCTAAGAGACTGCAACATAAGCCTGTATATTACTATTAGGAGAATACATATGTCAAGGATGTATAAATTTAATAAACTATCTCACGCTCTGATTGGTGTGATACAAACGTTTCATGAATCCCACGTGAAGCCTGTCGTAAGAGGATCGTAAGGGCCATCGTCTCTCTAAATGTGGACAAACTTTGTTGACAATAAATTTAGCTGTCGCTCTGCAGCTCTTCTCCGCAGACAAAAGAGCAGGAATAGGGGGGACAACACTTTTCAACCCTTCACTTCCAGGTGTTAAGGTAATAAAGTGGTACGTCCATAGTAAGCCAGGTGTAAAACACTTGTGGTGGGTGCGTTAAAGGCTGTGACAATCATTGTTGGTCGTATACTCCAGTTCAACAGGCATAAATATGTAGAACCCATTGTTTTCATGTGTCATGTTATGCATGTCAATGATGCCATTGGACTACACGTGACTTTTATTTGTTTTTTTAAAATGCCATGAACAGCGCAGGGTATTGTTTGAAGGGGCTGTGTGGGAAGGTGCTCTCCATAGCACTAAAACGGGGACACAGCGGATTGCAGCTCCAGATAATGTAATTCACATTTTTCTCATTAATAACGTACTGTATTACAAACGTCCCTACCCAGAAACTCATTGTTCAATAAAATTAGTTAATTTTTATGGCCTTGACCCAATCCAGCGCATGTGGGTGTCTTGGTTCTGATCTCTGGTGTATATGGTCTTCTGCATGACTTTTATGAAAAGCGCAATGAGATAACTGTTGTTGTGATTTGGCGCTATATAAATAAAATTTAATTGAACTTTTTTGCAAATATGACCTACCTTAGTAGAGCTGCAATGATGATTGTGTACACCCCGGCTATCGGCTGGGCTAATGTTAGTTTCATGGTGGTGTCGTAACGGTAATTTTAGAGCAAAGAAACATTAATCTTTCCATCTCCATCTCCATCATATTCATATATAAGGGATAACATCCCCTACCTAGGAGATAAATTTAGGTTATGGCCAAAATTGCCTGCATTTTTTTTAACCTTCCCTTTCAGGTCTTCGGTAAAGAAGCACTTAACTAGACATCATTATTGTTTATGGTTTACATTTTACTGTATCACAGTAGCAGTTGTCCCCTGCACCCCCATTTAATGAGTTCCTAGTGGTTGATGGTTTCTAAACTTGTTTTTCTGTCCATCTCCATTGAAACTGGTTGATGGGCATTAGTGACATCTGAATTTACAGAAGGGCTTAATCTCTAAAAGACCGTTTTTACACATTCTTTCTTCTTTCCTGGGTCATTGATAAAACATGTATTGGTCAAACGTAAATGGCAAAGACTGATGTCAGACTGGTCTTGTGACTGCATTCTATTACGGCTACTAGGGGTAAAGAAATGAATGTTTTCACCTCTTCTAAAATGGGACCTCTACTTGTGTGACTCCCAGTATAACTGTATAACAACCCTGTTTGAGACTTAACCCAAATGTTTAGATCATTGAAACGTTTCCTGCTGTCAAACTCTACTATAGCTGAGTTGAAAATATGTACTGTATGTACAGGTATGTGATGTTAAATCCTATTAGTTTGATTATCTGCAAGAAAAAAACAAATACAGTATGCAAATAAATGGATAACAACATGCTCAATACACTGCATATAACTTATTTAAAGAATGTATTGGTTTTAGGGCAGTTTTTTTCCTGTAGCATGCCTCTTTAGTTAGGCTTTTCTTGGAATGAGATTTAGTTCAACTCTTTTCCGGTGATCAGAGAAAAGTGTCTGCCAAAAACAGCGCTGGCCTGCCATGAACTCGCCCCTTTTTTTCATCTTTATCTTTGTGTGTGCTGCCTCTGGGAAATCAGCATGGAAACAGAGCCAAGTCCCTGCATGCATTATTGTGTCAAAGTCAGAGAAAAGCTCTAGGGCTCAATGGCAAAAACTGTTTGTTTCTACTCAACTCTCATCATTACACATCTTTAAAATATATGCATACTCACTGTATAACTGTGTCTCTGATCTTAGGGGAGGGAGTTGTCTGAGAAGACCAATATATACTGCAAAAAGGGGTGTCTAAAACAAGATTAAAAACATTAAATCTGAGGGAAAAGGTACTCAAAACAAGTGAAATTACCTGTCCATGCAGCAAGATAATTTCACTTGACAAGCGTGCTTTATTTAAGATTATAGTGTAAAACAAACTCTTAAAACAAGATAAACTATCTAACACTTCTAAATCTAAGTTTTTTTTTCTTGGTAAGAACCAAATAATTTGCAGTGTGGGGGAAAAAAATCGATATAGCATAGTATTGCGATATTTTCCACGGCGATACTCACGTATCGATGCACAGACGCCAAGTATCGATCTATTATTAAATACATGTTGGCAAGCATGTCTGCATGACAATTCCATTTTGCAGCAATAAAACAGAGAAATGTATCTTTTTAGATAAAAACAGATGTTTCCTTTTGGGAATATCATTTGAAACTGGCGTACAGCCACTTCCCGAAACTTTGTCTCATTCAGAGACCAGAGATCAAAACGGGGCTTGTAGCCCCCAATCCCCCTGTAAAAAACACCTATGGCTATAGGAAAAGATGGTAGTGATAGTCAGCAAAGTAGTCTTTTCATCTTAAAAATCACAGAAAAAATGCACTGGGTATTTTCTATGAAGTGCTGAGTCAACCAACTTTACTGTGACTTCCTTGCGCGTATTTCAAGTGTGACTCATGATAGAGGGTCAAATTTCTATACAATTAATCATTTTAGAAGTGCAGACCTTATCCTGCCTGGCAGGCTTACTTACTTCCCTGGCATTTTTTCCAGCTGCAAGCGCTATTAACATAACCACTTTCTGTACAGCTGCCAGGAAAGCAAAAGACCCAGACCACTGATGTATAGCAAAATGGCAAAACGGTTGGCAAGCAGTAATAATGACCTCAATCCAAGCCGGCCTCTTGTTGGCTAAAAATGTTTCAAGTATATGTTAGGTCTGTTTGCTAGATGATCTCATTCTTTGTAAAAACAGGTTACAGCCACAGTTTCAGAAAGTACTCCATGTCTGTCTCTTCTTAAACAGATCATGAATATTTTCAAAACTGAGGGAAAAATTAAATGTGAACATTAAATGAAGTGCTCTAAATAAGTTGACAATTTCATGTTGTATTATAACTTTTTATACTAAAAAAGAAACATTTGGTCTCAAGCTGGGGCAGTTGGATTTCGTGTTTCTGCCTCAAAACCATATGCACCTTTCTGGAACCCTGAGTCAGCAGGCTTTCAGCTGGAGAAGCAGACCTAACACGCTACACTGCAATATGCTCAAAAGCATGACATGAAAATTTCATCTTAATCTTCTTATTTTGTACAGTTCAAATCGTGTCAGCATCTGGATAGAATGAAACCAAATCATTAGCAAAACTTGCATTAGGTCCATGATTCTGGGATTATTCACATAGACCAGACAGGGTAGGTAAAAGACTCACGTGTTCCACAATGTTGGAAAAGCCAGAAATCTCCATATGGGTGTGTGAAAGATGAATGTCTCCTGTTTTATTATTAGCCTCCTATAAATGGCAAAAGAGGTGACAGGATAGCAATTATGGTATTTTTAGTATTTAATTTATTTATTCATGGGAAAAGGGAAACATACTCTTATCCCTACAATAACTTGACCCTTGTGTTGTCTTCCTGTTGACCATAAACTTGTTGTCCTACTGAGTCAAAACTCAAAAAGAACTTTTGGAAGCGGTTCTCTTTTTTTGATATGCTTTTGACACGTTTTAAATCTTTTTGTCAATTTATTTTTCAATGTTTTTCAAATTCATGGTCAATGAACCAAATTTAAATGAAATAATAATAATAAACCTAATTTTTGAGTTAAAAAAAACAGAAATTATGAATTATTTTGACTAATAATATAAGATTAGAGATTGTTGAGTGAATCACAGACAGGTTTGTGTCAAGTTTAGTCAAGATATTGAATTTAAAATGTTTTTTAAATTGCTGTGAAATTGAATAAATCTTCAATTCAATGAAAGTTATCATTCATTTTACGTGCAAAGAACATATTGGTTTCATACAACATACGTGCATGCATCCAAGGCAATTTGATTGAAAGAAGCCCAATTTCTGAATTTAAAAAAACTTTTTTTAAGGACAACACAAGGGTTGAATAACAATCAGTCTATGTGTAACATGCCCTTCAAGAGATGAAAGGGTTTTGCTGAAAGTGGACATATCATGTTATCAAAAGTTAACCCCGTACCTTTTCAGCTTTATCTAGGACCTGAGCCGCTTTGTCTTCATCCTTTACCATCTTTTTTGTCCCATTGTTGTATTTGGTACGCAGATCCAGTGATGTTAAAGATGATTTAGCACTCTCAATAGTTATCTGTTGGATTGGATGTATGGATAGAATCCATTCATAAATTAAATATTGTATAAACAACATGGCGTTTCCTTTATGTCCATAGATTCTATTTCCATGAGGAGGAGTATGAATCCTCAAGGTGGCTAAAACTGTGGAGAGGAGAGGAGAGATTACAGGATGCACTGATACTACTCTCCATTTCTTGGCTGACATGGAAGGAAACTTCCCAGTAGTTCACAAATGACCAAAACCAGACAGTGACTACTGAAGCATCAGCAGACTTATTAGACCTGTTGAAATACAATTCCAGGGCGAAAACAGACTTTACGTCTGCCTTCCAGGAGTCTCAGCTCACCCAAAAAATGAAAATTGGGTGTGTTAAGTTCTCAGTCACACATGAAGTTAAGATTTTTCCGCATTAATTTTTTTTACTCTTTTGTTACTGGACAAAATTCCTTTTGAGAAACTACTATGTATTATACTATTAGTAGTATAAGGTCAGGGCCAGCATCTGGCTCACCCACTGTCACTATCGAATAAAGAGAAAAGACCCCCCCCCCCCAAAAAAAAAAAATAACAGTATGGTCAGACATAAAGCAGTCATGGAAAATATGTCTAGTGTCCTAGCTTAGCCTGGTAGTCTAAATTTAAATGACATGTGGTGACTGACACAGATTGTTTCCACTCCTATAATAAATAGTCTAGATATATGAATTACTAGATTACTAGATATGACAAGTTTGTCAGAGTTTCCTGTAACTCTCTCCACCGAAATATAGACTACAACTCTGCCCATGAATAAAATATGACGCAGACCTGGTCCACAGTCTCCTCCAGTATGTGCCGGGTGTCCTGCATCAGCTCCTCCAACTCGCGGAACATGTCGTTCAGACTGACCGGGCCCCGCTCCAGGCTGTCCCGCAGGATCACTTTCCCGCTCCGTGCTGCGCCGTCGGTCGGCCACAAGCAAAAACTCAAAGATACCAACAGCAGCATGATACCGGACATCTTTCCTCTCTCTCTCTCTCTCTCTCTCTCTGTCTGCTGAGCAGCAGAGCAGTGTGACTCACGGAGAAGCACAGCCGCACACAGCTGGATCCGTTTTATTTGGAAAGTCTGAGGAGTGGTGGCGGGCTTATAAACTGGAAGGTATCAGATTTAATGACATGGAAAAGGTCCAAGCTGCATTCTGTAGAGTACATGTCAAAGTCAAATGGATGACTTGCTTTTTTTTAGACTTGCTCACCACTGTGAGAATTGTTTAACCTTAAAACAGATCAAAAGCTGCCAGATGTGATCTGCAAAGGAATGTTCACCACACAAACTAGATTCAATTATACACGACACACAAGCACACACACGCAGCTTATTACATTACATTAAATTACAACCTTATTGCAGTTTTATAGCTGTTGCACAACAAAAATCCCAATTTATTCTTACGTTATAGGAGGACAAGTAGCCTACAATAGGTTTGTGATGTTGAAGAATCAATATCACAAACTGAGAGCAGAAATGTTTTTATTTTATTTTAAAGGCAGGGTTGGTAATTAAAATAATATACACTTTTATATATATTGTTTAAAATAGTCTTTACCACAAACACAGAACATTTAGGAACATTAGGGAACCTTAGTTTATGTTCTCTAAAGGTTAGTTTGAACCAAACCAAAAACTAACATTTAGAGAACTTTTTTTTTTTTTAAATACACTTTATTAATCCCACAAGGGGAAACTACACTTTACACTCTGTTGTTATTACACACATTACACACAGGCCTGAATTACACACACATGCACTGTACCTATACATGCACTAATGGAGAGATGTCAGAGTGAGGGGGCTGCCCATGGAAAGGCGCCCCGAGCAGTTGGGGGTTCGGTGCTTTGCTCAAGAGCACCTTGGCAGTGCCCAGGAGCTGAACTGGCACCTCTCCAGCTACCAGTCCACCACCATACTTTGGTCCGTACGGGGACTTGAACCACGACCCTCCGATTTCCAGCCCAACTTCCTACAGACTGAGCTACTGCCACCCGAAACTAATCTATTTATTTAAGGCTAATTTCAATTTAGCTTAAAACAAGAATCTATCAATAAAACAAGTGTTCACAACTAACATTTCACTTCTAATAAGTGCTCAGTTTACAAATTGAACCGTTACACCCCCACGCCAGAAGGGGGAAGACCTCTGCTCTGAGGTGACCGATACAAGTCCTGCCTTCGGTGTTGGAGACATACACATACACGCCCGGACCGCGGTACGCAGCTTCACGATCTCACAAAAAAGTGATGTTGTGGTTGTAATGGGAGGGTCTGTGCTTTAACCTTAAGCCCTTTCCGTCGAATGGCATTGTTATATTCCGGTTTTGATCAGGTTGACCAAAAAGAAAAGTTTTGCTGAAGTGAACAACTCACTTTAGCAGTTGTTTTCCCCTCGTCGCCATCTTGCCGGTCAAGCAGTGAGTTTCTCTAAATCTTTTCTTGTTAGTAAACTCTTTGTACACAAACAATGTTTTCAATGCTGAGTTCATGTGTGGAGCCCCTGGTGATACTTGGAGCAAAGTCCCATGTGTCGAGCCTTCTTAGTGTTTTAAAATGTTGATTTTGATGCTCCCATAGTAGTCCCCCTAGCTCTCCCATTCAAAAGGCGATTTGAACAAAAACGACAATACAGTAAATCTTAAAAGTGGCACTTCAGTCCTAATTATGCATTAAAACTAAAGTTTAAAAGGTACAGTCACAAAAAGATCCTAGGTTGCATTTTTGCCAGAGTTCTGCTTTAAATGGATAGCATATTCAGTATATTGCGCTTTACTGACATTCAACCTGGTGCATATCATGTGACTATTCTGATGTGTGTGTGTCTTCCTTCAGGTCAGCAGACGTCATTGCCTCCACCACCTGCATGTAAGTTGCAAGACAAGTGATTTATTATTTAATTGTCTAAATGTTATATAGCATAGGTTCATCTTTTGCAATGGCACGTGCAAGAAACCTACCATAAATGAACTAACATATCTACTTTCGTTTTGGATGAGTCAACACCACACAGGAAACCAGCCGGAGCTGGATGGGTCTATTGTAACGTATGCTCGGCATGCCACTTCAGCTTGAGACCCATTTGAGGGACAGTGGCTTTGAACTTTTCCAGTTAAATACAATTGCATGACAAGGAACTTGAGAAAAACTTTAACTTTTCTGTTGTTAACAGCAGAACTCATTACACAAAGGGAGGTGGCTCAGCCTTTGTGATGGAAATGAGAGGTAAGAAGACTCACTTAAGTTGTTCACATATAGTATATAATGTTTAACAACAAAACTAACATCCACAGTCATGAGGACATCCGTTACCCGCATGGCAGAGCGGATAGATACATTTGAGGAGAAGATGGATGAGCTGCTCATGCTCTTAAGAAGCTCCCTCTGCTCCAGTCGATGACATGTTGCTGTTTGACAGTCACAGAGCTGCAGGTGTTTGACAGGAGTCTCAGTCAACAGGAGAGGAGGAACAAAATGGTAATAAGTGGCCGTAGTCCTGCCCTACCCTAAGATTAACACTATATAATTGCATAACTTCAATTATCATTATAACTGAACTGACTTATCTTACAAAATGAGATTATGCAAGCTCTCCACTTTGTTCTACATGTATAATTTATGTTTCTATATGTTTTACAGCAACTTTTCCTGGCAAGCCTTGGAGATTCAACCGGATGTACTGCCATCCGTCGTATGTGTTGAGTTTTAAAAAAGTTAAAATGTCTGAAGGAGCCAGGTTAGAAAATTATGCATATCTCTGTCCCCCATTTTCCCGCTCATTACCACTGACTGTAAAGAATTGATCAGGTCAAGTCTGGCATTTAACATATGGAAAGGAGCTCCCTGCTACAACACCAGGAGGGGGCCTGTTGTCTCCTGTTCCCTGGGTTAAGACAATACAATGTTGATTAACTGTATTGATGTCAGAGTTTCACATTTACACGACAGACCCTTTTGGATCTGTAACCACAAATGACCCCCAAAGGGGCAGAGTTTAGAGCCATGTTTACTCTCATTGGACAGCGAAGATGCACTCGACATGCTGTCATGACAACAGCGGACCAATGAGAATGGATTTGAATGCACCAGGTGAAAAGGAACCGCCCCCAGGTGCAGGGCATAAATGAGTGTGATTTATGGATATTTGGGACTGTTTTCATGTGACCCCGTCAGGGGGAAGCGTGGATCCAGTCCGCTGTCAGCTGCAGTGTTATTGTGTTTGTCTTTGTCTTTGTCTTGGTCTTTGTCTCATCATCCTCATCATTCTGTTGCATTAAACCTTTTTCTTAATTCTCAATTTGACCCTCAGCCTCCTTCCTCAGAGATCCAACGAACACAAAGTTAGTTTGAAAAAACACATGCTACGACGAGTGGCAACCAATGATGTTATAAAACAGTATAGCCTGTGGGGCAGAAAAGCAAAGAAGGCCTTCCAGGACCTGACAATCTGCAGGGTTATAACAGGCATGTGTTATTTTATTGTTCACATTAGTATTATGCTTAGCTTGGCTGATAAGAGGTTTTAATTTGACTTGTAACTTTGCTTTATTTTGACTTCTACTCTTCTACTGACTGCTGCTCCTAAAGACAACTGAGAAAGACTGAACACAAACAAAATGTCATCAAAAAGAAAATCCTTGTCTGCAGATTACAAACTCCATGTAGTAAAATATGCTACCGAAAACAGTAATCAAATAGCAGAAAGAAAGTTTGGAGTGAGTCAGAAATTTGGGAGGGAATGGCGAAAAGGTTACTCTTACTGAAATGAAGAAAACAAAGGAAGCTAATTGCGGGCTGAAAGCAAGATGGCCAGAGCTGCCAGCAGAGGCTTGTCAACAGTATAGTTACTTCTCCACGCCCAGGTAGTTGTTCTGTGTGCTATTGTATAGTTAAATAACTGTTAATATGTTACCAATAACATAATGGGCACCTACCATATTTAGCCTGTGTGCTAAATGCCTGTTCTTGTCTTTGATTTTGTGAAATACATTTCTAATTAAATGCGACTATAGTCCAGTGTGACTTATGATTTAAAATACAGTACTGTATCATTCCAATATGCATCTTGCACACTACATTTGCACTATTGTGTGTCTATATTGCCAATAAAACTGATTCTGATTCTCGTGTATATATGTAATTTTTTATATTGTATATTAAAGTTTTAAATCCCATCAAGTTTGCCTGTACATTAATTCCTGCTAACATATATCTAATATCTGCTCATGCACAGTACAATAATAATAAAATTGGTATCATTGTTGTAAAAGAACGTTAGGGTAATGATGAGTTATAAAAAGTTAAAAACGATTTTTTTAAATTGTATTGTATTTCTGTTTATGTATGATGCAGCCAGGTTAGGATAATATGCATTTTGTCTCTGTGAAGAGGTCAAGACGGCCCTTTTGTCTCTCACCTACCCCCTCTCTTCATCGGTCTCTGCCAGATCAATTAGAACTGAAAACTGTTAACATCTAGAAAGACTCTGAGTGTTTCCCAATGTCAAGGAAGGATCCTCCAAAGCCAGAATTTGGAGGATGCCACGTCATCAACGTCCGTCGAAGGACCGTTCTAATTCCGAGGATCCTCCGAATTCCTCCAAGAACTGAGTCCTTCATTCAGAAAATTTCCCATAGACAGAGAAGGATGCATTTGTGTATCCTTGGCAGTCCCAAATCACCCACAATCCTTTGCGTGGGCCTTAGCCGGCTTGCAGTGTTGCCAAGTCCGCTTATTCTAAGTGACTTTGGGCTTTTATGTAGCGTTGCTTACAAATATTGGTGGTCGCGGGTCGCGGTTTTCTTGGGCTTGTTACTAAAGTGTACACTGTTAGACTTTGCTGTAATTTCTACAGTTACCACAAAATGCCCAGTAAAATACCATACTTTTCTTTTGTGGTTAATTACTGTAATAAACATTGCATTATGGGTATTAAAATTTCATTTACAGTGATTTACTGTATATTTTGAATTTGCGGTAGTTGCTTATATGGGCTTGTTCCCAGCTCCATCATAAGTTGTCAAGCAGGTATTTTATGTTATTTAAACGTAGGAGGTTGTCTTGCTTGTTCCCTCGGTTCCGCCCCTATCCCCATACACACTGGAGACAGCAGAGTTATTTCCTGCCCACCTCCTGCTTCTAATTGGCTCTGACCAAGGAGGCAACGTGTACCAGCCAATCAGAGGCAGAGCAGGGCAATCTGTTTCTTTCTGGTTAGGAAAAAGCGTGAGTAGCGACTGATGGTGACTGGACTGTAGGAGAGTTTTTGGAGGAAAAAATGCCCGGGATAAAGTGGGCGAAATACAGGAAGAAATATAACAAAGACTGGGAGAAAGAGGAAAAGAATGGATTCAACCCGTCGTGGGCAACGACTCAAAACCACTGTTTTTAGACTTCTCTTAGACCAGTTAATTTAAAGCATTTATTGTTAGAATGCCAATCTTTAATATAGCAAATAATGTATTCAACATCTCTCTTTGGCCTCTGTCTCCCTGCTGGTCTTTGGCTTTGCCATCCTTGGTGACCGCCTCCGTTAGTCCCTGTTAAAAGACAGTTAACACAACAAAAAGATGTTAACGTTATGAATGCTATAACATAACGTTAATACATGGGAAAGTACTCATACACGTTAGCCTTCGTTAAACGTTGCTAGTGACGTCTACAGATACAACCAGTGATAAACACACCAACTTTCTAAATCTCTGCTAACGTTACGCATATACGGTAACGGCATATAAAAAGAGATGAACATGCCACCGGGGTTCAGGAGGCAGACACCGTCCCCACATTTAAGAGTAGACTTAAGACTTTCCTCTTTGATAAAGCTTATAGTTAGGGCATACAATAGAATATTGTTAGGGAGTGAGGAGTCGCAGCGTCCGCCTAACCCAGCCCACCTGCTTCTCGTCATAGTTGTCAGATCTATCTATCATATAATCAAGAATATAATAAAACTAGAGGGAGACTTGGCATACAGCCCGATCCGGTTGGGGAGAGTTCTAGCCCGACCAGGCTCCTCTCTTTACCCTGCCTCTCCTAGTTATGCTGTAATAGTTATAGACTGCTGGGGGACTTCCTTTGACACACTGGGCTCCTCTCTCCTCTATCTTTCTATCTTTCCATTTACGTGCATCCATGTCCCAGAAATGCTTGTTACTAACCTATCTCTGGGGAGTCATTCCCCGGAGTCCTTATGTTCTTTTTTCCCCAGCATGTTCCCTCGGATCAGGGAGGCTCCAAAATCAGGGTAGCAGCTGGTCCCCATGGTCCCGCTACACATTCTGCATTCTGCAATGGCATGTTCAACCCTGCTACGTTCTGCTGTGCCTTGTAATGCCGCACAGTGCCCTGCTATGCCTTGAACTACTACAAAGAACTACTACAAACTACTATTTTTTTATATTTCTGTTATTGCCACTCTTCATTGTAACCCCAACCGGTCGTCAGACACCGCCTACCAAGAGCCTGGGTCTGTCCGAGGTTTCTTCCTAAAAGGGAGTTTTTCCTTGCCACTGTCGCACTGTTGCTTGCTCTGGAGGGAACTACTAGAACTGTTGGGTCCTTGTAAATTCTGGAGTGTGGTCTAGACCTACTCTATCTGTAAAGTGTCTTGAGATAACTCTTGTTATGAATTGATACTATAAATAAAATTGAATTTAATTAAAGGTTGCCATATTAGGGGAACATTCTCTAAAGGTTGCAAAGTTAGGGAAACGTTTGATGTAACCAAGAACTAACGTTGCCAGAACATTAAGCCAACTTTCTTATGCAACCAAAACACAACGAAAACCAAACCTAACCTTCAGGGAATGTTCCAGCAACCAAAAACGAACGTTCTGGGAACCAAAAATTGTAAGCTGGGTTTATACTGTGACACCCAGCTTCAACCACCCACCCTGCTAAAAATGCAAAGAAAAGAAAGAGGGGCTGCAGATACAGCTTGAGGACCAACTAGATGAAACATTGGCATAGCTGTTCAGCGATGGCTACAGCTGAGGGAGTTAAAAGGCATGACAAGGGAAGCCGTAGTTGCCATCTTTCTGTTGGATAGGTATGTTTTTGTTTTGGTTGTTTTATATTTTTTTTGTAGGGGGGAATTGTCATTAAATGTCTAGCCAATGTAAGTATTTGTTGCTTTAGTCATGTAACCCCTAAGCTAACATTAATTTTCCTGTTGTTCTAGACTAGTACGCTACGTTAATTAATGTTAACCTATTCCTACCTGACAAAATGCTATTTGTGTAAAGTGATATGGTCTCCGGGGTCTGAACATGTATCATTTGCTCATGAATTGAGGGTTAGGGTTAAAGGGTTACGGTTAGGCTTATGAATTGAGGTTAGTAGTGGTCATAGTGAGTGAAAATATGACGTGTGTTGCAATATTGTGTATATCTGGAATTGTTCATTAGTTATTTAAAGTTATGTGTGATATCTGTAAAAGCTGAACTGACTCAAAGTAGTAAAACAGATGTTATTCTGATCCAAAGACTCTTTCTGTGAGATAAAAAGGTTAATGAGTAAGCGTGTTAAATAATCATGATTTCCATATTGACCAAAATAATAGTGATTATTTTTTCCATAATCGAGCAGCCCTACTGCAAATGCATATTGCACTAGTTTGTTTTTTTAGGTTTTTAAGATGCAATGTTTTCCTTGACATTTATTAAGTTGTGGGATCAGCCGGATCCTCGTGGATTTTGCAGCCTTATTTAAGATTGTTGCGGCCCAAAATGTCTGATTTTGCGGGAACTTTTGTAAAACATAGCGATAAAAGTTGCAATGTTTTTTGCATGTTTGTTGCAATGAAGTTGCAGGAAACAAAAAGTTGCAAAAACAGTTAAATAAAAAGGAAACTTGTTTAGGGGAAAATAAATCTACTCTGGCCTGAGTTTTCCTAGTAACCATACCAAAAATACTCAGGATGCTGCAAATATTGGTATAATATGAAAATAGCTTGAGGATATAAGACAAAAAATATTAATTATAAAATAATAATTTATTATTGTTGAGCTTCACATTGTTAGTTAATTTCCTATCCTGGCCTGGGACACACATTCATACGGTTTGATAAAGGACTTATTGGACTTTAACTTGTCATTGCACTTACAATAACGAGCGTAGCTGTGCTCAGTTTAGGTCATTGTGTCGTCTCATCTCCGTTTTTTTTGCATCCACCGTGTGTGCGTGTATGTGTGTGTGTGTGCGCTCGAGCAGCAGCCCCGCCGCTACAGAGATTGAAAGAGCAGCCGCTTCAGCGACTTTAGAGTGAAAAAGTGTTACAGCGTACATTGATGTTAAAATATTTACAGGTTGGCAGGACGTCTGAAATGTTTTCCAGTCTTCTGCTGTACATTTTGTTGGTAAATGTGAGATGTTTGGGTCACACACACACGTCTCGTCTTCATAGCAGAAACCAGAGGCTCATGTAGAAACAAGGAAATTAATTTGGCGACGTACGTGTGACGTCAACCCGTTCTCATTCCCATTTGGTCATTGGCTCTCAGAGTCACATACTGAAACAAAGTCTGGCACCTGGGACTGCTGGGATTGGTTGAAGCCGCGGGAAACTCTGGTTATTGGTCAAATTTGCGGAAAAGTTGCGGTGATTGGTCAAAATTGTGAGTCACACCAAAATTACGGTGATTTTAATAAAGAAGTATTAAAGTGCCATCTAACAGCACATTGAGACAGACGGTCTAGGTGGTGGTGCAAAGGACCTCTTCATGCCACAATGCTATTGGGAGCAACATCGCTTTATCAGTTGAATGAAATAATTGAGGGGAATCCTTACAGGTGGGATTAACTGTATGCCAAATATCTAATAGCAATCTCATGAATAGTAATAAGTAATACAATAATAAATACCCATGATTTCAAAGCATTTGTGGCTTGTGCTTGAACCCCAGGGACCTTTACATTCGACGATCAATATTTGGGTCCCTAACACCATTGAAGTCCGCACCAACAACAAAAGAACAGTCCGTTAACTTCAGCATCTGATTGGTGAGCATACCATAGAAGCCACCATCAAAGATATTAGGTGCATAAACTGACACAAGTGAAATTTTCCTAAAACTATACTCTATTGTAGAAATCACAATTCTGCTTGTATTGTCTGACCAACAGGACAAAACTTTAAGCGGAAGATTCCTTTTGACCACTCCCAAACTCCCTTTGCTTTTGAGCTCGCTGAGAAGGATGCAACTGTATGACGGAATCTGTTGGCACAGCCGGTATTAGTCTGTAGCAAATGCGTCTCCTGTAAATGTGCTGTATTTATATAGCGCTTTTCTAGCTCTACTCAAAGCGCTTTTACATCATACAGGGTACATTCACCATTCACACACATTCATACACTGTGGCCGAGGCTGCCGTACAAGGTGCCGCCTGCTCATCAGATAAACATGCACACACATTCACACTCTGATGCGCAGCATTGGGGGCAACTCGGGGTTCAGTGTCTTGCCCAAGGACACTTTGACATGGGACTGCAGGGCCAGGGATTGAACCACCAGCCTTCCAATTGGCAGGCAACTGCTCTACCACTGAGCCACAGCCGCCCCCGTCCTGTAATAATGCAATGTCAACATTTCTCTTTGAAAGTAAGGATAGGGTGCTGGCTTTCTTGTTAAGTGCATTCAGACCACCACAGTTCCAAACTAAAAATGTAAGAAGATGTGGAAAAGCAACATGCTACTGCCTTTCACTTCGTTAAATTTGGTGTGCAGTTCAATCCCACCTGTAAGGATTATTCCTTTTTGCTCCAGTCTGGTCACACAATATCTGATAGTGAGATGGCTGCTGGCGTATGAGATAACTTTCTCCTGCCCCAACTGTGGGGGGATGCCACTCTTGCACATCTTTGATCAGTGCTGCGTTGGGATTTATCCCCTTTCCACTGACCACATGTCCCAGGAAAAGGACCTTGTCTTTCAACAGCTGGCATTTCTTGGGTTTTAGACTGTAGCTGTGGAGGCGCTCAAAGACATTAGCTAAGTGCTGCTGATTTTTGAACCCCTCTGCCTAGGATGATTATATAATCCAACTAGATGAGGCATGTCTTCCACTGAAACCCTCTGGACCAGTTACATGGCTCTCTGATACATACCAGGTGCATTACAGAGGCCAAATGGCATCCTGATGTATTTGTAAAGGCCATAGTGGGTAATGAATGCTGTTGTGCCACGGTCTTAAGGGTCCACAGTAATCTGCTAGTATCCACTCAGTGGATAAGTGTCTATTTTATGGGTGACAGCAGAGAGATGGACAAGGTCTGTATCACTGGCTGAAAAAAGAGCCTTTTACCTTAGGAGGAGCTGGGATTAGTGTCGCCTGCTGATCTCCATCAAGGGCCTTGCTTGATTACGTGTAGAGAGCTTGTACGTGTTCTCGTATTGCCTTTCATGCCACTCTTCAAACCATTGGTCCAGCTTTTCTGGCAGGGATCTGAGAAAATTGAATCCAAAAGCACAACTCACAAGGCCAAAAAAGGTAGAAGTAAAAAGTTCTTTACTTTAAAGCAAACTCTAGGTCAGGCAGTCAATGTCCAAAAGGCATAAACAGGGTAAAATAACGAAGTAACAATCGATAATCAAAAAACAATGGAAAGCTAGGCAAAAGCACTGAGACAATCTGACAGAGGGCTAATGGAAATGAGTGATAGATATAATGTGGAGCTAGTGAGAGAATGGGGAACAGCTGAGTGGGGAGAAGGAGCAGGTGCAGTGAATCAAATGATGGGAGTGGCAGGGTCTGAAACGACAGCAGAGTTAAACACGGGTATAATAAGCCATGTAACTGGTCCTCTTCTGACATGCTTTTCTGCTGGGCACTCTCTAAGTCTGATATGACAAGATGATCATCATGGAAAGTCTCAACCAAAATACGAATACAAACTCCACGGGGCAGGGATGCTTTTGCACTCTAAAAGAGTCTGACAGGAAATCTGGGTCAATGAAATGGCAACACTTCCTGATGGGACAGCGTCAGTTATAGTCAGTGGCTCCAGAAAGGCTGGAAGTCCATGTTTTGGCTTATCAACTTTACCCCAGGCAAGACACTCACTTTCGGGTGGTAAGGTAATGTCTTCCAGAAGCACACGTGCCACATAGTAGTCTTCCGATTTGCCTTCAACAAACATCTGGTGACCAGCGTAGACTGTCATGTCAACAGCTTGCATTGCATCAAGGCAAAATATTACTGTGGCTTCTGCGCCAGTATCAACGACTGCCTGAACAGGTAGGCCATTCACTTTAATTTCAATCTGCAAACTGGTTCCTCCTTGCTCGTAGGTCTCCCGAACGCATCTGTCTTCAGGCAGGTTGGACTAGGTGACGTTGAACACACTCTCATAAGGTGCCCTGCTTCCGTATATGCTCTTATTTCAAATGTAGCATTTTAAACATTTAAATGTATAGTCAATACCCTTGCCACTCTGAAATGTGTTAATTAAAGGACAAAATAAAGTTCTGACTGTACCCTTAGACTTTGGTGTCTTTTTCAATACTTATCTACAGTCCTGAGAACCTTTTTAACATTTTGCAAGCATTGTCTTTACAACTTTGTGGAACTATCTATCAATTACCAGAGGTGGAATTTTAGTATTTCACAGTCTGACCTGAATGCTGTAAATACACAGCAGGATACGAAGCAGGACTGCAGTCTGAAGCCTTGAAGTACACAGCAGGATATGAAGCAGGACTGCACTCTGGAGCCTTGAAGTTAGGCCACGTTTTCACTATAACTACCCTGGTCATATAGGAATCCACACTTCATACTGATGTCCATTTTTTACCTTTATTCCTTATAGAAGTATAATGGTACACCGTGAAAACGTGTTTGCCTGGTAGACCAGTAGTAGAATTAAACAAAACAGGAGCTTAACAGTTCGCTATTCACAGTCCAAATTCTCTTCTCCGTTTGCGCTACCGTCCCCAAATTGGATTTTAAAACTTGTTCGTACTGAATATACAAAAAGGGCAAAATACAACTCACTTTAACTCATAAAGAACCCGAAATTAAGTGAACAATGTTTTACAATAATATGTAAAACTGAAACCATCTAGCAATTGTAGGATTGCGTATATTAACTTCTAGTGTTGTCATGGCAACAACACAAACGTTTTCCAGCGTCAGCTACACATAGCACTCTCTAAGGTATGCCAGCAGACAGACATATCTTGGCAAAACCAAGTGAGAAGGGGCCTCGACACTAAGGACCAAAAGTAATGTTTGAAGTTGGGAACAGAAAGGCCACCATCCTCTCTCTTCCTCTGTAGAGTAGACATCTTAAGTCGCGGCTGTCTGCCTTTCCAAATAAATTTAGACATAGCTGATTGTAATTTATGCCAGCAGCCAGCAGGAGGGGAGAGAAGTAGCATAGAGCTCACAAAATTGACCTTGGGTAAAACATTAATTTTAACAACTGAGATACAGGCTTGAATAGACATGGGGAGAGCAATCCACTTTTCCATATCCTTCAAAACACTCAGAGCAGCAGAATAGTCATGTTTAATAATCTGGTTTAAACAGGGGAAGACTTTAGTGCCCAAATTTTTAAACTGCTTAACAATGGGGATGTTAGTCGAGATGGTGGAATTCAGAGTAATATAAATGAAGTAGTACAGAGTTTTACCAGTTAACTTTAAAGCTTGATAAGCTACCATACTCATTGCACAATGATAGAAGGTGAGGGAGAGACCGAGAAGGGTTCTCTAAGAAAACCAAAACATAGTCCGCAAATAATGAGAGATGATGCTGTGTATTTTGAATGCATATTGGTGACACCAATCGATTGATTGATGAATGGCTTGAGCCAGCAGCTCTAGAGAGAGGACAGATAAAGCAGGACTCAAGGGGCAGCCTTGGTGTGAGGATCTAGAAACTGGAAATAAAGGAGGAGTGGCCTGTAAAGACTCCAGCTGAGGGAGTAGGTTACAAAGCTTTAATCATACAAATGAAAGTTTTACCAAAATCACCACTAAGACTGACCATAAAAATGGCCACACAAGTCTGTCAAATGCTTTCATTGCATCAAGCGAAACAAGTGACATTGGGGTCTTACTGTCCTCAGCTGCATAACAATGTGGAGAATTTGTCTAACATTATCTGATGCTAGTCTCGTTTTAATGAATCCTGTTTAGTTGGGGTTCAGTAATTTTGCCAAATGAGACTCCATACGACAGGCTAGGTGCTTTAAAAAGATTTTTATGTCAGCGTTAAGCAGGCTCAGAAGCCAATAGCTAGAGCACTCTGTAGGATCCTTTTTCAGGACTAAGGAAATTGGGACTGTGTTGACATCCCCTGAGAATTCACCCTTTTTAATAGAGAAGCTAATTATGTCAAGAAGGAAAGGGTCCATTTGTTCCCAAAAAGTTGCATAGAATTCAGGGGGAAGCCCATCAAAGCCTGGTGATTTTTCTTTTTGGGTAACACTTTACAATGAGGTACACAAAGGCTAGTTAATGATTAGTTACTGTTTTTGAAAGAGTAACAAATGATTAGTTACCCTTTTTCAGAAGGGTCAATCTGCCATCTTAATTCAATATAAATTAATCTGCCCAAGCTAGCTGATTCCTCTGCTGTTAACTGAGGCAAGTCAAGCTGATTTAACCAGCTGTCACAGTGGGATTTATTTAAAGTAACCTTAGATTCATAAAAAGTTGATGTTAATTGCCCCCTCAAAGTGTTAGATGACATTTACGCCCATGGGCGTCCCACCTGCTCAGCAAACTCAGCAGAAGATTGTTTACCCTGACGCAGTTCTTTCCTGCGGACAGTTGTTGGTGGATCTTTTACTCAAAACCCTTGTGTCAGTTGTTCCATAAGAAGGGTATAATCTTCACAGATGTGCTCTGGCAAGGATAACCCCATGAAGGCACTCATGAAGTCTATCAACTGTCTGCACCAGTCAATCCATATTTACGTGCCTGATGCTTAAAAGGCAACAGAAATGATTCCCAGTCTTCTTTGCCATCATACGTTGCTAGCTTGACTTTGTAAGCTTCATGAGGCAGTTGACGCACCAAGTTGAAGTCGATTTCCACTGTAGCCATGTGTGCCATATGCTTCTTGTGTAACCATGTGTACTGGGGCAGAACGGTGAGGCATTTGCTTTTCTCTGCATTGCACAGCTGGGTCAGAGAATGTGTGTATGCGGTAAATAGTGCATCCATATCCATGCTGGATTACTCTGGAGCCTCTTGGGATGTTGATGAAGGAGCAATTGCACCACCCTTCTGGGTTTGATTACTTGGCACTGCAGGCATTGGTCTAGCTCTGGGATGACCACACTTTTTCAGCTTGCAAGCTACTTTTAAAATGATCAAGTCAAAAGGACCTACCCATTACGGAAAGGCAAAACATATAGTTATTCATAAATGTATGCAAAATTCTTTATTTGCACAATATAAGTTGGTGTACCTAGCATAACTGCATGAACCCATATACAACTCTTTACATTTTTTGTCGTCACGTCACTCTGGAAACCTGCACCAAATGAAATCAGCCAGGGATGCATAGTCTGGACATTAGCTGCTGATAGCCAACCTCAAGCACACTTCCAAATGATCATCAGTCATGGCGGAACGGTATTTGGTCTTAATAATCTTCACGTGGGAAAAGGTTGACTCACATAAATAAGTGGAGCCAAATAATGCAGACAAGGAGGTAGCACATTTCCTCATGTTGAGTTACTTTTCCTCTGTGAGTAAGTTCCTACAAACTGCCCATGAGCCCTGGACTTGAGCGCAATGTCAGCTTGTAGTATCAGGATCTCATACTCCACTCCTGACGAGTTCAGGTGAAACAGTGTTGCAAATTTTGATGCAACCTCAGCATCTTCCCGAAAAGGGTAGCACACAAATGTAGCGACTCCATTAAACAAAGTCTTGAAACTGTTTGTTAAAGTCTGACACGCAGTTTTCAGTCTGCTCTGTGTAGCGTCCACTGTCAAGTTGTGCACACGCCTTCCCTTGCATCTCCAGTTCTGATACAAGATTCTGGAAGTTTGCCAAATCATGGCACTGCAGCTTTTAGCACATCTTTGAGGTGTTGCATTTTTTGTTTGAACGCATTAACTGAGCTGATCATATTGACCACTGTTTTGTATTTTCCTTGCAGCTCAACATTAAGGTCATTCAACATGTTGGTCAGACCGGTTAAAAATGTTAAGTCTAGCCACTGATTGTCATTTAGCCGGTTGTATTCTGCATGTTTAGATACAAGGAAAAACTATGGAGTTAGATTCCTGCCAATATGGAGGACCAGGTCTACCATATTTAAAAATAAATACAGAAATAAATAAATGCTCAATAAATAAATAAGCATACAATTAATTGCCCCAAAAAATACAATAAACAAATAAATGTAGGTAGAAATTAAATTATACAGTGAGACATAAATGTATATATCTCTTTTAATTAGCTTCTTTATTTATTCACCTTTGTAAGATGAGCACCCCACAGGTGAGTTTCCAAACTTTCACGGTGAAAAATGAATATCTGACTATGTCATAACTATGCAGATAGAGCATACAATTTCAGTTAAAGGCACCGCTATGTCACGGCAAGGGACCGTGTTACTTTTCAAATCAAATAACATGAAAGCTAGCCTGAAATTGAACACTGCTAAAACAACTTTTGCTTTAGCCCCTCTGGTTAGCTTCTCCCTTTATTGTGGTATTTTAAATAGGTAGAACCAGAGTGGATACCCAGATAAAGGCATTAACAGATCATAATTCCGGTTTTATGTTGTTGTTTTTTAACAAAAAAAGAACTGTCTATTGTTGTAGGCACTTGAAGCCTACAACAATAGACCTCCTCGTGAGCCAGCGAGTCGCCTCAATAACGTCATCACTTTTTCTGTTTCAGTTAAAGGCATGGGTCGATCTGTTACTTTTCAGATCGACCTTGTGTTGCACATCAATATCTGTTGTTGTATAAAACGTTCTCTACAAGATAAACCTGACCCATGATCATTAAAGAAAACTAAAGCACAGATGTTGTTTCATGGGTTTTAAAGCATGTCCTATCATACAGAAGAATCAGCCTAAGTAAATTGTTCTCTGATGATTTTCATCAGTTCATTTTTGCTGCCCATCTCAAAGTCATTTAACAACTAATTCTGAACCAGTTTTAGTTTCCCAAATAGAAAAATGAATAAAATGTTTTAATTTCCTACAAGAAAATACTTGAATTTACCAGAATAACAAATTTAGATGTCTGTTTTTCTTTTTAGGAATTGCTTGTACAGAGCATGTTGGAGAGGCTTCATACACAAATTCAGCATGTGGTCAATCAGCAGCCACTCAACCTGGATTACCTTGAGTTTGTGTGTTCCCAAGAAGTAGTTCTTTTTAGTGTTGTGTCTGATCAGGTTCACATCGGGCGTGTCCACCCGTACCATCTACAGAAGAATGGGAGAGTCTGCCTTCTCTGTTAGAGCCCTCTACAGCACCTGTTCTGACTCAGAGCTAGACCAATTGATATCTGACATAAAAAAAGATATGCCTAGAGGTATTTTTTGTGGTTGCTATTGTAAGGTTTTTCACATTGTGTATATTATAAATAAATTGGTGACAAGCAGGTCACTGCAGCCCTTCATAGCTGTTGATAAGGTGATGCAATCTTTTGATTCAGGTAGGGTGGAGCAGAAATGCATCTAAAACGTGTAGGATTTAAAACCACTATCTTTTAGGTACACAATTGATCACTGAACAGATATAGTCATCCACAGAACACAAAAAGTATAGTCTGGACCTTAAGTTAGGTCAAGTCTTTTTTTTTTTTTTCAACCTTTAGCTCCATGCATTAAAATTGAAGTATGTTCAGTAAGTTGTAGCAACATAATTATGGCCCTTTTTGCTCTTCATCCTTCTTGCAGGGACTCTGTCTGCCTCATTTTGACTGGGAAGACAGTGGACTGCTTGATGACCCACACTACGGGGTCACTATTCCAGAAACTGGCAACGTGTTGAGCCCCGAACAAATGGTGGCACTGAAGGCAGTCATAGATCCACTGGGACATTCTGACTCACATGGCTACAACATATATGTTGCTACTGTCCAGTATGTCCAACACTTAACAAGTTTGATCTGATTGTGGTTATGCAAACATGGTGGAACACTTAAACAGTCCTTTGTTTTCCACATTGTAAAATAAAAATACCCTTTGATAAAGTATTCATTTCCAATTCTTACCACTATTAATCAAAGTGAATACACCATTTCCACAAGGCTTGGTTTTATTCAAATTAAGACAGAACTTCTCCAGGCTTTTTCCATAAAATTGACTGAACTGGATGAAGCCAATAATAGGACTATCAAAAATGTCTACATGCAAGACAGGAAGTTTAAAACAATGTATAACATGGCTTTTTTTAAACTGTTCAGCCTAAATGGCTCCACTGAAGGCTATGAACAAAATGCTGTCAACTAAAACTGTTGTCACCATTTGTTGTTACCATTATGTTTAAACAAGCCCAAATCCCGTGTCATGTGTATTTACAGACGCCATCAAGTCTTTCTTGAATTCTTCAAATTCTTTGTAGTGTGATGGAAGCCGGAGTGTCATCGAAGCACGTTGATGCCCTGGGTAGACTACTGTGACTAATTTCCACGTTGAGACTTTGTGTAGGAGCCTCCCATCCAACCCAGAACTTTATGAGGGCCTTCAGTTCATCCGCAGATGCTGCAACACAGATATGCGTTATGGTTATGTAAAGGATAATATTCTTAAAAGAAAGAAAACAACTAACTTTTCAAGAAAATTATTGTGTGGCCATTGCCAGTTCTGCTTTTGGTCATGGCCAAAAAATTTTAATTAAGTCCACAACATATATTTGAAGTTTGGCACACAACCTCATTTTTACTTTGAAGAAATGGAATTAGAAAGGTAGTGAGATAATCTGGATCTGGGGCCCGTTCTTCGTACGTGCTTAAAACATCCAAGATCAAATGACACATCCATGATTTCATCCAGCTAATCATGATCCGGCTAATTGGGTTCTTCGAACACACCTGTTGTTTATGATTAGTATGGCTGGATTGAGTTATCAGAGATAACTGCGCGTTCATGCGTTGGTTTAAAAGGGGAAATGTATCGATAGTAGAAACAATGATCAGCAACGCTGCTATTGGTTGTTCAGCATGGCCAAAGAACGCGCACAGTTTTTCTCCCAAGCAGAACACAAGCTTTTAATGGAAGGTTATGCCGAGTTTGAGTCAGTAATTAAAACGACAGGGAACACCTCAAAGTCTACTAAAGCCAGGAGAGAGGGCTGCAAAAAGTAGCAGACAAATTAAATGCGTAAGTGCTGTCCATGGTAGATTTTTAAAATAATTTCATATTTACTTTGTTCTTTTATGTCAGAGCCTCCACGGGACCCACTAGAACATGGGGACTAGTAAAAGTGAAGTACAAGAATATAGCCTTTAATTATTATACTGTATTTTAAAAAGCCACTTGTTATGGCAATAGATCCAATATCGGTGTCATTCCTTAGACACTGGAAGTAAAAGACGCATGCAAACCGGGAATTTTAACAAAAAAAATCATGCAAATACAAAAATGACAATACATTCGTTTTATACAATTCTCAGTTTTTTCTTTTCCAAGTCATACACAGTTTACACGGTCAAAAACTGTATTGCTCCGTGTCTAGATAATCCGTTCAATATACGGCTCGACAGGAAGCAAGCCTTTCAAAATAAAACTAAACTTCACAATAAAATGGTCTTAACAAATCGTCTTACTGAATATGATAAAAATAAAAAGCACACTATCATACAAATAACTTAAATATTTTCTATTTATGGCCCTAACACCACTTTTTCCTCTTTTTAAAAGCCACTGTTAAATGATGCGTTTGTCTGTTTATAACAGCCACCAAGAAGAATCTCTCTACAGTTACACTGCCGTGCTGCGCTAAAGGTACCTGTCTATTGCGCAATACGAGACTAATTAAAAAAACTCGGCAACATAAAACCCGAATTATGATCTGTTAGGCTAGCTTTCATGTTATTTGATTTGAAAAGTAACACGGTCCCTTGCCGTGACATAGCGGTGCCTTTAACTGAAATTGTATGCTCTATCTGCATAGTTATGACATAGTCAAATATTCATTTTTCACCGTGAAAGTTTGGAAACTCACCTGTGGGGTGCTCATGGTGTTAGCTGTGAAATGCCGTCTGTCTTCCTCAGCCAAACCCGGCATTTCAGTTGTTTTGAGTGCGCCCCCTGCTGTCGCGAAGTCAGAACTACTCTTAATATATCACGTGACTTTTGGCAGAAATTTGCAGCAGAGGGGTGTGGAATTGTTTCGTACTCGAGGAGAGGCTGTTTTGTGCGAGCAGAGACCGTTTAGTACTCAGGGACAATTTATAAATGATATTTTGAGTGCAACGTTTGGGGACAGTTTGTAAAACAAGTTTTATGTGTGTGTAACGTTTGAAGACAGTTTGCAAAACAACTTTTATTTGTGTGCAACACATTTTGTTATGTACAAACAACTTTTATTTGTGTGCAACACATTTTTTTGTGTACAACCTTTTGGCAGGAATCTAACTCCATAAAAAACTCTTTAATCTACAGACAGAGCTCTCGAAATCTTTGCAGGAATTTCCCTAGACTAAGCCATCTTATATCAGTGTGTAGCAACAATTCAGTGTGGTCGCAGTCTGCCTTCTCCAGATGCACATGGAACAGCCGTCTTTGAAGAGATCAGGTGCAAATAGAACAGGCGATCTTTGTTGCCACATCCATTATCTCTTTCATGTTGAGCATTTTTGCGCTTATTGGTGTATTATGCAGTGAAAACCATCGAGGGCACACCGTCCATGGTTTGCACACTGGGAGCTGAGTTTTCTCGATACAGTTTTTGAAAGACTTGTCTTCTCCCCTCTCTCTTTCATGGGCATAACAGTTCCTCTTTTGAAATCATATTGGTAAACACCATACAAATAAAAATGCACACTTACGTCTGTAGACTCATCCAATTGACGTGAGAAACACTCGCAGTCCACACTATCCCTCCAAAGTTTCTGGGTCACATCCTCAGCCATTGCTTCACAGCACCATGTAAGGCCCCCCTGCACACTGCTTGCATGAGCGTTTCCGTTGTTTGTCATGGCGTTTTCTAGGTTGTGGCACACGAGAAACGTGTCTGATGCAATATTTTGAAATCGATAATTATTCATGCATGCACATGCATTTATGTCAAAACCTAGAGACTGGGGTGGCCTCAAGCTTACTCAGTAAGAGCCTTCGCCCTATGTTGGCTGAGTCCTGCAGTGGCCTGGGTTCGAATCCGACCTGCGACCCTTTGCTAAAGTGTCATTTATAAATGTATTCATGTCAAAATGACATATAAACATATTTTTGTATTCTGCGTGTCACGCAGGCAGTGTGCAAGCTCTAACCTGTTGACATGGGAGCCAAAATAAAAACAGGCATAGTGTGCAGGAGCCTTAACTGTAGTTCTTTTTTTTTTCTTTTTTTACCATTCATATTTGTATTGCCTTTGATAGAAACAGAGAAAAAAACAACAGTGATCTCTCATTAAGCAAAAACAAATGAGCCAACAAAGAAAAAGAAAAAAACAAATCTATGTACAGTATATAAAAATATATACATACACACTAGTGTATGTATATATACATACTCATTGGTCTAACTTGTCTCCATATCTTTTACCTATCATCCCACCAGTAGCACAAATGATGGGTATTCTACCAATATCGATCCTAATTATAAAGATGTGGGTAGGTCCGGATGAGTTCTTGACTGCTATTCAAATACACAATATAGAATTTATAACTATATAACATATATATCATATAATAATATAACTATATACTAAAACATTGACATTATCCAGTGTGGATTATACAATACCAGTCATCTCTCACACATCTCAGTAGTAACTAATACACACATTAAAATCCGTTCGTCAAATTCTCCCTCATTAATTATGCAGTATTGCATTCATGTACGGTCCCCATATTTTCCAAAATACCTCCTATCTGTTGTTCAAGTTCAAAATGAATTGTTCATAGCTGGCCATTTTGGTAATTTCTCCAAACTGAGTAAACAGAGTATACAGAGCGTTGGGTTAGCTCGTTGTGCATTGTTAACAAATGTTATAATATTTTCCCATAAGTTTGTCGACAACAACGGGACGGACCACCACACAGGACGCACTATAACAACGAGACTGGAAAGGAACCGTCACACGCAGTAGACAGCGACAACGGACCGGTTGTAATCAGGAGAAGAAGAACGTGGAAAGGAACGGCCACACACGGAACACAATCCCCGTTCTCAGTGATGAAAGTCCTGTGTTGTTTGACCCATCCGCCACCCCAACCAACCTCCTTACACGGCTTTTTAATACTGCTCACTACCGTAATCGTGCTGTTATCACGGAAGATGCTTCCCATTAAAATACATTAGTTTTGAATCCGTGCTCACCACCCCAAAAAAAACAAGAACATTGTGTCCCTGTACACTATTCAGTAGATTAAATAACATCACCATTTCACAAATTGCCATAAGACTGGGCTGGAATAGAAGTTTGAATTGTTTAATATTAAGTGATAATCCTTTTGAGGGATTTATCTGCCATAGCTTTATCCCTTAAAAAGATGGATGTATCAACTGTGAATTGACTTATTCCAAATTCTTTATCGAAAAAGACACTATCTTCTAATTGTTTTTTAATATTTGGTTAGAAAGAATTGTTAGTTGGGTTGCCAATATAAAAAGCTTTGGGGAGATAGGGCAACCCTGTTGTATGCCTCGTAGTAGGGCTGTAACGGTATGCAATGTGAAACACGAACCTGTGTCATGGAGTGAGAAGGCAGAATTGCCAGACACCCCTTCCAACTCCCAGAGTTAGCCTTCCGATCCGGATCCTATGCTACCACAACTTTAAATTACTATTGTATCATTCCTTTGGTGCCTTATCTCCGTTTTGTCTGGTCGTTTTAGCTTACTGTAAAGACGGCTAAAAGTGAAGAGGGGGGGGGGCACCAGTAACGCTAATGGAGGTGTAACGTTACGAATGGCCGCTGTTCTGACTCAGGTGCCTGGGTCTGTTTCCTGACGGTTCAGTAAACTGCCGTTAGGGTCCTTAGCACCGGAGTTAAGTGCTGACCGGGCTGGCTGCTAGCTGGCTGGGGCTGACTGTGAATATGTCTTCTTCTAGTTTAGTTTGAAGGCTGTTTAATTTGACATTTTACATAATTTGTCACTGATTATGTCATGGCCTATCCGTGACTCAGGTCTTAGTGTTTCCTTTTTTGGTGTGTATGTGCGGACAGACGTGGAAAAGCAGTCTCCTAATCAAGCCCCAACACAAGTTCTCCGGAGATCCAGGCAGCCAGCGCCAGTTCGTTTACGCTACCTGCTACTCCACCAGCCCTATTTTTCATGACCGCCTCGCCAACCTCCACTCCACGATCATTGGACTACCACCTTTCCTTTTTGCAAGATTTTTTTGTTCAGTTGAGCATTCATTAAAACCCTGTTCCTACCCCAAACCTTCTAGTCTGTGTCTGCTCTTGAGTCCAGACCTAGCGGGAGCACTACTAGTCACTTCCCTGTTTGTTTTCCTGCCCAATATGCTCAATCAGTTGATTCTGAGGAACCATGCAAATAGGCAGAGCTCGCCTTACTCTGCAGAACGCCAGCCGCATTTTTGTGATGGATTGTGTCTCTATTTAGGAGAGGATCCTGGTGAGCCACACCGCCATTCCTGCCCCATTCCCTTATAAATGCCTGTTGTCAGCACTTGCCCCCAACCAAGCTCCTAGCACCCTGCTATCTGAGCCCCCAAATCTCACTCTAGTGCTTTCCATTCATCACGACATAGGTGGAGGTCTTCAACAAACAGAAAGCAGTTTCTCTGCCCCCACACTGACCATATGATTGTGCTATTGAAATGCTTCCTGGTTCCCCACTTCCCTCTCGGCGATTGTACAATCTATCTAAGCCCGAGAGAGAATTCATGGAGAAATATATGTATCACTGACTCGTTAGCTGCTGATCTTATCAGGAGGGATGTTCATCTACATCCAAGCTGGGGATGAGTGGAAGACAGCTTTCAGCACTCTGCTCGGCCACTTTAAATATTTGGTCATGCCATTTGGTCTCACTAATGCTCCAGCTGTCTTCCCAATGCTGTCCTCAGAGAGATGCTCAACCGTTTCATCTTTGTCTGGTTGGATGACATCCTGATTTTCTCCCAGAACATGGCAATCGGGACTTTTCCAGGTTGGCTGAAGAATTCCTGCGTCCCGGCCTAGAGGTTATTCCAAACGGCCGTGAAACATCAAAATATGCCCATGGGCCCTTCAAATTGTTTTTGTATCGTACTCTCCGTGTAAAATCTCCAGGACTCCTACAGTTATTAAACACATTCTCTATCTCTCAGTCATGTTTACCCTGCGCATTCATCTTCTGTCAATTTACTAATGTTTGTGTAGCCTCTCCCATCAATTATTCATATTCCGGTGTTACAGAAATATATGGTCACAAATAAAAATACAACACTTTAATTTCTTTGTTTTCCTTAAATTAACGTAGAATGGAGCAAAGCGTCATGGGAATGGGGAATGTGTTTATCCAATGAACCGAATGCAAGTCAAGTATATTTACAGAAATGTAGGGAGATAAATGAGCACCCCCTCGTCTAATTGCATGACCCAAAGACATACGTATGTCAGACAGCAACAAAGTTTGAGAAAAAGTAGCGGCATTTATTGACTGAAAAACGGGTCAGATGGCCTATTTGGTAGTGATTATCGCCTCATTACTAGTAACAACATCTCAAATGAGCTCTATTTTAAGTCTTGGGTTTGAAATACCTTGTTCATAAACAAAACATTTATGACCAGTTTTATCTGAATGAGTGGCAATATTGCTATATGTAATGTCCTCCATTTGTCATTTTGCTATTTGCAATGCTAAAACTTCAATATCTCAAAACTGATCTGAATGCATATTATTCTGAAGTAGCGAAATGTTGGTATGGTAATGACTAATTATTAGTGGATATATTTTGTTGGGTGCATTGTATACCCCCTTCCACGCAGCCTATACTATCAGGGGAAAACGCAATTATCATTATGCTGTAAAAAGTTTAATTTGTATGTGCGCCTGTTCCGTTTTTTCCACAAAGTCTCAGAATTCAGTCAGATGATGATGCTGATCAGACAATGCTAGAAGTCATGACTTTAAGTATATGATGTTATATTTCAGCATCTGTTTATTAATAGAAAACCCATAACAGCTTTAAACCTACACTTTATTGTCAATAATGTGCATTTGTCTAGTGCCATCTAGTGGTCAGGTTTCATATTTCCGTTAAGTCCTTCCCAAATGCGTAGACTTGGTGGGCGTTAGAACAGATGGAGGAATTCCACAAAAAGAAACATAGCACAATTTGGGTTTAAATTTTGTGTTATTGAAAAATGGGAGGGTGGGCCCGGTTGGGCCCGGTTGGGCCAGGTTGATTTTAGTGTTGATTTTAGTGCCCCACATTGCGCAGTAATGAGTAGCTTGTCCTTATGGCCTACATTTTCAAAATAGATTTTTGTATAACAAACTTCAACATAACCAACCTATGATATGAATGTCTGATTAAACCAGCATATCTGTGTCAAAGACAATAAAAAACCTTTTTTTTTTTTTTTAACTTTGTTCAAGAAGGATAAACACATTTGTTGTCAATCGGCGCGTATACTTCCTCAGAAACTCAACGGCCAGTTTGAAACAAGCCTCCCAGTCTTCTTTAGAGGAATCTTCTCTAAAGCAGATACGCATCTCGCTGCATACTCTTGCTTCTCACAGTCTCTTCCAGACATCATCTTGTACATTTCTCATCCCGAATTGGATGACAATTCCTTGGCTTGTTTTTTTGAAGCATCAGCATCACTTCTTTTCCCCAGGCGGAGGACAGCATCCGTTGTCTCCCTCAGTTGGTCCACAGAAAGAGGTACAACTCTTGAGAGGATGCTGATGACAGCTTCCTTTGTGTTTTCGCCAAACTTTTCAGGTAATCCAGTCAGTCTCAAATCCCATCTCCTTTGTAACGAGCTTGCTTCTCATAAGCAATTTTAAGGGAGCTGCTTTCTTTATTGAGATCACTGACTTTTTATGTAGTGGCAGAATGTAGGCTAAACATGAATGCATTACAGTGTAACATCAGCTCGGTTCTGGGTAGCCTACTATATTGGGTCATTTAGGGTGCGGATATCATGTATTTATATCTGAAATGGCTTTAAAAAAATAAAAACTTTTCACGGAGAATAAAACTACTCTGGGCTGAGTGTTCCAAATAACCTTACCAAAAATAGATAGATATATATTAATCCCAATAAAATGGGAAATTATGGTGTTACAGCAGCAAAATCAGTCACACAGCACAGTATATACACAATATAAATAAGATACTAGGATACAATATACATACATACATTATACATGAAATAATAATAATAGGAATAAAATACAAGAACAAATATTTGAAAATGTATATATATATATATATATATATATATATATATATATATATATATATATATATGAATATATACAAGATGGAAATACAAAAATGTGCAACTGCTTAAATAGTATAGAGAAAAATAAATGCTCAAGATGCTGCATATATGCTGGTATAATATGAAAATGGCTGGTGGATTTATGACACGAAATGATAATTTAATTAATCAAACTTGAACATATCCGTCAGTGTCTGGTTAATGTTCACATTGTAAAAAGGTAATTTCACATCCTGGTCTGGGACATTCATTCACTTACGGTTTGATAAGGTAGTCTACTTATTGGCTTTCACCTTTTTATTGCACTTACAATAACAAGTGTAGCTGCCCTCAACTCAACTCATCATCTAATTACCATCTCATCTCTCTTCTCCTGTGTGTGTGTGTGTGTGTGTGTGTGTGTGTGTGTGTGTGTGTGTTTCAGTCGTGGGGAGAACTGAGCAGCAGCCCCGCCCGCTGCAGAGAGCAGACATGATTGAAACAAACAGCAGCAGCTTTTAGCAACTTTAGAGGGAAAATTGTAACAGTGTAATTTGATGTCAAAATGCATACAGGTTGGCAGAATGGTCTGAATTGTTTTGTACGGTCTTTCGCTGTATACGTTTTGTTGGTAAAGGTGAGGTGTTCGAGTCACACACGTCTCGTCTACCAGAAATAAGGAAATAATTTGGAGATGACGCCAACTCGTCAAATACTGATGCTTCGTCAGTGGTGGAAGTTAAAAAAAATCATCATGTCACCTCCGGGGGTCCATACCTGAAACAGTGCAGATGATTCAGAAGTCAGAAAAAAACAGAGTCCAAAAAACAAAGAACTAAACACAAGAGTCAAAGGCAGGAACACTTACTGACCCAACAAGAAACACTGGCACAGAACAAAGGGAGAAGACAGAGACTAAAGGTGTGTTTCAACCACATGGGCATGATGCATGATTTACGAAATTTATGTTTTTGTTCTGATCAGATACCTTTATATTTATACAGTGTGGTTTTATTGTTCCGTTAGCTGCACACATCATCAGCTCTGGTGGCTAAGGTTACCTGTGAAGTATGGTTGTTCAGACCACACAGACAATTCATGTCCCCCCATGCTCATAGGTGGATTGAGGTCTCTGCGGTCAGTCACAACGTCAAGCGCGTCCAGCGCAAGCAGTTAGAACGGTCCTTCCAACCTAGCTCGCCGCCCCAGTCCCATAGTCAGCAAGTGTCTGGTTTGTTTGGTGTGTCACAGGAAAATACATTTTGCCTGGTGATCAAATAAATTACAAGGTATCCATGTTCAAGGAAATTTAATCTCGGCCTTTCATTCAAAGAAGCGAGAAGTAGCCAGCTGTTTTGATTTTTTTCTTTACTACATTGTCTGCATTAAAGCACTCTCCAAGAGGCAAGGTAAGTTCATTTATAAAAAACAATACAATTATTTAATAAAAGGCAGCATCAAAAGGAAACCATTATGAAATCATTCATTAACACATGATGTACTTTGCATTGCATTTACATTTACAATAAGGCTGGAACTAAGAATTATTTTCATCCAAGTAATCTGTCAATTATTTATTCAATAATTATTTAGTATTTAAAATCAGCAAAATAGTGGTCCAGACGTCAATCAACGTTTCTTGAATCAAAGTAAATGTCAAAAGCCTAACGATTTTCAATTAACAATGACATGAAACAGAGAAAAGCAGCAAATAATAAAATGTAAGATAAATGACACAGTTCAGTAAGTATTCAAAAATGTTCACTCATTTTCAATAAATGTTCAATTGAACAAGATTTTACAGTATTTTGTTCTAATTTTCTAATTTGGGATCTAATTTAATTACGATTTATGGTATTTGGAGAAAAGAATATTTGCTAAAAAGGCATTAAAAAGTGTAAGTTTCTTAGTAGATCTATCTTTTTAGGACAATAAAACAAAACATTTGCTCAAAAAGGATTACATTTAGGAGCCACTCATGAGAAGATGCCAGCCCCTGGAAGTGTGTGAGACTGTCTGTCTCTATGTTTTCCCCTCCTTTATTAATTAATGATGGTGCTTTGATGCATCAAGATAGCATTGCTGTAGTAGCTGAAAAGAGGAAGAAAGAATGTGGGAAAAGATAAAGAATACATCTAAAAAAAGCAAACATGCAGACAGAGACATTATTCTGCATCTGTGTAAAGGTGCAGGACTTTTGCATTATTGTAGAGAAAGCATCTCATCAAGCATCTCCAAATCAACACATCTGTCACTCCCCTGCTTCACTTCCTCATCTATCCGCCCCTCCCTCCCTGCCTTCTTCCATCCATCCATCCCCCTCCCACCAGCCACCCATATGTCTCTTTAATTCCACGCCCACCCCCATCCCCATCCCCAACCCCATCAGTCTGCCAAATGGCATGTTCTTGCAGTACTGCAGTACAGAAGTGGACTGTACCATTGTACATTTGGTGGGTGGATGGCAGCAGGGAGCAGTGCTGCAGAGAGAGGGAGGGGGGGAAGAGAGAAAGAGAGGCTGGCACTATCCTTTCCTGCCCTAATCTGTCAGCTATGTCTGTTGTGTTGATGCTGGTAACAGACACAGTAAGGGAACTTCAGACTAGAATTTTAAGGCTACAAATGAATTTTAAGATAGATTTGTTGTGAAGCCTGGACACCATCGATTGGATGTGAACTTCAGTTTGATCTGTTCTGGTAAGAGAAGTGATTTTCAATACAGTTTAAGTTTTTTGTGTTTTTGACTTGGTTTGAAACCAGGTATTCAAAATTATGATGGTGGTGTTCTTTAGCTCCATGGCCCAAATAAGTGTAATTCTCAGGCTGAGCGGAGTAGATAATCAACTGTTATTACAGTGTATTGGCAGATCAGAACATTTTCTCCAATAGTAGACCAGCTGAATGTACACAGATTGTACTGTATGAAATACAAAGAAAACACACTGTAAAGACAACAAACACTGTCAGGACAGTCAGTTGAAAGTCCTTAACAAGGTGCAAATTAATTTGGGACATACATCTATTAATAACAAGCAGGAAACATGAAAGCTTCTATTCAGCAGGGATAGCTTGCCAACAACATTATGTAATCAATGCACGCACACACACACATCTCACATTACATTTTTTTTTTGCAATAGGTATACTACATATAATAGCATGAGGGTTAAGGACCTTTGTTATGTCACTGTTGACTTATTTGCTGGTAATAATGGTAAACAGTTAGTAGAAGAACAAGCTGGGCTTTAGTCTCTGTGTCCTTACTGTCTTCTGTAACTGATCTATGCCAAAGCGGCTTGTGTAGTAATAAGCAGGGGTGGCAGGCCAATGGATGGCGCTAGGGCACTGCTCTCTTTTAGCCACAAATAAGCTAACTAAAACAAAACTAAATAATAAAACAATACAACCACATTGTTTTTTTATTCCTACCCTAATACAACCTATAGGAGCCCATTGTGGTGACAGAAAATATGACCCACAGGAGCGCTTTCCATCCTCACACCTAAACATAATGGTTGCTAGGTTATGTTTAGGCAACAAAACTACAGAGTTACATTTAGAAGATCCTTCGTTGGGTTTATATTTGTTCATTTGTTACATTACTTAACTTTTGGTTATGTATGTGTTCCGTCCCGAGACCATTTTGGAGAGCCACTATCTCTGTGTCCGGAGTTTAGCCCAAGATGATTGTGCTTGATTTATAGAAATAGAAACAACCAGGAGGGTTTCTTTCCCTCCATCCCAGAATGTATGTATGACCTTACGTCACAGCGGTGTGGAGATAGGCCTGGCAATGCGAGACTATGTGTTGACTGAACTAAAAACATCAGCATTACTGGCTAGACCTCAAATTTTAGTAAGGATCATTTTGGTCAAATGTTCACATCTACAAGAGGGATTGGCACAAATGTTGGCACCGTCAGTCATGTTTCGCATACGCTGTGTTAATCCTCTGACTTCCCCTCTAGTGGCACCAACAGGTTGACATTTTTGGTTCAGGTTTAAACGTCTTGACAATTTTTTTAATGGATTGCCATGAACTTTAACTTTCATGTACCCCTGAGAAATATGGAGATCCACTCACCTTTCCTCTAGTCCCATCATAATATATACTATAGCCATATACTTGAGTTAACATCAGCATGTTGTTATTGTCATTGTACGCGTGTTGGAATTCTGAAGTTGGCATTTAGCTACACAGTTGTGCAGAGCTGAATCATTTCAATGGGGCTTTATTGGCATGGCAGTTTCAATAACAATGTTGCTAAAGCATCAAAATACAATTGTCCAAATATTCGGACAGAACACAACAAACAGTAATATGAACATTAACAAAACATTAACATTTATTTATATTAATTATATATACACTATATGAAAGAAGACTCACAGTAGAATTTTAGTCTTGTTTGACCTGGTCTATCAGTAGAAAAGTGTCATTGCCTTCCAAAACTGAAATTACCCACTCAGACATCTGCCACTGCTACAGTTTTGGCAGAAAAAACTACCTGGTTAGGGTTAGGCATACATTAGGCTAGGATAGGATTAACATAGTTAAAAGAAACCAGTGTTAAGTGGAGAAAACAGCACGCTCTTCTTTCAAAATCACACACCTTGTTGACCGATAGGTAGGTCAGTAATCCATCACAATAAACAGCATGTCTGCATTTATTTTAAGTTATATTATGTAACACACCCACTTCAGTCCCTCATGTGCGCAATGCAGCGAACTCAATTAATTATTGCATCAAGACAGGAAATAAACACCTCAGGATAGCTCTGATCTCCCTCTCCCATTACTGCAGTGTTGTCCCTGCTCAATGGTCGAGGTATGTTGCATGAGTTGTGGTACGATGCTGCTGATTTGTTTATTTCAAATGCATTTCAGACCGGTAAACATTGTGATGGGGTCTATAAACTGCATAAAACATAAACTGCATAAATGATCACTGACTCATTGAGAATTCGGCTGCGGGATGTTCCAAAGTTAATTTGCGCTTCTCCTGTTGCATGGATGTGTTACAAGTAGTGCTGTCAAATGACTAACATATTTAATTGCGATTAATCACATTAATGTCATAGTTATTAGTTAGCTTGCAATTAATCATGGTTAATCAAACATTTTTATCTGTGCACCGTACCCCCCCATCCCAACTGCTTAGGGCACTGGTCCAGCTGGCAGCCCACTCACTCTGACATCTTTCCATTTGTGCATGAAGAGGTCCTGAGCATGTGTGTAGTGATTAATGACAGTGTAGACTGTAATTTCCCCACTGGGGATCATTAAACAGTAGTAGTATAAACATTATAAATGATCTTATACATATAGATGTATAAATAATACATGCAAGTAGCAACTAGTGGTAAAAACAAACGTCGAAGAGCAGCTCCGTGCTACAGAGCAGCAGTTGCTAGTTGTTTAAGCCGCTACAGACTACATCACAGCTCGGTCGTATCAGCGGCATTTAGTAGATGTGTGGAGCCGCACAAAAGTTCCTCAACACCCCCTCTGGTGCCCCGCATGGTGCTCCTTCAGATCAGCTGTAGCTGGTGGTTCAGTTATCCAAGAATACTGTAGGTGACTCTCAGCCCGGGGACAGAGCACCGCAAGCTACCGGTGAAATGACTAGTTAAGAAAATAATGAATGTTAGTCCCTACTGCTGCAATGTTGTTTGTGGACCTCTATGGCAAACGCATGGGGGGAGGGCTCACACAAAACTTTGGCAAGCCTAAACAAGTGTGTGCAGCGTGCCTGTTTTGTTTACGGTCTAGCTATATCCGGTGTGGTGTTTTTCTAATGTTACTAGTTGTTGCAACAGCATGTGAAAAAACTGGGTTTGCCTTAACGTCGTTAATAACGTGTTTATTTGACAGCACTAATTATAAGAACTGGATACACCATTCAGGCAGTTGCTCATTGGCACACAAAGCCATCATGGAGCCAAAAAATGATGATCAGCACTACAGTTGCACTGTGCGGCCCATAGAGCATGCGCTCCACAAACATTAATAGGGATTAAATAATTTAATCATACGACTCTTCTAGACTTTCTAAATGTTATCGGACCGAATGGATCAAAATACAATATTGAAACAAGTAATTTTACAGGGACACTCAAAAAATGTATCCACTAATTCATGATCAGTAAGTAAAAAAAAAAATGAATGCAGACATGTTAAGTGTGAGAGATTACTACCTCAAGGAAGTCTCTGCGAACTGAATTTCATAATGTAGTGAAATAAATAATATGTAAAATGGAGGATTTGTGGTAAACATGAAAAAAACAATGACACGGTCCTTTAAATCCAGCTAGTAGCTCATATTTGATGATGCTGCTGTACCAGAGTGCAGCTTACTTCTGCTTTGATTTGATACAGTAGACTGCACTCTACTTAAAGTGTGTGTGTGTGTGTGTGTGTGTGTGTGTGTGTGTGTGTGTGTGTGTGTGTGTGTGTGTGTGAGAGAGTGTGAGACTGTGTGGGGGTGGTCTCTTCCTGATGTAGATAGGAAGGTGTTGCATTATTAATTATGTCTGAATGACTGGGCTGACTGTAGCTTTCTCTCCAGCTTCCTGTCCTCACAGCCATCACCTTTTTTTTCTACACACAGTTTTGCATCATCAAAATCAATAAGTTGAAAAGGTTGTCATGAAAACACACTTCCTGTCAAAAACAAAAGGTGTAGCTTCTTGGTTAGTATAATAAGCATCTCCACTACCTAGCAGAGGAGTTCTCTTAGTTCACAGGCAGTGGAGTGTTGTCTGGACTAGAGTCATGTGTGTAGTGTTTAGTGTTTCCTGACTTCCTGTAATGTTTGGACTGACCTTGAGGAATGGATTTTGACTGATGGAACCAGCTGTACTTCATCGACCCCATCTCATAGGAATTATTTAAAAAAAAAACTAATTTGCAACACCAAATACATTTTAAGGAAATGTAATATTGTATCTATATTCTCATTATCACATCCCAGAAGAAAACAGGTGCTGACAGAGCGGTGGCATGTGGCCAAGATCATGGGCATGACGTGAGAGCGTTACAAGGTTTTGCTTTGTATTCTGCTCTGTGAAATGGAATTACTTTATTTATAGTGTTGATGAAAAATTAGGCCTGGCTGGAAGTTTTGGTGATGCCGTGTTCGACAGGGGAATGAACGATAGCCTTGGCTGACATGTTACTTAGATTAGTCTGAATGTAAATTTTTAGGATAATTGCCTGACATCCGGCACCATACAATATGTCCCTAACTTTTGAGACATTATTTGTATGAGTCTGGGGAAAGCTATATTATTTTAATTACATATTCAAGTTAATTTTAGTGTTACTCACTTACACTGCAATATTGTTTTTCTGTACTGTGGCAACTGCACTTTAAAAAAACCTTTATTTGATGCCACTTTACATTCAGCCATACCTTCTGTTCATTGTCTGTTTGCTGTGTGTTTACTTGTCTGTTTGTTTTGCTTTTATTGTAGAAAATTCTGCTGTAATAAGAATTTCCCCTCTGTGGGATGAATACAGTATAATCTAATCTAATCTAATGGCTCTCCAAGCTGTTGGCCTATCAATTTAGACAGGTTTCCACATTCAATCTAATTCCAAAAATAGCTACTTCATCAAACATAGTAACTGACCCATTATAAATAAAGTATTTAATGTCTTGCACCCACTCCATGGCTTGCTGCTAAATCACAGGAGCACTTTCAATGATAGACTCATTCTACCAAAATGCACCACAGAGCGCCACAGGAAGTCATTCCTGCCTGTGGCCATCAAACTTTATAACTCCTCCCTCTAAGTGTCTGACACACGGACACTTAGAGATTGAAACTGGACAATATTATCTGTATTGTGCAATAACACTGGCCTGAAAAGTGTGCAATACTAAACTGCTACAATTATTATTATTATTATTATTATTATTATTATTATTATATTATTGCTTTTCACCATTGCAATTCCTTAATTATATTATGTAAATACTGTATAATAACATTCCTTTAACTATGTAAATACCGTAAATATCCACACTCCTTATATTTCTTTATTTATATTTCTACTCTTATATTTCTACTATTTTTCCCTTTGAGGATCAATAAAGTATTTCTGATTCTGATTCTGATAAAGCCTTCTATAGTGTTCTCTACACATCTGAATATAGCAATGACCCTCAGGCATAGAAAATGGCAATAGCAATGCATATCATCACTTCTAGCCAGAAGGAGACCTTTGACCAAACTCTCGCTGGATACGAAATTGTTAAGACAATCTGTTCTATGCAATCTGGAAAGTACCCTGGACCTGATGGTCTGCCAATAGAATTTTACAAAAAGTTGTGTCCAAAGTATGCCTCTTTTATTAAACATGTTCAGCGAATCCTTACTGGCTGGCACACTGTCCCCCTCTCTCGGGCAAGCCTCTATTTCCCTGATATTGAAGAAGAATAAAGATCAATACTCTTGCTCATCATAAAGCCCCATATCATTACTGAATGCAGACATAAAAGGAAAAGTCCGGCCGATTTATAATCGAATCTTGATTGCTAGATGTATCCGAGTAATGTTGATAGGAGAAAAAAAAAACGGACAAAATTTGTGCTAGCAAACTGGAGTTGCTGCAGCTAATGGCCAGAGTTCCCAATTAGCTAAAATGCTAGTTGTAGGGGCATGTTCTAAAGAGTGCCTTTGTGCCTCTTAACAGACACAAAATACAATTAAAATTTCTGTGCAACATGAACAGGGCCCTTATGTGACAAGAAAATGTGTTTTTTACTCCAACATTGTGAAGAAACAGTTTAAATTCAAAGTTTGTACTGTCATCTACGTTGTCCCAATCCTGTCGGTAGCTAGCTCGGCCTGCTAGCTGCACAGCGGTGTCCGGGATGAGGGGGTTCAGCCAGGTTTCAGTGATAATCATAATGCAGCAGTTCTGTGTGTAGTTTGTTTGTTGCTATGTTGAGTTCCAGCTCATCCAATTTGTGTGCGATAGATCTGTCGTTGGTGAGAAGGAGGCTTTCTCTCCCATTGCTGCCTTCGTTGCCTGCTGCTGCCGACAACAATCCACGGAGCACCCGGGGGTCTGGCTTTGTCCTCCAGAGGACAGGTCAGGCCTTCGTAATGAAAACTTGAAGTTTATTTCCCTCAAAAAAATAGGGAATTGAGTACTGTAGTTGTTATCACCTTATCAGTGACTATGTTGTGGAAATGGAAATGGTCCAAATGATGCCTGTGGCTTGCACAGTAAAAGCGTTACTGAAGGCCAGCTCTAGTCTTGCGCATAAGTGGGAATTCAGTTGTTGCAGGACGTAACAATGGAATATAATCCCATTTATGTTACGCCCCATAGTGTCTAGGGGAATCAGGATGTAAACATATACCAGATGTTATTGGTATGTGAAAAGATATTTATTTTAAAATCAGGTAAAACAGAACAACAGGGCTTACAAACGGAACAATGGGCTGATAGGTGCTATGGAAATTAAAGACAGAATACAACAAAAAGAGATCCTCAAAAGGAAGACTATTTCTACAAGTATAAGAACAAAAGGATAAACTAAAATCCTCTCTAACTTAAATACTTGTTAAAACACAAAACACAATACTCACAGCACCCCTGCACCTAATGTCAATAATACAAATCAAACCTGTGGATGCAAGAAAGATATCAGCTTTAGAATCTCAACCCTGGCCCAGTTCCTCACTCTCTCATACTCTGATGGAAACAATTCTCATCTGGATTCTCACCTGCAATCAATCAGGCTATTTGAGCTGGAGGCGGACCTCATTGACCCTCCTTGATTGGCCGGTCAGTGGTGGCATGCCGCACCAATCAGCTTCCTTCTCCAGGAACTAGGACTTTCAGTATCCATCCAATCTGCAGCACGGGATGGCACAGCCTACTTTGTATCTCATAGGTAGAACATTCAATTAAACAAAACACACACGATGGTGCCAACTGTAACCCCCCCCCCACACACACACACATACACACACACAAAAACTCTAAGTTTGAGTAACACACAAATCAAACACACTTCGTCACTTCGAACCGCTCTTGTGACGGAAATCCAACTTGTACTCTTTCACAATCAGTGCCCAATGCATTAAAGGAACACACCAGCTTATTGGGACTTTAGCTTATTCACCATTACCCCCAGAGTTAGACAAGTCCATACATACCCCTCTCATCTCCGTGCGTGCTGTAACGCCACCAGCATTAGCTTAGTGGAGGAGGTGGTGAGTGACATACCTGGAGCAGCAGCAGGTATGCTTCCCGCCCCCTTTATTTCAAACTTGAGCTTCGGTAACTTTACAGCCGTGTCAGCCTCTACTTCCAGCCTTCTCATTTCAAGCTGAAGTTGCATCTGCTGTTTACGTTCCCGTTCTTGAGCCTCAAGTTGGAGATGGGCCAGGCAAACCTTTACATGGACCTCATCTCTGCTTTCTGGGGATGGATCATAACGTGGCAGCGTGACGGGTGTTTGTAACCCTCCACCTACCTTGCCGTCCACCCTAGAGGCTACCCTCACCCTAGGGTAAGCACACCCTCTGTCTCTGCTGAGACAGCCAAAGGAAGCGTTTTTAATTCTGCCGTCACAGGCAACTCAATCAACCCTCTCTCCACAAAGTTAACAACAACTAAATCATCTTTTCTACACACAGTTTGGTCAAGAGTTGGATTGGCCAGGAACGACTCCAAATCAAAGCGCTTAGAAGCTATGACACCTAATCACCTAGACAGCTGCACCAGAATGCCAGTTAGTGTTCTCACTTACCCTCTTCCAATAAATATTCTTTCACCAGGAATCAATTTAAGATGTGCCGTTAGGAGGCCGAGCTAGCTACCGGCAGGATCGAGACAAGGTAGATGACAGTACAGACTTTTAATTGAACGGTTTCTTCATGTCTGAGTTGAAAACGCATTGTGTTGTCACATAAGGGCCCTGTTCATGTTACACAGAAATTTTAATTGTGTCTAATTTGTGTCTGTTAAGAAGCACAAAGGCACTCTTTAGAACATGCCCCCACAACTGGCATTATAGCTAACTGAGAGCTCTGGCCATTTTTTTTTCTCCTATCGACAGTACTCTCAAACATCTAGCATCAACATTTGGGTAAAAATCGTCCGGAATTCTCCTTTAAGATTCTTGCTAAGGCCCTGTCTCTGAGCTTGGAATCTGCTTATCCCTCCATTATACACCCAGATCAAACTGGATCTATGATAACATCAACTCTCAATGTCCTGCGGTACCTGCTGTGGCATACAACAAAAAGTGTCATATGTGGACAAGCTCCTTTTATATATTCCCAATTCAATGGAGTCTATGCCACATATTCTTGGGAGATTAACACATTTTGGGGCCATATCAGGATATAAACTCAATCTTGACAAAAGTCTTCCCTGTCAACCAAGCTACCTCCTTGAGCTCACTGTCACAGCTCCCATTTAAAGTGGCAAAAGATGGCTTTAAATACCTGGGCGTAACAATCTCTCCAATGTTCAACAACCTCCTCAAGAATAACTTTGAACTTTGGCCTAAATACCTGGTCATTACTGCCCTTATTGTTAGTTGGCTTTTTCAGTGTATTCATAAATCTTTCTTCCACCGCTTAAACATGGCGATATTACAGTTCATTTTAAACAAAAAGGTCACAAGGCTACGCAAGACAGTCCTTCAAAAAATCTATAAAAGATGGAGGGATGGCGTCACCCAACTTCTGATTGTATTACTGGGCAGCTAACACACATATAGTCATGTACTGTATGTAGGTGGATCCAAAGAAGTTCCCTGCTTGGTGTCTGATGGAGGCCCTCTCAAGTGCACCTGCCACTCTATGTACTAGTCACCTTCTCCCCTCTATTAAATTACTCAAACCGTGGAAAAAATACCCTTGTCACGTTCACATTGCGTATTTGGAATCAGTTCTGTAAACATTTAGATGTCAAGACATCATCTCTCTATGTGCCACTTAGCAACAGCCCCTTGTTCCCTCCCTCTATGGAACATGGTGCTTTCAGGCTGTTGCGCCAGAGGGCCTAGGCACATTGTAGATGGTGTCTTTGCTACATTTGAACAGCTGGTTGAGAAATTTGAGCTTCCCCGTAAAGAACAGTGTGACAGTTACTGAGGCGTCATATCGCTCTCTTTTGTCGAGGGCTCCTTTTATGCCTTCCCCTCAGCAACCCCCAGTTCTGCTATGCCCTCTTCTGACGCACGGCAACACCTGTCACCTGTCAGCGGAGTGGATTCTTTGGTCAATTCTAAAAGGAGTTACTTAGATACTTTCCTCATTGCAAAACATTAAATTATCAATCCACACAGGGTGATTTGTGATTTTTTTTGGGGGGATTTTTTTTTTTTTTACATGAGACACACATGCCCTTGCTAAATGAAAAGGTATCTTTACAACCAATGATTTTTCTTTAGTACTCACGGTCTCGGCCGTTCCCCCAAGGGTCAACGGAGGTCCCCTCCTTCTCAATGGCGCCCGCTAGCCTTTCCTGGTCGCCGATCTGAGAGGTTAGGTGCTCTGTGGCTCTGACCGGCAGAGCGAGTGGGGAAATGCACTCCCACTAGGAGAAAACAGGAGGTCTGACTGTCGGTCCCCGCCAGGTAGCATCTCACCTGGGCGGTTAAAGAGGAGTCTTAACTGCCCCCTCGAGGAGGGAAGCCTCTGCCCTTACTGGCAGAGGTATGAGAGAGAGAATGAGAGCAACTAGCCAAAACACAGAACACAAGTCATGTGGTTCCCAAGCTCACAACAAGCTCAGGTATTTTTATTTTTTAAGAGAAAAAGCGTACAAAGATAAGCACTTATGCCCTTAGAGTCGGTTCAAACTGGGTGTTTCCATCTGTTTGAGGTAATAAGCTCCTATTCCCTCGCACCTCAAAAGCACAAGGTAGCTCAACTCAACTACATGCTGCTGCTTTGCTTCACATTTTATGAGCAAAATCTAAACACTCCCAATGACATACCACGGTGTTTCCATCATTGCATTGCATTGTTCTTCAGCATACAGGATGCACGCCTCTGACAGGGTCTGTTTCTCAGAAATCTAACATCTATGCCTTGACCAAACATGGGCCTCTTCCTCTGTCAGTACTTTTCCACTAGCTGATGCAACAGTCTCAGCATGTTTGACCTTTATACATTATGCAGTAAAGATTAATACATTTTCAAGCAGTAATACAGTCATGGACGAAATTATTGGCACCCCTGGAACTTTTCCAGAAAATGCACCATTTCTCCCAGAAAAGTGCTGCAATGACAAATGTTTTGGTATACATATGTTTATTACCTTTAAGTGCATTGGAATAGCACAAAAAAGCAGAAGAAAAAAGGCAAATTTGACATAATTTTACACAAAACTCCCAAAATGGACTGGACAAAATCACTGGCTGAAAAACTGTGGGTAAATAATTTCATATCAAGCATGTGCTGTTCATTTAAACTCACCTGTGGCAAGTAACAGGTGCTGGCAATATAGAAATCAAAACTGTTTAGAGTGTATAAAAGTTGGCTTAACCTTTGTGTTGTGTAGCATGGAGAAGAGAAGGAATAGCCAAGAGGACTTAAGAAGCAAAATTGTGGAAAAATAGCAATCTCAAGGTTACAAGTCAATCTTCAGAGATCTTAAAGTTCCTTTGTTCAATGTGCGGAATATAATCAAGAAATTTATAACCCATGGAACTGTGGCAAATCTCCCTGGATGTGGACGGAAGAGAAAAATTGATGAAAGAATGCAACGCAGGATAGTTTGAATGGTGGATAAACAACCTCAGTCAACTTCCATGCAAATTCAGGCTGTCCTGCATACTCAGGGTGCATCAGTGTCAGCTCGAACCATACGTCGTCATCTGAACATGTGTATACCAAAACATTTGTCATTGCAACACTTTTCTGGGAGAAATGGTGCATTTTCTGGAAAAGTTCCAGGGGTGCCAATAATTTCGTCCATGACTGTATAACTTTAGATGTTTGAGTTTTCCGTGTAACACTTATACTAATTTTTTCAAGTATTTACAAGACTTTTATAGAAAGATATAAGCAAATTTTGCAATTATCCCTGTAGATTCTGCTATTTGTAAGATTTTTAAGTTGCCCCTCTTAATGAAGAGGCTGGTATGGAGTCATACTATCTCTGTATTCTCCCTCTGATCAATCCCTTTCAACCATCTGGTTCCAGGAGCTGGGAATGGATTTGACGTTTACCTGGGGGTCTATTCTTGGCCACTTCCACTTGTCTTCAGTGTGTGCTAGGCATGGGGTAATTCAATGTAAGCTTCTATAGCGTGTGTACTGGACAAAGGCTAGACTATGCCGTGTTCATCCCAACACTGGGACAGATGTTGTCAGTACTGTGGCGCTCTGGTTCATGTTTCAGACATGTCCCTCTTTCTATGCTGTTCTGTATTCTCTTCTGTCTCAGATGCGTTGCAGACACAATTAGAGCCTGCGGCCTCCCTGACACTGTCAAATTTATCCAAGGCTAAATCCAACTTTGTTGCATTTCTTTGTCTCATAGCTAGGAGGTTAATCTTGATTCACTGGAAAGCTAAGCGTCCTCCCTCACATTCCTTATGGATATGCTGTTGTTCTTGACAACTTGATGTGACCTATAGCCTGGTGACACTGATCCTTGACCTTATCCTTTATACACTTGATTTTTACCTGAGAACATAACCATTTTGTTGTTGTTGTTGTTGTTGCTGTTTAGTTTTGATCTATATTGGGTTTATTTTGTCTCATGTACAGTTATAGTAAATTAAATACAGTATATTAGCACAAGCTACTGTAAGCTGGGTGGGTGGGTGGGAAGGGAGGATGTGGGTGTGGTTTATAATTGTCTTTCTTTATTGATACTTCTTTTTTATTAGACTGTATTGTATATCTAAATAGCATATGTATAGTATTATATACTGTACATATTATAATTACAGATTCATTTCTTGCACAGATTTTCTGGAATTGGAAGAAAAGAAAATAGGTATTAGTTTAATTCAAAATACATCTAGAATGGACATCGAGATTGGTCGCCTGGTATACACCTGGCTGCATCATAGACAGTAGGCTATCTCAATTATTAGGTACCATTCCTTTTCATTTTGCCACAGACAATTTCAGTGAGCAATTTCTACTATGAATTCCTCAGGACAAGTCATAAGTACAGACATGGAATGTTTTCATTTCGTGTCTGCGTGTGTTCGTGCATCTGTACAGTATGTGTGCGTGTCTGAGTATACACTCACCTATAGGATTATTAGGAACACCATACTAATACTGTGTTTGACCCCCTTTCGCCTTCAGAACTGCCTTAATTCTACGTGGCATTGATTCAACAAGGTGCTGAAAGCATTCTTTAGAAATGTTGGCCCATATTGATAGGATAGCATCTGGCAGTTGATGGAGATTTGTGGGATGCACATCCAGGGCACGAAGCTCCCGGTCCACCACATCCCAAAGATGCTCTATTGGGTTGAGATCTGGTGACTGTGGGGGCCATTTTAGTCCAGTGAACTCATTGTCATGTTCAAGAAACCAATCTGAAATGATTCGAGCTTTGTGACATGGTGCATTATCCTGCTGGAAGTATCCATCAGAGGATGGGTACATGGTGGCCATAAAGGGATGGACATGGTCAGAAACAATGCTCAGGTAGGCCGTGGCATTTAAACAATGCCCAATTGGCACTAAGGGGCCTAAAGTGTGCCAAGAAAACATCCCCCACACCATTACACCACCACCACCAGCCTGCACAGTGGTAACAAGGCATGATGGATCCATGTTCTCATTCTGTTTACGCCAAATTCTGACTCTACCATCTGAATGTCTCAACAGAAATCAAGACTCATCAGACCAGGAAACATTTTTCCAGTCTTCAACTGTCCAATTTTGGTGAGCTCTTGCATATTGTAGCCTCTTTTTCCTATTTGTAGTGGAGATGAGTGGTACCTGGTGGGGTCTTCTGCCCCTCCGCCTCAAGGTTGTGCGTGTTGTGGCTTCACAAATGCTTTGCTGCATACCTCGGTTGTAACGAGTGGTTATTTCAGTCAAAGTTGCTCTTCTATCAGCTTGAATCAGTCGGCCCATTCTCCTTTCACCTCTAGCATCAACAAGGCATTTTCACTCACAGGACTGCAGCATACTGGATGTTTTTCCCTTTTCACACCATTCTTTGTAAACCCTAGAAATGGTTGTGTGTGAAAATCCCAGTAACTGAGCAGATTGTGAAATACTCAGACCGGCCCGTCTGGCACCAACAACCATGCCACGCTCAAAATTGCTTAAATCACCTTTCTTTCCCATTCTGACATTCAGTTTGGAGTTCAGGAGATTGTCTTGACCAGGACCACAGCCCTAAATGCATTGAAGCAACTGCCATGTGATTGGTTGATTAGATAACTGCATTAATGAGAAATTGAACAGGTGTTCCTAATAATCCTTTAGGTGAGTGTAGGTGTCTGTGTGTGGAAATGTTGTCTTTCTGCACCTGCTATTATGCTATTATTACCACACAAAGCTTTTCAATCATCTTTCACCTGTTCTGATTAAGTTTTAAGAAATAAGCACCAATAATGATTTCTTTTTTTTTCCACCTTTTTTATAATTGAATTTCCTTGTTTCCTCACAAAAAACGAAAATGATTATCTGATCATAAATGTGATCTCAGAGGGGTAAATGGCAAATATGAACCAGAAATGTATATAATGTAATGATGAATATATCATTGGTAATTGAGCTAAAGTAAACATCTGTTAAGTATTTTTACGTACATTGTTATGTCTGTATTGATTTAAAAGCCTGATAATGTGGTGGGTCCACCAGACCCGGGACCATTGGCTGTGTAACAAAAATATGAAGACCACACAAAGGTTCAGTGACGCAGGTGTTTTGGATGCAGGCATCCAGAGTACTTTATCCATGTGATATTTTGTGTTACCATCGGAGGTCACTAAAACGCAGTCTACAAAGCCTTGGGTGCGTTACCACCATGGTCAAAAGGTTGCGGAAAACTGGGAAAATTTTTATGCATGGATATTCTTTATAAATCACGACTTTTGCAACGATTGTTGCAACTGCAAATTTCACTCTGCTTCACGCAACTTTTTCTTGAGTAACAAGTTTTATAAATAGGGGTGGCAGTAGCTCAGTCCGTAGGGAGTTGGGTTACGGACCAAAGTATTGTGAGGGACTGGTAGCTGGAGAGGTGCTAGTTCACGTCCTGGGCACTGTCAAGGTGCTCTTGAGCAAGGCACAGAACCCCCAACTGCTCGGGGTGCCTTTCCATGGGCAGCCCAGCCCCCACTCTGACATCTCTCCATTTAGTGCATGTATAGGTATTGAGCATGTGTGTGTAATTAAGGCTTGTGTGTAAGGTGTGTAATAACAACAGTGTAAATTGCAATTTCCCCTTCTGGGACTAATAAAGGATATATTATTATTATTAATATTATTATTACTATTATTATAAATGAGAACCTTAGTCTTGGACTTGACAAAGGTGGAATTGACTACAGCCCTGCTTAAAATTCATCATGGAGAGGAGCAAAGAGGGTTGTCTCACAAGCATAATCAAGTATATACCGGTGTCTCCTTTTCTGAAGTCTTTTCACACTTGGCATATAAAGAAAGATGTGGGTAACACACCAAAGAGAGAGAGAGAGGAAGAAAGAGAGGGAGAAAAAGAAAGAAATACAAGGTATTTGAATTCTACATATTGTGCTAAAAATGTGCATAGCAACTGTTCTCTACTGGTTGAAATCCAGCTATAGCAATTAAATTTTTTAGTATGCAAAGAACGCATATATTATTAAAATCTTTATTGATAAATCGTCACACTCATAAGGGTTAAATAATCTAATTCACTTTCATGCGTCAGTGTATTCCATCCCTTTAAAAAAAAAAACACCAAATATCCATTTCAGTGTTTCCTCTATTCTCTTTCTGTGTGACTCCATGCCATGAGTCCATGCAAAGTTTTCACATGTTCACACGAGTTCACATGTCTGTCATAAAAGCAGGACAGTTGCAGACTATTTGGTAAAGTCCGTTAAACCGATGTAGTCACGTTGTCTGTAGCCTACCAGGCTGAAAACTCCACTCCTGGCTGTTTTGGACATAACAAGAGTAACAGGTGAACTAGAAGTGAGTTGTTATTTCACAAAAAAAAGGCACAGTTACAAATTAACTTCGAAAATAGAGCTTTGCCACGGGTGGAGCATAGAAACTAACTAGAAGAAGAACTACTTCAAACTGTTATCTTTTCTGTGGCTGGTATTGCCACTTTTCATTCTAACCCCAACCGGTCGTCAGACACCGCCTACCAAGAGTCTGGGTCTGTCCGAGGTTTCTTCCTAAAAGGAAGTTTTTCCTCGCCACTGTCGCACTGTTGCTTGCTCTGGAGGGAACTACTAGAACTGTTGGGTCCTTGTAAATTCTGGAGTGTAGTCTAGACCTACTCTATCTGGTCTAGACCTACTCTATCTGTAAAGTGTCTTGAGATAACTCTTGTTATGAATTGATACTATAAATAAAATTGAATTGAAATTGAATTGAAACCTTACATATACATAAAAATTCAAACCAAATTCAAAATGCTATTAAGACAAAAATAAATAAAAATGGCTATCTCAAGTTTCAATAACTTATTGAATGATTTTTTTTCCAATTTTGGTGTGGTTTTGAGTAAAGAAAAATAACTTAGAGAGGAAAGCGGTAGGGTTATCTTCAGGCTCATATTTTCTGACCTTTTCAAAGCACAACCAAGGAAGCCTGAGGAAGTTTGTTCTTCATTATCAGGTTGGCATTCAGAGGCTAAGGAAAAGTCTTAAATTGAACTTGCTGAAACCTGCAGACACCCTGCTGACTCTGCAATCTGCACCATGTGCCAGAAATGAACCGATGGGGTACAGACTGACTCCTTCTGTCCAGATTTTAATTTCCTGCTGGCCGCCTATCAGTAACCAAACAATCTGCAGCTTGCACTCATTTATGCAGGACAGGCACAATAGACGAAAAACAGAGAAGCTACTTGACTCGCTACAGTTTGCTTAAAGAGCTAAGCGAGGGGTAGAAGATGCTATGGCCACTCTGCTTAACCCTGAGGGCACCAAAACACGCTAGAACTTTATTTTGTAGATTTATCTTTAACTTGGTGGCCCGGATTTTTAATTTTTTTTAACTGACAAAACGCAGACAGTGAGGGTGAATGGTTGCTTGTCTGACGAGCTGTCATCATCCACTGGATCTCCTCAGGGCTGCATCTGTTCCCGATTCCTCTACATCCTGTGTACAAAGGACTGACTACCCAAATTAGACACATTTTAAAATTTACGGATAATTCAGTTATTGTCATTCTCCTTCAAGCAGATTAAATTGATCATGGCCCTGTCGTGGACCATTTTGTAAAATGGTGTGATGTAGCATTGCAGTTGTAAAAATGTTGTAAAACCTAAAGAGATGCACATTGGTTTTAGGCATAAGCCCCCTGCTCCACAGAGTAACAGCATCAAGGGGGAGTTGGTAGAAGTTACAAATACCTGGGAAGCCTTAGGGACAACAAGCTAAATTTGAATTTTAAACCCAGCAGCGCCTATTTAGCCTTTCAAGTTTAATGTGGAGAAAACCCTCATGACCATCTTCTACAAGTTATACACTACTGGTCAAAAGTTTGGGGTCACTTACAAATTTCGATACCACTCCATTATAGACAGAATACCAACTGATCTGAGCGGCGGGCTGATCTTTAATGCAATATCTGCATTGCCCATTATCAGCAACCATTCCTCCAATGTTCCAAAGGCACATTCATTTTTTAAACTAACGAAGGAAATATTGGAGAACCCTTTTGCAATTATGTAAGCACTTAAAGTAATCTGAAAACTGCTGCCCTGGTTAAAAACCATGCCGAGAATGATCTTAGCTGGTATTCTGTCTATAATGGAGCACAATGGAAATTTCTAAGTGACCCCAAACTTTTGACTGGTAGTGTAGATTGAGTCTATCTTAAACTTTTATATTTTTCTGCTGGTATGAAAATCAGAGTGTAAGGGCCAAAAACTGTCTTAATTATTAATTAATTAATAGCAAAATCCTCAGTGTTCAACAAAACAACCTCACTGACCACTACAATAGACAAGTGATTCAAAAATTAAAATCCATCATGTCAGTGTCCATCACCTTCACTTAGTTTCAGCTACTCCCCCACTCATTAACTCAGGTTTGGCCAGGGCTGAAGGTGGTGATGGTATGCCTGATTGAAATTGCATTTTAGAGGAGCTTAATCTAAAACATTGGTGACCGAAGAGTGCAGTACGATCGCGATGCATCTAAAGCTGCCTGCACATGCTCAGTGGTAAATCTGTGTGCTATTGTTTTCCTATGGGGAGAACAGTAGAGACAACTTGGAGGAAATTATGCTATTAAAGTTCAAATTATATTAATTTAATTGTCACTAAAGTCAATAAAAATGATATAAGCAAAGTTGCTTTGTGATTCCAGATGTTGAGGCAAGGAGTGGAAGGGGACATGCCACAGCATCCTCTGTCCTTTGTTTGGCCCTATAGACAGACTGATGTGGTCCGGCTTTAGATTGACAGCTGGCAAGATGGTGTTCAGGATCAGTTTTTGCATGGTGGATATGTTCTGAAGGTCTTACTTTTAATAACTGTGTGGTTTGAAACAGTGTGTTTTAATAGTGTTTTTTGACAGTACATTTGTTTTGGAACAAATTATGGTTCCCTCTGTCATTGTTTTGTCTCAAGATTTAAGTCAGTAATTGTGCTTCCACAGCATGGGCTCATACATACCTTCTTTTTTTTAACCTGGACCCTATTTTCCAATGCATTGGTGTCTAAGTTACTAACGTATTGAGAGAGAATGCTGCAAAAGGTAGCTGTGAACCGGGCTGCTATGTAATCATATAGGGCAAATGTGTATCATCAATTTCCGTCCCCTTAAAGTGACGTTTTTGCCACTGACAGGCTCACATTGTGATTATAGTGTCAGAGTCACATTATATGGAAGGATCCCTACAGAGCAAGACCTTTTTGATAGAGTAAGATCTAAGTTTGGGCTGGTTTAAAAAAATCAGTATACCAAATTTAACATGTCACACTTGTCTCAGCCGCTCCCGAGTGAGACTGATGAGTAAGTTCATATTGACAGTGTAGCTACTCTTACCACCACATGCTAGTGGTTATTTACACTTTGTTTCATCTCTTTTGGCTCATCTCTTTTCTTGGCTTGAAATCCTACATAATTCCATATTGGCGGTGCAGTTTTCTTTAAGACTAACTCTGCCATATATCATCACCATATGTCACCCCAAAAAATACATGAACTTTCTAGTAAACAAACCCACCGCTACTAAAATGTGACCTCCACATTGCGCAGCTCGGCTCGGACAGACAATATGTTAATCATGTATTCATATTGCTTTTTACCAGTGTAGCAAGCTACTTCAAAGGTCTAGAAAGCCAAGCTACCAGTTACTCCACATTAAATGAACTCTGACTTAAGCAATGAAGCTTTGACTTAAGCACTGATCGGGCAACGTGGCAATAGTAGTTTATTACATTTGAGTTTTTTTTATAAATCATGTACACGACTCATGTTTGGTTATCTGTGATCCTCAGCAGTTTTTTTTTTTCTGGGCTTGAGCTTCAGAATGCTCAAGGAAATGTAGATTTTGTGGAAGCTACCACACTACTTAATAAAAACAAGAGCTAAGCTTCTGAAAAGCTATTTGATTGAGAAACTGCAATGCTATTGAGTAGCAGTTTAATTAGTACCACTTCTCCCCAACACTGCTTGCAATACAAGATTTTGATTTAGCGCTGCAACAGCAGCAGCACAGGTTGCCAATGTAGGCTACTTATAAATTTCACAAATCACCACTGTCAAACTCTCTAGACTCCATTTAATTAAACAACACATTTAGCGTGTTTAGAGCCAGCATACTTTTACAGTGAAGAATGAAATAAATTCGGGTTCTATTTTAACCAAACCAGAGTGGTGGATGTGGACAGCTTTTGTTTTCATATGTATTTCTGTAGAGATTTCAGGAATGTTTCATGTTAAACAAAAAGGCTGTTATTCTTTGACAAAAAGTTTGACCTCTGTAGGGATCCTTTCCATAATGTTGTTGAAGGCTTAAAACCAACCAGTTCTCACTCCGAACTTGTAAAATACAGACATTTGGACAGTGGTTGTCAGCGTCTGATGATTGGAGTGATGATGTCTTGGCAAAACAAGCACTTTTAGTGGACTTAAATTGAAAATGGGCAATTGCCCAATAACGTTACATTGCAGCTGTAAGGTGTGGTCATTTAGACATGCTTACTTTACTCCATGACAAATTCAAGCCATGTTCATGAAAGCTACGTAAATGTTCTAGTTTAACTAGTACACAATAAGGCCTACTGCTGGCATTATCTGAGTCCTGCCAACATTTCCCTATCTGAGTTGTATCGTGTTTATAAAAGGACATATCTTCCCGTGAAAGTAACCTGCGTTAGTATCAGAGCAGCCAGTACAGAACAGAGGGGAGAGACAAAGCAACCCTTAAATAAAGAAGTGGGGGTATAAACGGAATAGTACAAAGTGGAGCAATTTATCCAGTGGCCATCACCCCAACCACTAATGGTGTACTGCTGTTAGCCTAATGGAGTAATGGACTGTCTTCATTAAGAGCCTCCGTGGCAGAAGAAACCACAAAACCAGTTAGGACAGACATGGCACTTATTGATGTATCACAGTTATTTCTTTTATAAGCTATGATGACTATTTTTCAAATAGTGCAAGATTAAATAAGGGGGAATGATGGATTGATCCTGCAATTATGGTCAGCTATCAAACAAAAGTGTATACACACCGTCGGCAGAAAACACACCAAGTCAATTCACCAACCTTGCCAGACTGTCTCCGATAATCGGGTTGGCGTGTCAGCACCTTAAAGCCCTATTCACACGGGACTAGAATTGCCTGGGGACCTCTATTAATTTGTTCTAATTGCGGAGGTGTTCTGTCCTGTGTGAGTCTTTGTAATTTGTCAAGTAAAAATTCTACCGCAAAGTAAAAACGCATGTCTGAAGCGTGCGCTTTTGTTTCAAACGGCAAAACACGCACCAAAAGCATTATAGGGGCGTTTCTAGATTAGTCTTTTATTAACAGACCAATCTCCGCAGCACTGCAGAGAAATATTTAGCAAGAGGAGCATTCAGAGCATACAGAGCTTAAAATGAGTCCCACTCAGGCCCTGTCTACTGGCCACACATGAATCAGACTAACAGAAAAAAAGGGGCCTGTGGCTTTGGAGGAAGACCAGAGAGCTCCCATTATGAAACAACACATGATCAAAAATCCTTTTTTAACACACGTGCACATGCTTTGTTATATGATGTTAACAGGTGCCACCTCTGCAGTGTTGTCAATCCAATGCACTGATCAATGCTTCTGAGCTCCATGGAAGAGGTTTAGGGACAAGGCCATTATTTTATACAATAAATGTTCTATCAGTAGTAAAACAACTAATACTTCTGCACTTAATGTAAAAATATCAATGCAACTACTCTAGGCCAAGGATGTCAATGCTTGCACTTCACCATTATTCTACAATATCATGCGGGTCCCATGGCTTATGGTTCATTGTTGGTGTATGATGGGGTGGCACTGGGCTGGCATACGGAGTCAAAAATTCAGGGCTATTTATCATTCCAAGTTCGTCCTCATAAGGACTGAGAGCATGTGCCTTGCAGGGAAGAGCTGAGTTTTGGCAGTGGCACTGACTGGCTTCCTGGAAAGCATCCATATGGTGGATATGACACAGTCCCCTCTAAGACAACACGAGCAAGAAGGAAAACTGAGGGCCCAAATTTTCGTGTCAGCAAAGGGCGATGAAACACCGTGTCACACCGGCGGTTTGGTTTAACCGTCAGATTATTTCCTTGACGGTTGAGTGTGTGGCAACGCCAGTTCAGGGGTGCACTGCAATCTTGGTGCAAAGAATGAATCGCTACAACATTCACTATAAAAACATTATAAAGGACAATTCAAAATGAGAAACACTGGTCTGTAATACGACAAATGTTTTCTTAAAGGAATAATCTTCCATTCTTGTAAACCTTTTACTTCCAGAGTGATTGTCAGGTCTTTTATATACAGATGAACACTAGAACAGATAGCTTAGTCAAAACAGGGCTTTATCTTCTAATGTGATCAAATAAAAAACACAAGCTGCTTATTTTCCATCTTAAGTCAAACTATAAATATTATATACAGTTAATAAAGGACCAGTTTATATTTTTACTTTAAAATATTAAAAGTAGCTTGTTTATCAATCAAAGTGTGACAGAACATTAATTTGCTACTCTGCTTTCTCAACCGCAAAGTAGCACCAGTCCATTCAGCATTTAGTGTCCATCCCACAGCTTCTGATGAGGCATGAGTTGACTACAAAATCATGACCATTTTAAGACTAAACCATACACAAAGTATCAAATGTATTGAAGAATAACAACTCATTACGCTTGGTGAATAAATGAAATAGTATTTATTTTATTAAACAGAGTGAGACAACAATGTGTGTGTGTGTGTGTGTGTGTGTGTGTGTGTGTGTGTGTGTGTGTGTGTGTGTATATCTAACTGGAAAAACAAGAACAAAGTGAAGGAACAGGGATGAATATTGTGTATATATATGTGTTAAGAAGAGAGGAATGTGGTGGGGAAACAATAATAGTTAGCATTAAATGACTCCTGTATTGCTCCTCATTTTCCTGGAGGCCTGCAGGACACTGCGGGACCCTGGTCTATCCCACCAGAGCTGTCCGCCGTTAGGTGCGCAGCAGTCGGATAACGTCTTAGCCTGTTCCGCTCTGCGCAGCCCTGAATGATTAAGCTGTACATATACAAACAAAGATGAGTATATGCATCATAAAGGGCCTCTGATATAAAATATAGAGTTGACAATTCAAAAGAAGTAGCTATTTAATCAATTGACCCTGGGGATACCTTCACAGCTGGCGAAGTCGAGCTAACAAACTAGCAGGCAATCGGTCGTCTACCAAGTTAAGAATATATATAATTACGCTGTGCGCATACAAATAAATATCAGTATATGCACCATAAAGGGCCTCTGATAAAATATAGACGGGTGACAATTCAAAAGAGGTAGCTATTTAATCAACTTACCTCAGAAGTTACTCGACAATGGAAATGATGTCCAACGCCATAGAATGGATGTTTGGAACTATGCGAGGCTGCATACGTACAACGGAGTCCAATAGGAGTGTTGCCACTCTGTCTTTCACTATCACTCTGGTCCGAATGTGGCGGCGACATGGCAACTTAACTTGGCTGGTCAGCAAATGTCCTCTTACAACCAGTCATTTTGTGATTGTGGGGAAAGTGACAGGTTTCTCTTGTGGATGAGCATATGCAATTCACAGCAACAGAACATCAAAGTCAAGTTGAAATTAAAGCAGAATATGTGTGGTGGACATATAATTGACAAACAGTGTTCACTTATTAAAGTCTACTATGTTGAAAATGTCTATGTGCATGCAACAATTTCTAAGGAAGACAAATGTCTTAATTAACTTGAGTTTTTCTGTTTTTTTAGAAGTGAAAATTGAAGACAAGATCTGACAGCGCTCTGGAGTACACACCAGGACCACCACAACAGAACCTGAGATAGACACATTACTGCATATATTTGCTTTTATCTAGCAAATCCGGACTGTATAAGCTGCACTGCATAGCAAATTGAGTGAATTTGTGTTTTTAGATGTTAAAATCACTATTACCCACTATTAAATTTAAAAGCCAGTGATAGGTACACAGTCTCTGTAACTAAGGACTTTGACACTAGTTGGTTAGCATAATTTGCACTTTTAACTAAAAGATAAAACGTGCATGTTTATCTCAATCACTTATTTCCGAAGTTTAACAGCAGTCTAGCCAAATAAAACCCTTCTACTTGCTGTAAAATTAGCTTTTAGCCTAGCAGGCCTAGTAAGCCAAATGGCTGACCCGTGGCAAAACAACACATACCACCAAGGAGGAGGTGACAGCTATGGGAGTTATGGAGAAGGTGGTGGCCATGATGGATATGGTTATCAGGCAGACTATCCTCCCCAAGAAGAGGATGCAGCAAGTGACGTGACCGAAGGACATGACGAAGAGGATCAAATGTACGAAGGAGAATATCAAGGGATACCACATCCTGACGAGGTGAAGGCTGCACAGAGAGCCGCACGGTGAGACTCAGCATGTTTGTTCCTTTTATTCTTGTGTAACTGTCCCAGAAAATGTGTAACAGTATAGCTGCAGACATACTGATTCTAACCAGGGTTGGAATGTAGTGTGCTCACTCTGGAAAAGTAAAAGTATTTCACAAAGCATTTGTTAAGGAAATAAAAGGTCCTACTCATAGCTACAAAAGGTATATTGAAAATGGTGCTCAGGCAGTTCTAAAAAAGAAAAAAAAAGAAAAACTAAGTATGAAATCTATGGGAAAACATTTAGTTTCAGCTTTGTGACATCCTAAAGTCTGAATATCCTATATCTTTTCTTTTGTCATTAAATCCCATAAACCCAACCGATTCTCACTCTGAACTCAACAAATACTGACGCTTAGCCCTAACTGTACATACACACACCACCGCCGGCTTGAGCTGCAAAAAAAGCTCTGGCCGCCCTGTTTACACGCCCTGGTTATTTTGACAGAGACATTTTCCTTTGTTTGTACCCATCGTTTACACGCAAACAGAGAATTCTCCTCTGAGGATGAGTCTTTCTAAAACCTCTGGCCAGAGTGGATATGTTTTAAGTCTTTGTTTGCATGTTTTCATGTAAACAGACAACTGGAGGTTTAGGCAGCCGAGGAAGTGGGGAAGAGAAGAGAGAGGAAGTGATTTGTTGGTGTTTTTGCTATTTTCGGGATTCTGATTGGCTAACGTGGGCTTGAGCTTCTAGTTACACTGCCACCTACAGGTTTTATTTATGGCATTGATAGCATATATGCACAGGTACGTGCAAATGAACACTTTTTTGAAAACTGACAGGTGTGCACCACGTTATTTTTGAAACCAGAGAGGTTGAAATGTGCGTTTATGAAAATAGCATGTAAACTTAGCAAAGAAGTACAGGGAAGATCTTGACGCTTTGGCGTCAAATTCAATCAGGAGAGACATGTTTGCAGATATGCAAATAAGGTTTATTGTACAACTCAATCAAATTGACAAAGTCTTAGAGTCCATTGCCATATGAATAGAGAACCATCCGACCCCCAAAACAAGACTGTAATTAGGGATTAGAGTCGTGAGAGAAAGATATATATATATATATATAGATATATATATATATATATATATATATATATATATGAAAAGAACCATATGGATTTATGTTTAGATTTTCAGGTTATTCTTAAATGTGGTGATGGTTTCCGCCCCCCCCCAAACCCAGGTTCCACAGGAGAGGAGCCAGAAAGCTGAATGCTCTGGCTCCCAACCCATTTCAGAGACTCTAGGAACCACAAGTAGCTCTGACTTCTGGGAGTGTAGCGTACTCCAGCCTAGAAGCATGAAGGCATGACTAGTTTTCAGCATCTTGTTGAGACAGGAGAATCCCAATTTGGAATGTCATGAAGAAGAAAAAGGCTGAGGTTGTTTTAGAAGGGCGTTAAAGGATATATCCTGATCAGAATACCTCCCAGATTTGTAACAGGAGTGCTGGTGCCAGTGCAATACCAACCATGGCAGCTATAAAATGCTAAAAAATCTAAGCTAAAAAAATCATCGTCACGCACTTCACCAACTCACCGGAGACACCAACTATCCCAGCTATTTCATCCCATGCCTCGTTTTTTTTTTTTTTTTAAGCCTGTCCCTATACGCAATCAAAGTCGTATCATAAATTATAGGGAACCCAGCAACAGTGATGATGAGCTTATCTTCCTTTTTCTTTGAACTAATGTTTTGGTAGGAACAAAAGTGTTATGCTAAGAACATCCATCCTCTTCATCCGCTTATCCGGTATCGGGTCGCGGGGGCAGCAGCTCCAGTAGGGGACCCCAAACTTCCCTTTCCTGAGCCACATCAACCAGCTCTGACTGGGGGATCCCGAGGCGTTCCCAGGCCAGGTTGGAGATATAATCTCTCCACCTAGTCCTGGGTCTTCCCCGAGGCCTCCTCCCAGCTGGACGTGCCTGGAACACCTCCCTAGGGAGGCGCCCAGGAAGCATCCTTACCAGATGCCCGAACCACCTCAATTGGCTCCTTTCAACACAAAGGAGCAGCGGCTCTACTCCGAGCTCCTCTCGGATGACTGAGCTTCTCACCCTATCTCTAAGGGAGACGCCAGCCACCCTACTGAGGAAACCCATTTCGGCCGCTTGTACCCTGGACCTCGTTCTTTTGATCATGACCCAGCCTTCATGACCATAGGTGAGGGTAGGAACAAAAATTGCCCGGTAGATCGAGTGCTTTGCCTTCTGGCTCAGCTCCCTTTTCGTCACAATGGTGCGATAAACTGAATGTAACAGCTGCGCCGATTCTCCGACCAATCTCACGCTCCATGGTCCCCTCACTCGCGAACAAGACCCCAAGGTACTTAAACTCCTTCACTTGGGGTGAGGACTCACTCCCTACCCGAAGAAAGCACTCCATCGGTTTCCTGCTGAGAACCATGGCCTCAGATTTAGAGGTGCTGATCCTCATCCCAGCCGCTTCACACTCGGCTGCGAACCGATCCAGTGAGTGCTGAAGGTCACAGACCGATGACGCCATCAAGACTACATCATCTGCAAAAAGCAGCAATGAGATCCTGAGCCCACCGAACTGCAACCCCTCCCCGCCCCAACTACGCCTCGATATCCTGTCCATAAATATTACAAACAGGATCGGTGACAAAGCGCAGCCCTGGCGGAGGCCAACCCTCACCTGGAACGAGTCCGACTTACTGCCGAGAACCCGGACACAGCTCTCGCTTTGGTCATACAGAGATTGGATGGCCCTGTGGAACAACGGATTATGCTAAGAACAGAAAAAGGCAATTCCACATTTGCATCACTTTGCCGAACCAGATGCTCTGTCCATTAATATTAACAGTCTATGGTTTAGCCCCATAAATATATGCACATTTAGCCCCATAAATATATACAAACATAGCTTTCCTAGATACCACTGCAGCTAGTAACTGACAAGCATATGTTGTGTATACGGTTGTGTAATGCACATCTTTTGGAGTTAGTTTTTATGCAATACCAACTGTCAGAAAACAGGAAGGGCAAGCTATAGTAGTTAGGCAAGTAGTTGAGCCGGCGCAGGAGAGACTTGTGGCTAGCTAAGATAAATAGGTTAAATCTTAATTCATCACCTCACAGCACAGTCTGTTCCCATCATTTTACCACAGGTAGGCCTAACGTTGGGCTTACATATCTCTTAGCAAAGACTGAGACCATAATTTTATGATGTGTTTAGCTATAAGCAGTGGCGACTACTGCTCTTTGAAATAGAGAAGTGTTATCTCTAGTGAACTGCAATTTGGGAGGATTGTACAATTATAAAAAACTATCCTTATTGTACAATCCTCCTTAATTATAGTCTTAGTTCACTAGACCAGTAACTATGTGTTGTAGGCATGAAACAACAGGGAGATCGGTTATCCAGGATTTATAAATTCTACTTTTGTGCAATACCTCATGTTCTGACTTTTTGTATTGTCTACCAGTCTGTTTTTGTTTTGTATTCGTCTTCAGTGGGAAAAATATGAACAGCACTGCATTCCCAAATTTACCAATTTCAAAAAGTATCTTCATGTTTAAGGGTTTGAAATCCCTTGATCTGACAGCCCCAGAAGCAAACATATTTCAATTAAAGATACTCAGGAGAGTGTAAAAGGAATCAAAGATTGTTTTCAGTGATCTTTATGACTTATTATTCTTGTTTTTTTTGTGTCCCAGGGCTAAAGCTCGAGCAACCAACAGTGCAGTCTCTGAACTAGAAGAGTTATCGGAACAATATGAAGACATAATGGAGGACTGTGGCCACGGGAAGTTCCAGTGGACGCTCTTTGTGGTCCTGGGCCTGGCTCTGATGGCTGATGGAGTTGAATGTTTTGTGGTAGCGTTTGTTCTCCCATCTGCAGAAAAGGATCTGTGTCTCTCCAATGCAGAGAAAGGCATGTTAGGTAAGGGCTTTAATGATTACTCTTGCTTACAGTGTGATTTCTGTGTGAGAAGACACTTGGGTTTGTGCTGTAAAAGAAGGATTTGTGTTTGCCCACTAGTAAAGTATGGAGGACCAGGTCTACCATATTTAAAAATAAATACAGAAATAAATAAATGCTCAATAAATAAATAAGCATACAATTAATTGCCCCAAAAAATACAATAAACAAATAAATGTAGGTAGAAATTAAATTATACAGTGAGACATAAATGTATATATCTCTTTTAATTAGCTTCTTTATTTATTCACCTTTGTAATAATTACCTTATTTATTTATTGTCCGTTATAATCTTAGCTAACTAGCAGCCAGCACGTATCTAAATAATGTAAATACCTTTTAATTATCTCAACACTTTTTAACAGTCAAACTGAAACACTGGCGGTGAGCTCCAGGTCCTGCAGCCGCGGACGGACAGCTGCAGTGGGGCTCGGCCAGCGTGGAAACATCGCTAGAAAGCTCCGCTGCCAACCTCGACCTGATTGTCACCGGGACACGGAGAGCTCCAGACCCGGTAGCAGCGGCACATCCCCCCTGGAGCTCACCGCCAGTGTTGGTGGAATAGCAAGCGAGCTTAGCGAACTAACCAACCAGCCCGCAATAAATAAATACAATTTAATTTAAAAAGCAGGCATTATATACCACTGATGGCGGTCCGTCTGCGGACCTGGAGCTCACCGCCAGTGTTTCAGTCTGACTGTTAAAAAGTGTTGAGATAATTAAAAGGTATTTACATTATTTAGATACGGGCTGGCTGCTAGTTAGCTAACGCTAGCTTTCATGCTACATAAATAAGCCGGACAGAGTTGTCCCTCATCTGGCGATAGAAACCCTGCTGTCCCCAGCCGTCCTGTTGGCTCAGAGCTCCACTGACATGTAGATTCAACCGATGCGGTAAAATGCTAACCAACCAATGGGCAGAAGTTGAGCCCTTAAGACCCGCCCCTCCTCATTTACATAATGAGGCAGAAATGCATGAAGAAATGTAAAACTGACAGGCAGAAATAAATACCAGGGGTGAAAATAAATAGGGTAGAAAATGCAACGGAAGAATAAAACAGACAAAAAATTTAAACACACACAGAAATAAATACATTTAAAAAATAAGTAATTAATAAATAAAGTTGACGATTATAACGGACAATAAATAAATAAGGTAATTATTACAAAGGTGAATAAATAAAGAAGCTAATTAAAAGAGATATATACATTTATGTCTCACTGTATAATTTAATTTCTACCTACATTTATTTGTTTATTGTATTTTTTGGGGCAATTAATGTATGCTTATTTATTTATTGAGCATTTATTTATTTCTGTATTTATTTTTAAATATGGTAGACCTGGTCCTCCATAGTAAAGTAGTGATGCGTTCTTTGTCTCTAACTGGGTAGAAAGTAAATACAAAGCTGCCTCTGTATTCTTCTAAGTGTATGTGCTAAATACTGCGTTCGTCGGTAGTATGTAGTAGGCGGTTTTGAATACAGCATAGCTTACTATTGATTGAAGAAACAAATGCAAAGAATATTATTGCAATTAAGTTTTAAGTGAGAAACTGAGAGCAGTAGAGTGGTGAGTATGGCATGTGTAGAAAGAGTTCCATTCCTGTTACCTCCATGTTTTTACTCAACCTTTATCAGCAATTTGCTTTCACTTGTTTGTGCTGGCTATTATTTAAGACTTGGTCATTACTGAAATTACAGCTCTACTTGAGAGTTTATGGTACTGCTCTGATTTTGTTGCTCTTTTATTTATTTGTTGTGGAAAAACTCAAGACCTCTTATAAATCTTTTTTTCATACCCTTCGTTGCAATAAAAAGGTTTTTACATGGGGTGGAAACAGGCCTTGGCAGGGTGTCATGGAAAACGGTACATGGGAATCCACATATGTAAATAGCTTTAACAAAACAAACAAACAAAAATACCTTAATACTATATATTGTCGAGCAAATCAGATATGTCTATTCTGTGATCATGTAAGATCGGAGGCGAGATTCAACATGGTGGCGTCCTACTGCTGAAAGAACACAGCAAGTGTAGCTAATAACCTTAACTTTCAAGTATTATTAAGATGTTTCAATTCAGTTTGTACTATAGTAAATCTGCCACAAAGAACTTGGAATATAAATGTCTAACAGTGGAGGATTTGACAGATCTCAATGCATTCATTGACCACTACTATCATCTGCAAGCCAACATGGACACGGACTCAGTTAAGACCAACAAAAGAACAGAATCAGGAATTGCAAACCACGAGTGAAGAAATGCACGCAATCAACAAAGAAAACAAATTGATGAAGGACAGTATCCTGGATTTATAAACCCATTCAAGCTACCCCCAGGATTTTTGAAATTAAATTTAAGACTTTTAAAGACCATTTTATTACCACCTAGGATTTAATTTAAATGTGTAACATGTAATATTGACAGCTACCGTTTAAAATAGTTACTGCAGTTCAAATTCAAAATACTGGCGAGAGTCGTCTCCCCAGGCGGAGACCTCAGCATCCAACAATGTTGCTAGACGCTTGTCTCACATAGCCAGAAATAATAATAATTATTATTATAATTATTATTATTATTAATTTTAGATGCTGGCTATATTGACATGGGGGTGGCAGTAACTCAGTCCATAGGGAGTTGGGAACCGGAGGGTCACTGGTTCAAGTCCCCATGTGGACCAAAAAGTACGGAGTGTGGATTGGTGGCTGGAGAGATGCCACTTCACCTCCTGGGCACTGCCAGGTGCTCTTAAGCAAGGCACCGTACCCCCCCAAACGCTCAGGGTGCTGGTTCAGCACTCACTCTGACATCTCTCCATTAGTGCGTTAACAGGTCCTGTGTGTGTGTGTGTGTGTGTGTGTGTGTGTGTGTGTGTGTGTGTGTCTTTGAAAAAGTACCCGCCATTGGCTGATGTTAATTTCCCACCCTGAACACATACAGCCGCATTGACTAAAATGCCGGTATGTATCCCAGAAAAACAAAGCATGAATGTATTGTTGAATCTGTTAAATTAAATTGGTAGAAATGTACATAAATGCGATAAATTTGAATGCACAATATATGAAAGGCACTTAGGAGATTATCCACATTATTTTTCCCTTTATTCCTTTATTTGACCGTGTTGACCTTGCCCCCGGCCACTATCAGAGGCCCAGCTTTTAATTGACTACCAGTCGTTATTTGAGGAATTCAGGTAAACGATCCACAATACTGTAGGGCTGTAACGATACACCAAACCTAGGGTTCGGTTTGTATCACGATTTTTGACCCACGATTTGATACAAACCTTGAATCTTTTTTTGGGGTAAACCTAGTACAACCATAATACAACTTTTTTTTCTGCCACACGGCATTGCTTTGTCATTTATTACATCCCACTTTGCAACACAGTTATACAATATATACCTTATTTATTGACATTGATTGATTTCAATATTGAACATAATATAAATTTCACTAGCATGGACCACGCCACAACCATGTGTTAGTTAAAGATTTAATGAACAATATGAATGTGCAGATGAACATTATGAATGTGAAAATTGATGTGGATGTCGTCCGATGGCTGGTCTGGGAGGATGTATGATGACCGGGTGGAAGAGACTCAGGGTGGGGGATCCGTCTCATAAGCAGTTTTCGCCCGAATAGTCTACAGACCCCCAGACGGTACCTAGAAGAGACATGAGAGAGATGAGCAGCAGGAAGGGAAGAGGGGTAAGATGGATGGAGAGGGAAAGGGAGGGTGGGTCAAGCAATCAGAGACACAAGCCTGGCTGTGCATGTGCACGGTATATGTAGTTTTGTCTGGTGATTAGAGGTGTGGTTTAGGCGTGGCCCTGCTCCCGAACCTTAGTTAACAAATTAACTCCATTTCACTAGCATGGACCACGCCACAACCATGTGTTAGTTAAAGATTTAATGAACAATATGAATGTGCAGATGAACATTATGAATGTGAAAATTGATGTGGATGTCGTCCGATGGCTGGTCTGGGAGGATGTATGATGACCGGGTGGAAGAGACTCAGGGTGGGGATCCGTCTCATAAGCAGTTTTCGCCCGAATAGTCTACAGACCCCCAAAAGTGTCAGATTGTGTAGAACTGAGTTGTGCGTGGGCTTGACTGAATATCAGCATGCCTGGGATGACCAGCGGCCTAGGACCTGAATGGTTTCTGGCAACTGTTGATGCTGCGCCGATGCGGAAAGATTGGCTGGAATAATGTTTGGGTGATGTGGCTGAAATGCAGAGAATGCTGTTCAGCGGATTCTGAAAACAGAGTCAAGTGGCCATTTTGAATTAGTGAAAAGTGGGCGTCGTAGAGATGCCTTGGCGGCGTACCTGGAGCCGATATGTTTGATTGATATTATTTACTATTTACTCATCATTCCCATTCTAATGGGAAGGACATTAAGTGTGAATATGAGAGAGTTTGAGGTGTGGATGGTGATGTCTGATAAACCGGGATGATGAGAAGGATTATAGACAGATGAAGTGAAAAGCTGTACAAGCGTTGAATGAAATGAGCATGGGTGATGAAATTGCAGATGGATGTAACGTCCAGAGAGGGGAACGGAAGCCGATATGTGGCTTGATGTGCCTTAAAGCAATTCCAGCCAGTTAAGTAGGCTGAGGAGTGCTGGGCAAGACTGCTGATGATGGCGTCTTGTGATGCGTAAGAAGTTTCTAGGCTGGTGTGTTAGTTGAACGTTATGGCTAAAAAGGTGGAACTGGTGTGGGGTGAATGTCTGATTCTGGAGCCGAGTGTCTGAATTTCTTTATGTAAGATGTCTTCTACTGCTGCGTTAGAGTAAATGAGTATGGACTTGTGACCAGTCGTGCCCCCAAAAGTAAGTCAGCCAAGACAATGGAGAAAGGACACGGAATGTCGAAGGAGACTGGACACCGTGCCGGACCACAGAAACCCGAGGGCTAAGCTAAAACAAACCATGACCCCCGCGGAAACCGCCAAATCCACGGAGGGAGCCCCGTCCGAGACAGCGCAAAGAAAGACAAGAAAGACACAAAAGGACAGACAAGAAGGAAGTCGCTTACAGAACCAATCGAAATGGCAGAATCGAGATGCCGAAGGAATAACAGGTGGCAGAGAAGAGCAGAATGAAGCACAACCCCGTCTCCGAGGGCAGCAACGCCAGAAATTACAACGAATCAGGTCAATGCCCGAGAACCCAATGTAGGCGCCAGGCCCAGAGGTTGCCCCATTGGAGAGAAGGATGGCGAGACTGCGGAAATCATCAACAATAGCACGCGGCCTAAATTGCCAGAGAAAATAAGCTAGTGCAGAGCATGGGAGACCGGCGAAGGCCAGCGCACCGACGAAGCTGGCCGAATGACCGGAGCTGCTATGGCTGGAGAAAAATCGTTAACACAAGAGCAAAACACATTCGGGTGTTGGGGAAAGGAGGGGGAGGGGATGAGGGGATGGGGAGGGGGTAAGGATAGACCAGTTGGAAAAGAAGAAGGCCGAGAATTGCCGGGATGACGCCGGGCAGGTCCTGAAGAGCTGCGGGGCAGGGCACAGGAACGTCGGAGCGGCCATCGTGGAAGGAGACAGGAGCAGAAGCCGCACGGCTGAGAGCGGCAGAAGGAAGGGTAGAGGAAGGGATGAAGGGATGAAAGGATGCGTGTGCGCGGGATCTAGTGAAGCCTGCGAACACAGGGATGAAAAGAAGGCTGAGATAGCCTGGGACATAACAAACATTGAGGGAGCAGGCACAGGGGGACATACAACCTGACCCCCACCAGGGGAGCCGGTGAGCATGCGGCGGCGGTCGACGACCGGTGACGTCATGCACGACGCCACTGGCCGAGGTCGACGCCGGCGGGGACCCGGAAGGGCCGGAGGCCGGTGGTAGCCGCCTCCGAGGTAGCGACGGAGGCTAGGAAGAGCCGATACAATGCAGTACCGGTGTCAATGAGGCACAGTAGAAGGCGTGCCACGGTCCAGTCTCTGACATCGGGTGTCATCTGTGGAGGTAGAGACGGCAGTGCCACACAAGAGGGCGCGCAGCCGAGGAGAGTAGCAGGCGCCTCCACGGGAGGAATGCTGATGACAAGCAGAGTGTAGATGACGATTTCACAACCTCACGGACTAAGGGGAAGAAGCCCGAGGCTGCTGGGAGCCGCTGGAAGCTGAAGCCGAGGCAACCGGGAGCCGCAGGGAGCCGCTGGAAGCCGAGGCTGAAGCCGTAGGGAGCCGGGGAACGTTCGACATGGGAGAGGAGATCTGGGCTGCCGAGGCGAGGTGACCGCGAAGCGAAATCGGAGACATATGACAGGATCCGACTGCTGCGGCGTGACGGACGTCGTACGTCGTACAGATAGTCATTGACATCAGGTGAGCGTAGCTGTAGCTCCGGATCCATGACTGAGAGCGTGAAACGCCGACCGGCTTGCGTCAAGCAATCAGAGACACAAGCCTGGCTGTGCATGTGCACGGTATATGTAGTTTTGTCTGGTGATTAGAGGTGTGGTTTAGGCGTGGCCCTGCTCCCGAACCTTAGTTAACAAATTAACTCCATATCTTTGTCCTTATGTAAACTGTATTGTTATTTTAGTTGTCTAAATCTTGTCTAGACCTTATTGATGTACTGTACAAATGTCTGTCTCGACGTGCTGTAGCTAGGTTTGGTGTTTCTGCAGAACAGGAACCTGCTGAAAACCAGTTCTTGAACTGAGTCAGGCCCATTTGCCTTGTAATGTAATGTTACTTTTTGACTTTCCTGTATAATAAATTAAAGAAAGAAAGAAAGAAAGAAAGAAAGAAAGAAAGAAAGAAAGAAAGAAAGAAAGAAAGAAAGAAAGAACGATCCAACACCAAAGATTCTTTTGTAACTTAAAATGTTTCCAAAAAAACCTTCTGTAAAAGGTGCTGGTTGACAAGTAGCTAATGCTAATGGGATTCTTGGTGGATAACATAAGATTATGACACCATTCCACACGCTCAGTTATTTTTCGTATGATTGTTTTGACCACGGTTAACAACTCTTGGCTAACCTACAAATTCATCAGTAACGTTAACTGTATAGATAGACGATTCATTTATTGGTAATTTAGCTAACTAGCACACCCCTCTCTGTCTGCCTCAGTGTCCTGGCGCTGCAAGGCTTCAGTCAGGATAAGAGCTGACACAGCAGTTTACTGAACTGTCGGGAAACAGACCCGGGCACCCGAGTCAGAACAGCAGCCATTCGTAACGTTACACTTCCGTTAGGCCCCCTTTCACTTTTAGCCGTCTTTACAGTTAGCTAAATTTACCAGACTAAACAGGAATAAGGCATCAAAAGGACGTGGATCTGGACAGGAAGGATAACTCAGGGAGTTGGATGGTGATTCTGCCTTCTCGCTCCGTGACACAGGTTCATGGAGCTATACTGATGCACAACCAGCCAAAATGACATCAAAGACAGCGGTAATGGCATATTTGTTTTGCGTGCTGCCGTTTTCATGAACCAGAACTTCAACGATAAATCACTAAGTTGCTACTCAAACATGTTTTTCAAGGTTGCCATGTCTGTAGTCATTTCCTCTGCGTAGCACTCTATTGATTCATCCAAATTGCCAACAGTGTTAAAAATACGCTCTGAATTTTGGGTCCCAAATGCTCCTGTCAGACACGTCTTGGAACATGAAATTGTCTATGAATCTCACCAAGGTCAAGGGCCACGTCTTCTTGAATGATGTGATATTCACTCTTTTTGTGGATCTTGATGGCCGTAGTCTTGGATGTTGTAAAGTTGCCAAATTTTGCAACTTAAGTTCATCCTCCAATAAAGTCTAAAACAAGGTAGCGTACAGACTTGCTAGAGTAGGAGAGTAGGTCAAGCTTTAAATAGTGCAGGTGCTGACTCCATGTTATTTTCACTTTCATTATCTGAGATAGGGGATGATATACTGCATGTGTCCTCAAATGTTTCCAAACAATATTCAAGGTGATTACATTTTGAGTAGATTTTGTCTTCTGACTCTAAATGTAACCAAAGGCTAACTTGCCAGACTCTATCTGCATGTCTATCTCTTGGCAAGTTGGAATGTGGCAACTTTATGACGTAATTTTAAGATCATAAGCTTTATATCATACTGATGAAGATGTCCGTGCTGGGGCCCAGGCTGGTCCGTGACGGGTCCCCGGCCAGGCCGTGGCTGGTAAAAAATCCCCCACGATGACATAGTGAGTCCGGGGCTGACTGGCCATTTACTGGCCTGAGAAATCAGCTGTTCTTATCTCAAATATATTTGATGTGTAGCGTACTGCATGAGGGAGTGTGCCTCCAAAAGCCACATTTATCATATCATGTCAACCGGGTCGTGACAATATTGCTGAAGCATTTAGTTAAACCCTGATAGACAGATTGCTTGTTTTAATGCTTTAAGGAAGTAAAGAAACAACTGAGGGAGACACGTCTGATCTGTTATCTCCATAAAAGCTGCGTTATTCAAAAGAACTACATTAAATTAAAAGCAATACCAACTGAAATGATTGATATGGAGTAGGAAAAGCTGACTTTAAAAAAGCACGGGGTGGGGGATTTGCACAGCAAAACAAAACATGCAATAATCACCCTTCCAGTCCCCCCCCCCCTAAAATTTAGTAGGCAACATCACACCATTCTAAATGTGTTTTTGAATTCTCTGTCCTTCTCTCAATAAAATTCAATTCAAGGAGCTTTATTGGATGAAAGTTTTAATAACAATGTAGCCAAAGCATCAGACAAACACAATAAACAGTTAAAACATTAGGGTGGGTTTATATCATTGCATAAATATATTTGGATGGCAAATATAAATACAAAAGTTACTAAGCAATATGAAACAAAAGTACATTATAATAAAAATGTAAATGTCTTGGAACAGAACGCTGGATTCAAATGCACGGCTGAGGTAAAGGTATTTGAGGGAATAAGGTAAGGCGTAGAAGCAGGGAGGCGGACACCGGGAGCAAGGAGGCAGCGGACTGGAGAACTGGCGAGGCTCGGGAACCAGGACCAAGGGGGGAACCGGGAGCCAGGACTGAGAAGGAGGCAGGGACGCAAAGAGCTTGAGAGCGATGGGGAGACACAGGCATGAGGAGGGGAGAGGGATAATGAAGAGGAGGGGGTGTTGTGGAATGAGAGCCGGGGTCTGAGGCCAGTTGACCGGAGAGGAGTGAAACCATATAGCTGAATCAACAATCAGGTGAAGAGTGGGTGAAGAGCCAGGGTAGATATACGGAAGTTGATGATGATGGCAGACAGGTGTGAACGGCGGGAGCAGGTGATGACTGGCAGGTGTGGCAACGAGGATCCGTGATTGCAGATGGGAGGCAGGTGTGAGTAATCAGCTGGCTTCAGACAGGAGAGAGGGGAAAGAAAACCAAAGGACAGGGCAGGACGACAGAAAATGAAGTAAAATAATAAACAAAACAAAAACTCACGGCCAGCTGGACCCCAACCAGTAAAACTTATTTAACAATAGATATGAATGTGTACAGATATTTAAAACTGGGATCTTCTGTGTGCATGTTCAATTTCATTTCAATTCAATTCAATTCAATTTGTGTGTGTGTGTGTGTGTGTGTGTGTGTGTGTGTGTGTGTGTGTGTGTGTGTGTGTGTGTGTGTGTGTGTGTTGGCCAAGGACTGTCCCTCAGGGGCCTGTTGCACGAAACCAGGATAACGGATTAAGTTGGGATATTCAAGTTATCCTGGATGAATTTAGCTTTGACTCAGTTGCACGAAACCAGGTTGAATTAAACCCAGCCAAGTAACCATGGAGATTTATTCTTCGCGGCTAGCCTGGTCCAGAGCAGGCTAACAGCCGGGCTAAAATTAATCCTGGAGTCTCATGTGTTAAATCAGCTGCCACTCTGATCTGAAATAAACGTGTTTAACAGTTATTCCGTTGTCTTCTGCATGTGTTCTGCTTTATTTTTATTAACATGCATTATTTGTCACTATTGTTGTCACGAGTTTGATTTAAACCCTACTATAGCAGTTGTTTAGATGGTTAGAAATGGTTGCACTGGCACCCAGATGTGGAGTGGCAATCGGGTCGAGTCGGGACTTTCCCGGCGGGACGGTAGTGTGTCGAGGCTGCCTGGCGTGCGGCCGCTGCCTGGTGGGCGCTGCCCGGTGGGGCCGCTGCCCGTTGGCCGCTGCCCGGTGGGGTCGCTGCCCGGTGGGGCCGCTGCCCGGTGGGGCCGCTGCCCGGTGGGCGCTGCCCGGTGGGGCCGCTGCCCGTTGGCCGCTGCCCGGTGGGGCCGCTGCCCGGTGGGGCCGCTGCCCGGTGGCCGCTGCCCGGTGGGGCCGCTGCCTGCCGGCAGACCTGTGCATCACGTCAGTGTCCACTCTCTCTGTAAAAGTAAAGATGAGCAGCGCGGTGTCCGTGGTCTGTGCAGCTTCAGGTTTATACAGGACGCGCTCCGGAGATTAAGTGGGACAATGGGGCGATATTCCCAGATATGATATTAATGGCAGACTGGTCAGAGACCAATACATTCATGATTTCATTTTCTTGTTGCTTGTCCTTCTCTAATAAAGGATAGTTTGTGTTACTCCGTAATATGTAGACTGATGTTTTTTATTATAACTTACTTTGGTTTCATAACCTTCTCATAAGTCTTACATCCCTGGACCAAAACGTGGTCTATATACGTATATAATGTAGTTTACATTCAGCACACAGGAAACACCACAATGCTTCTCAATATATTTATTTTGATGCTGTTACTTGTCAGAAGAATAAAAAAAAAACATAAATATTGTTTTACATATATGCTCACAGCGTGTATTGAAGTTACTTACTTATTTTTCTAGTTTTTGTACCTTTCTGATTGTTCTGTATGAACATTAATTGTACAAAGTTATTTAGAATTAGACATAGTTTATAGAGATTTGTGCATATGGTTGTAAAACATGTTCACGCGTTGTAAATAAGGGTTTAAAGTTAAGCCTAGTCCTTAGGGTACATCTCCCAAGGAACATTAATTCCCTCTACTCACTTTTAAGGCAAAGTAGGCTAAATAATAATACATTTTATTCATAGTGTGCTTTACATGGTAGGCTACTCAAAGACACTTTACGGTAAAACAGCACATTTATCACCTAAAAACAAAACATGAAACTAGCATATTTAGAGCAATTAAAACACTGTGTAGCCTACAACTTTGTAAAATAAAAAAAGTGGAGTGATAGGCTAAGTAGATATTTTTACATCCACGCATTCAGTCGGTCCGCTATAGTCCGTTGGGCTTTTTCTCTTCGTTTGATAACAGCCGTATTTCCCTTTCTGCATATTATATGCTTCACCTCCTTACTTTACTTTACATTACTTTCCACTAGAAGCTGCTGCTCATTGGGTGAAACAAATGCCGCATGCGTCGTCATTTCTGCATCAGTAGATCTGTCATGGATACCGTGGTCTATTTAAGAAAGCCGTGAATGTGCACTTATCCCAGCTATCTACACCTGGCTGGACATAGCTTCACCTGTTCATCCTGGCTATCTACACCTGGCTGGACATAGCTCCACCTGTTCATCCCAGCTATCTACACCTGGCTGGACATAGCTCCACCTGTTCATCCCAGCTATCTACACCTGGCTGGACATAGCTCCACCTGTTCATCCCAGCTATCTACACCTGGCTGGACATAGCTCCACCTGTTCATCCCAGCTATCTACACCTGGCTGGACATAGCTCCACCTGTTCATCCCAGCTATCTACACCTGGCTGGACATAGCTTCACCTGTTCATCCCAGCTATCTACACCTGGCTGGACATAGCTCCACCTGTTCATCCCAGCTATCTACACCTGGCTGGACATAGCTTCACCTGTTCATCCCGGCTATCTACACCTGGCTGGACATAGCTTCACCTGTTCATCCTGGCTATCTACACCTGGCTGGACATAGCTTCACCTGTTCATCCTGGCTATCTACACCTGGCTGGACATAGCTTCACCTGTTCATCCCAGCTATCTACACCTGGCTGGACATAGCTTCACCTGTTCATCCTGGCTATCTACACCTGGCTGGACATGGCTTCACCTGTTCATCCCAGCTATCTACACCTGGCTGGACATAGCTCCACCTGTTCATCCTGGCTCGGCAAACGTGCAACCGATTAAGTTGCGATGAGAGGCTCACACTAAGTCAAGCTGCGCTTTTTCACTTATCCTGGATATCTTTATTCTACTTTCGTGCAACAGGCCCCTGGTTGTGGCATGTTTGCTAGCTCTGGGGAGTCATTCCCCGGAGTCCTTATGTTCTTTTCCCCCCAGCATGTTTCCTTGGATCAGGGAGGCTCCAAAATCATGGTAGCAGCTGTAGCCATGGTCCCGCTACACGTCCTGCGATGCCGTGTTCATCCTGCTACGTCCTGCTGTGCCCTGCTACGTCCTGCTGTGCCTTGTAATGCCGCACAATTCCCTGCTAAGCCATGAACTACTACAAATAACTACTACAAACTGTTATCTTAACCCCAACCGGTCGTCAGACACCGCCTACCAAGAGCCTGGGTCTGTCCGAGGTTTCTTCCTAAAAGGGAGTTTTTCCTCGCCACTGTCGCACTGTTGCTTGCTCTGGAGGGAACTACTAGAACTGTTGGGTCCTTGTAAATTCTGGAGTATGGTCTTGACCTACTCTATCTGTAAAGTGTCTTGAGATAACTCTTGTTATGAATTGATACTATAAATAAAAAATTGAATTGAATTGAATTGAAATTGTATACATTGGGCAGCAAGACTAAACACTGTCTCCTTCTCCCAGGAACATTTTTCATTTTGAATTGACATTCAGCTCTTTGAAATCTGGAATTACAGAGTTCTATTTGTTAAAATTAAATGTTCTTCTTGTCATTGAATGCTTTACATTGTAGGAGAAAGTGCATCTCTGTTGCATCCACATGTTTGTGGTCACTGAGCCTGTACTTGGTTAGGATCTCTCTCTGCTTTCTGTCTCTGGTGTTTGTTCTCCTGAGATTCGGGCGGTTTTTGGAAGATAATAACATTAGCTAGTTTGTGTCTGTCAGCTCACAGGACTCTAGGGTGCGACTAACATTTTTCCTACATCGCACCGTTGCACCTAATGTCCTCGCATCCGCTGCCTCTTCATGAACGAAGCAATGTTGTTTACACTATATTGATATGGTTTAATTTTGCGTTACACGACCCATTTCTTCTGTAAGGCCGTGCCTGTGTTTGGATCTCGCCTCTTACTCTCCACACAGCCCCGCCCCCATTCACTCACACACGGCTCCCAAGCAACACGGAGAGACACAGCGGCCGCCGGTCCACACTTCTGACATTTGTCCACAGTTTTAATTGTTATTAACACAGCTGTATATCGTTAAGCATGAGAGGGAAACCTGTATTTGTATCAGTGTTTCCACTGATAACTCTGTTATTGTGGCGGCCATGGTGAAAAACACAGAAGAAGTTATTGAATGCAACTAACTTCAGTTGGTAGAGTAGGAGCATGTGAGACGGAGCCTGCTGGACCTGGGTGAGAGATGTGACCCATGGCCAGAATATCATATTTCATAAAAATGCAGGGCAGTGACGATACAGACATTTCATACACACCACGTGTGTAACTCTGCTGACCCCCATTCGACCCGTTCTGGACCCATTCATAATGAATCAGCTGTCTCTCTGTGAGTAGCAAACGCTTCAGTCCATCGCATCCCCCCCCCTTAAATCAGTTACTGTTGTAAACAAGTGAAGGAGCTTTCTCAGAGATAATTTTCTTCAAATATAGCCTAGGCTATTTATTTCCAATAATTTTCATGTAAACATGTATTGTAGCTGTATATTTTCAATCTGGGAAGGAAACCCTGTTTTTCATTTTAATCCCAATCTGTTTTGATAAAAAAGAGCTTGTGAAAAGTAGCTTTGACCCTACTGAACATTTAGCCCTCGTTGTAAAAAAAATATAGAGGTATATATCGTGTATCGTCATTCAGCCGAAAAATACAGATACAATTTTTAGTCTTGGACTAGTTGAAGATCTCTAGCACAATATGGATGCACACTATGGATGACAATAAAATTTGTTTTGGTTAAAATCAACAAACAATCGTGATAATTAATCTTGATCTCAATATTGATAAAAATAATCATGATTATTATTTTGGCCATAATTGCAGCCCTACATCCCATTGACTGCCATTCATTTTGGCACCACTTTGACAGTGAATAACTTTACATTTGAAGCGTTTAAAGTCTCTATTTGTCTGTTGTTTATTTCTAAAGAAACACGACAATGTATAAAAGGCTCCATTACCTTGTACCTCACATTATGGCTCCATAGCAGACGTTATCATAAAAATAGGTTGTCTCATAACCACGCAACTTACTGTCACATAGTAGAGGAATTATCGTACTGTACAGGAGAAGCTCGCAGGCAGTTTCGACATACATTAGTTGTTTAAGTTTAATTACTAAAGTTTAATTACTAATGTTAACTAGCATTTTAGTTAGCAATAATTAGCCTGTGTCTATGTTATCTCCTTACGCTCTCTGTCTCTGCTGATTGGGAATGATTGAGATTTCTCTTGGCACAGCTACCAGAAGACTTAGTTTAGTTGGAGGCTGCACAGTAACGCTCAGCTATCACCGGAAAAATGCTTCTAATATCCTTCACTGGTGTCCATGTAAATGTACGGCGTCACATTGTCCATTTCATTAACTGTATATGCAGCATTATGAGAGTGTGTCTGTCATTAACATTTACAATTATTATACATTATAACTTGTTTATATGTGTGTGTATTTTTCGGAAAATCATGTGAAAGATATCTCTTATAGCTCTTATTTGTTGTTTTGATCGTGCTTAACTTAACAACTTATCATATGTAGCTTTAAAGAGGGGACGTTTATTACCTCTACTGGTGAACAGAAGAAACTACATATCATACATTAGCTGCTACACTGAACAGAATTTACATCTGGCACTGGGCAGTCCTTCTTTCTGATTACCATCAATAGGCCTTCCAAAACCTTCTCCTAACTTGACCACCAGACTCAGCAGTAGGATTTTACAGACAATAAATATCAACTCTTTTCTCAAACCTCCGCCATTCTCCCATGTTACCTTGGTTTGGTCCAGAGCAGTGTTTTTCAACAAGACTGTGTGTCGGTGTGTCTTGCAGACAGCTGGAGTGAGCAATACTCTTTTTTCCTGACCTTGAAAAGTAACAGTACAGCATTTCAGCATGGCTAGGGCTAGGTCCAATTAATTGAATTTTATCATATTGCAAGAAAAAACAAAAAACAAGAAATACAGCACTCTAGAGAATGAAGTGGCCAAACCGGAGTCTGTTCAAGGGTGCAACACAAGCTAAGCTAGTGAATCCACAATAGGTTGGTAGCATTCAATCAAACTAGAAGAGGAACACCATCAAGCCAATAGCAAATGGTATGCAGCTGACAAGCAATCTGGAGATAATCTTGACCTTGTTTATAGTACATATTAGTATTAGTATATTATTACAAAGCTTTATAAATGTTCCCTGTAAATATCTAATAATGTTGTTATTACATGATGTGACTGTTTTGAGTCCATAGGGAATTTGTATTTCTCTCCCTCTGTGCAGGTTTGACCGTTTTTCTGGGCATGATGGTAGGAGCATTCGTGTGGGGTGGTCTGGCAGACAAAGTTGGCCGTCGGCGCTGTCTGGTTGTGGCACTAGCAATAAACTGTGTCTTTGTCTTCCTGTCTTCGTTCGCGCAAGGCTACGGCTTCTTCCTCTTCTTCAGGCTGCTGTCTGGCGTTGGGTACACACACACACACACACACACACACACACACACACACACACACACACACACACACACACACACACACACACACAGTAGTGACAGATTTATTTCCACTTCCAACTGTTTTTGCTGAACTGCAGCAAAGCAAGGCCAGACTAATGAATTGGAAAGTCTCTCCCTGACTTATTGAGTCAGTAATGAAGTTGCACCATTGCTCAGTCAGTTTTGAAGTTTGAAGAGGATACCAAGGCATTATTTGAAGCAATCACATTTTAGAGTCAGGCCTTTATTTCTAACTCACTCTGTTACAGAAGTTTATTTGGTCATATTTCAGTATGACGCTTCCTTCTTTTCTGATCTGCCCCAGTTTGTCCTTTTAAATGTGTCTAGGCATTATGATGTTAATACAAGCTCAAAACCTCCTGTATTCCTGTTTCTGTCAAGTGAACATTCTAAAATGTGTACTTTTCAGGAGCTTAACATCATTATGTTTACAACCATGTTTCTTTCAAATTGTAGCTGTACTGAGCAAGAGTATCCCACCTTCTCCATGTGAGACACTGTATTTCTATCCCACTGCAGTTCTATAGTATAGCTCTCTGTCCAGGCATTGCTGGAGTCAGCAACTAACTGTAGCCAGGAGTTTAGAAATATCAAGGTCATAATATATTTAGGCTATATAATACATAAATATAAATGTATAATAACAATTCTGCTGATGAATATAACATTTAAGTTAATAGATTTTTCTCCAAACATAGTCAGATTTTGAGTCTAAAAACGTTTGATAACCAGTGTACAGAATGTCACAGTAATTACTTAGGTCCTGAAAACTCCCAGCTTTACCAAAAAAAGACAGGACATTACCTTGTTATTCTGACTGTGGATCATTTTTCCACATTTATTACCGGGAAGTTATGGTTTGGTTTAAACCTGTAGAATAGTATTATGTGCAGTATGCTTTCACCTTAAAGGATGTGCTAGAGTCATATGTTGCTGTCATTTAGAGTCAAGATTTCCTATTGCAGCTTTGCTTTTTATTCAAATGGTCTTTCCAGAGCTTCATTAGACTATTTTTGGCCATTAATACAACTTTTTAATATGGAAATCATAAAAGAAATCAAGCTCCCCACAATCGATTTGCATATGTAAGGGGTTTATTGTGGAGACAGCAGAGTGTTCCATCTCAGAAGAACTTTAGTCAACAGGGAGCCACAGTGGCTCAGGAATGAGGGCACATACACAGCACAGCGTAATGAATGTGATACACAACCACTAGAGGTTTTCACCTCAGCACTGCGTGCTTCATCAGTAGATAGAATTCATCATCCATACATGCTCTGCTGCATAAAACACATCTGCAGCAACATGTAATTTAATGTAAGGGAACTTACAACTAGAACTGTTGGGTCCTTGTAAATTTGGGAGTATGGTCTAGATCTACTCTATCTGTAAAGTGTCTTGAGATAACTTTTGTTATGAATTGATACTATCACCTGGTGAAAAGGTTTGAGGGCATCTGGTACAATAAATGGTTTTGAGGAAGTGGAAATGTGGCTGAAGAGGGGGGGGGGACAAAGAGGCAGAATGTGACACCTAAAGTATCTTAACTATGCTTTCCGAGTTTCTTTATGATACAACATCAAAGTGTTTCTTATTATAATGTTTGATTTAGGAATAATGTGTGTGTGTGTGTGTGTGTGTGTGTGTGTGTATGTGTATATATATATATATATATATATATATATATATATATATATATATATATATATATATATATATCTTTTGGCGCAGTGGTCAGTTAATTAATCTCAAAGGGGGCAGCTTTAATGCACTTAAAAATGTATTAATCTTACATGTTTGAGTAATTATTCCTCCATTAAGAATAATATTGATTTTCTTTTTATTAATTGTACTAGTAACTCTCTTTTTCCCATTCATTACTTTCTCATTGGCCCTCTCTACTCAAAGAATTGGTGGCACAGTGCCGATCGTGTACTCGTACTTCTCCGAATTTCTTCAAATGGACAAGAGAGGAGAGCATCTGTCCTGGTTGTGTATGTTTTGGATGATTGGTGGGATTTACGCTTCGTTCACTGCCTGGGGAATCATACCCAGATACGGTAAGATCCTAAAAGAGGTCAGTTAAGACAGAACACATGAAGGAGATTTCTATAACTAATATATTAACTCTTAATATAATGACTAGAATGTTTAAACTTAGCAAAACACATACATAAAATAAATTAATAGTTTATCAAGCCTAAATGTCTTGTAGTCTCAATATAGAACATATATCAGTGTGTGTTTTGTTTGCTGCCACTGATTTTGTTCATGTACAATGTTTTCTCACTGCAAACAAAACTTCTGCCTGCAAAGACCCTGCATGCCTTGTTAATTGTACTGAAGGTGCACTGTCTTAACATTTTCAGGAAGCAGACTTGGTTGCTAAAGAATGATTTAACCATGTGGAGACAAAGGTGAAAAAATGCAGTCCACTTTAAAAAAGTGAATGAGATACACAGTTAATTTTCAGTTTAGTTTCAGTAAAAAAAATCTATTCCCTAAAATAGGAATAACACAATTTGGCTGTTTTCTTTAATCCTTGAGAAATACATAGTGTCTTTAAATGCTAACAATTAGTCCTTTGCTTTTGGCACAGTTAGCAGCACCTGGGCGCACTTGGGATTAGAAGGAATACACAAATACTTTACCAAATACAGTGACCAATATATTATAGAAAACAGCAGAGAACAGGAGGGGTGCCGTGTCTGCAGTATACACCCTCCGCACGCTGACCTGTCAAACTGTTCTCAGCAGGCGGGTAACATTCAATGTCATTGGATGTGTCTGTAACACATCCAATGCAACTAGGTTATCTGGAAATTAGTCTAGATATTTCTTTTATGGGACCATTTCTTGAAGAAAAGAGGACACCTCTCCTGGAGTAAGACAAGGTTTTGGCGGTTCTTTTCAGTGACTGGAGGTTGCTCAGGGGAAAAAAACATCTGTTTCTCCACTGGGCTTTAACAGCAGAGAATGTGGCTCTCTTTATGGACATCTCTACGCTGTGGTCAGGGAAAATTTCTGATCCCTCCATCCATCCCTCCATCCATGTTCTGGCTATTTAGACCTTTATCAGTGTTATCAGTGCATTGGGTCTGATGACCTCACACAACTTTCTCCATTACTCTGCCTATCTTTAACTTCAGCAGAGATCAACAAAATATCAGCCAAAATAACTGTGTGGGAATCTGTGGGGGATGGAGAGCCATTTATTCTTTATTGGACCGTAGTTGCAGACCTCTGTTTAAAGCAATGCAATACAAATTCTTAACACAGAGTTTAAAAAGACCTTTTGTTAATTGGCTTGTATTATGTTTCTTTTAATAAATGAATATAATGAAGATAATGAATCAAAAGAATATTGACAAATGTTTATGATATGTATTTATGTGTGTGTGTGTGTGTGTGTGTGTGTGTGTGTGTGTGTGTGTGTGTGTGTGTGTGTGTGTGTGTGTGTGTGTGTGTGTGTGTGTGTGTGTGTGTGTGTGTGTGTGCGCGCGTAGGCTGGGGGTTCAGCATGGGCACGGAGTTCCAGTTCCACAGTTGGCGGGTGTTTGTCTTGGTCGCGGCTCTTCCTGCTATTGCCTCTCTGGTTGGACTCACCTTCATGCCTGAAAGTCCCCGCTTCCTCCTGGAGGTGAGGCTGCAAATATGTTATTCTGGACATTAAGAGGTGCACTCAATCAGGTTGTCTAACAACCGGAAGCCTTGAAGGACTAGCAGTTCAGAGTTCAAATGTTTCTGAGGGCTTCATTAAACCTCAACCATGCCAACTAAATAACACAGGACCTCCATGATGTTGAACAAATCAACAATGTATTACGCATTTACAGATAATACAGGTTCCATTTCACATGATTACCGTCCTAATACCGCATTAGTGCCATGGCAGTAAGCACAGGGGGAATGCATTATAATTCACTCTGAATGCCTTCATAATTTAATATAGTTTTCAAAGATGGTGTTTCTAAAATTACAAGGTTTTAATTTGAAAATAGGCTAATTTAATCATTCTACACCACAAAGAAAAGCAGGAAAGAACAGTGTGCCATCTTATCCACCTGAGACACTAGCTGTGTTTGAAACCGTTCCCTATCACGGAAATAGTGTACTGTATAGTTTGTTCCCCATTTTGTAGTGGTGTTTGAATTCTCCGTGGTTAATGTCCTTCACTATACAGTCAGCTATGAAGTATCCACAATGCACTGCTAATTTGACATTGTACCCTACATTTTACTCCTGTATATCACAATGAAATGTACCGTATAGAAGAAGAAGCGAAAACTGCAAAGGAAAAATGGAGCGGACTTTCGCTTCTAACCTGTGGAAATATAACATGCAACATATATAGAACCTTTTACTTTACTCCTGGGAGCTCTCTTTGTTTCAGGGATGTATTAGAAGTATTTTTGGTTTCGGTTTGTTTACATAATGCTGGGTGCGCCGGCCTTCGTCACATAAACAATGGGCGCATCTCCCGCTGCAAGTCACGCAACGATGTGATTTCAGTGAGTGCCTGAAATTTTGTTTAGTCATTCCATATATACTGTAGTACACTATTTAATAACACGCCATAGGGAATAGTAAGTAAGTGAATGAGGGAGCGGTTTCGAACACAGCTACTCTATTTTTAAAACATCATTGCACTCAGGTTGCTGTCCTCTGTAAGGTATTCGGTCTAGCCATGAATCAGGAAATCTCCTCCCATGATAACCTTTTCTGTCACATAAGTAGTTTTCCATTCATTTATGAGCAAACCTAGTCTTGCCATCATGACTATTATTTGTTCTGTTGTAAGCACACTACCACCATTCAATTACCTTGCCTGGAAGACTATTAAACAACAGAAAGAGTGGTTCCATGACAACAAAGGTGTTGCCACCTACTGTCTAAACCCTAAGTTCAGCGCTTACTGCTTCTAACTGACAGTGGTAAGAGAGTGGAAACAAATGTGTGCATGTACAATGAGTACAGGACTCGTAGAGGGAAACAACAAAACAAACCACTGGGCGTTTATTCATTTGTGGGTGATGACTTTGCTAATTAGTTGCATATTATTGTTTGCATGGGCCCATGCGTGTGTGTATTTCTGTGTGTGTTGAACAGAATGCCAAGCATGATGAGGCGTGGATGATCCTGAAGCAGGTCCATGATACCAACTGGAGGGCCAAGGGTCAGCCAGAAAAAGTCTTTACTGTGAGTACATGTAACTATAGTATCTCATATGCATGTAACAGAGTACGGATAAATTACTGTGATATTAACAGATGTGCACTGAATAGATAGAAGCAGCATCCACATATTTCTCCACCTCTTCCCCACTGGTCTGTAACTCAATTGACATAATTTTACACAAATATGACAGTCAACTCAGTCAAATATATACACATATTATGCACACAGCTACAAACAGTTAAACTCACACTTTACAGTGGTCTGGGTGTCAATCGGTTTAAAATACATGAATTTGTTAAGAAATTATAATTAAAAAAGCGTTTTAATCTTGGTTCATGAACATCCAATTTAGACTACTTCGGTATCTAAGTAATCTGGGTGATTGATGATAGGTGTCTTTAGTTAGCGGCTGTCTTAAAGCTTACAAAATGGTCAAGAAACCTTTTTCGAAACGTGTCAGATTGTGTCTGCTTCTACTATTGTTTCCATTTCCACTTGGATCATTAACATGTTCACAACTTTTATGTAGAATCTGTTTAGTTTAAAGTAAATGATTAAATAAATTATGTCTGGATTCTATTTTGCTGCACTAGAACTGCCAGAGCTAACACCAGTTGAGTTCTGGACTCAAAATGTGCGAAACATGAGGAGCTTATGTAGGTAAACAGAACATGCACATAAATCCAAACAGAGAGAACATAATCCAAAATACTCCAAATAGCATACAATGCTCCAACACAAGGGGTAGGCAGAAAACAGGTACAGCACACAACAAAGACTGAACAAAACAGAAGACACTATGTAAATTGACTGTTCTTATATAGCGTTTTTCTAGTCTCAACGACTACTCAAAGCGTAGTTACCATTCACCACTCACACACATTCATACACTGTGGCAGAGGCTGCCATACAAGGTGCCACCTGCTCATCAGATAAACACTCACACACTCCGATGGTGCAACATCGGCAGCAACTCAGGGTTCAGTGTCTTGCCCAGGGACACTTTGACATAGGACTGCAGGGCCAGGGATTGAACACCCAACCTTCCGATTGGCAAACAGCTCTACCACTGAGCCACAGCCGCCCCTATATACAGCCTGCTACGCTCTGAAATGCCCTGCAGTGTCCTGCTGCATCCTGCTACGTTCACCTATGTTCTGCTATGCCATGCTACACCTTATAACACCTTGCAGTGCCCTGCTATGACATAAACTACTATGACTACCATTTGTAGTCACTGTTCAATTATCTTTATTGTGACTATTATTGCCACTGTGCATCACACCCCCAACTGGCACCGTCAGACACCGCCTTCCTGGGTCTGGGTCCGAGGTTTTTTCCTAAAAGGAAGTTTTTCCTCGCCACTGTCGCACTAAATGCTTGCCCTTGGGGGAATTACTAGAATTGTTGGGGCTTTGTAAATTATAGTGTAGTCTAGACCTGCTCTACTACTCTACTTTAACTGTAAAGTGTCTTGATATAACTTTTGTTATGATTTGACACTAAATAAAATTCAGGTGTTTAGGGCCCAGCACAATAACTTCAGTTTTGTCTGAGTTCAACATCAGAAAATTGTAGGTCATCTGTGGCAGCTGATTTATTAATGAAGTTGGCTTTTTATCTTTTTCCGACTTACAAAACACGTTCCTCTTTTTTCTTTTACCTTCAATTAAGATGAGTACTCAAGGCATACGGTGTCCCCTGGCAGAGATCTTTGCCCATCCATCCTATCTGGAAACTATTTACTGAGCAGCCACAACCTGTGGTATGGTATCAAGGCTCTATCAGTTTTTGGTCATAACTGGCCGCTTTGGCCTTCCTATTAGTGGAGCAGATAAGTGCCATTTTTTTAGGGTAATCGTTCACTTGTGGATACAAGCACCAAAATTGGTACAATTACTCAGTGGGTAGTGCTCTTTCAAAAAAGTACGTTAGCCATCGCAAAAAAACTTCATGGGAGCCGTGGTGGCCATTTTATTTTCCGCCAGCCAAATTATGTATATTTGCATGATATCTCCTGAACAAAACATTCAACTGCATAAAGGATGATGTCTACCCCTCTGTTTTGATGGTCAATGATTACAATAATACCACACACAACATAAATGAAGGCCTCTAGACAGCTGTTGTGGCCATTTTGGATTCCGCAATAACCTAATTATGTATTTTCCATCATATCTCTTAAACCGTACAAGTTAAACCACATGAGGTGATATTTACCCCTATGTTGTGATGGTCAAGAATTACAATGAGACCATATTCAACATCATAAATATCAGTAGTTAAAGTCCTTATATTGTTTTGGAGAGGACTTGAAGAAGAAGAACCCAAACTTTATGAGCCAATCAAGAAAAACTGCATGAACTCCTTCCATCAGGAACCCTCTGTCAATTCTTTGAAGAAAAAGGTGCTGAAGGAGGATTGCCAGCTCTTCTCCAAACTGTTTATCTCAAGCCAGAGCAGAGAGTGTGATCTGAAGGAGCTCTTTAGACATGAAAATCAGCCATTTCCTGCTGCCTTGAGTGAGGGTGTGAAGCTCCACGGTGGACAGAAATCTCAGCTGGCTGCCATCCATGAGTCTCCTGTCAAAATCCCCCACACTGAACCATCATCATTGATTGATCAGCACTGGTGAACAGTATGCCACCAAGTAGCTCAAAAACATTTGACCACTACTAAGTTTGGGCACCCCACGTAAAAATTTGTATTAATTTGCATAAAGAAGCCAAGAAAAGATGGGAAAAATCTCCAAAAGGCATCAAATGACAGATTAGACATTCATATAATATGTCACAAAAAGTTAGATTTTATTTCATCATTTACACTTTGAAAATAACAGAAAACAAAAAAATGGTGTCTGCAAAAGTTTGTGCACCCTGCAGAGCTAATACCTTGTACACCCCCCCCCCCTTTGGCAAGTATCACAGCCTGGAAACGCTTCTTGTAGCCAACCAAGAGTCTCTTTCTGGGCTGTCCGTTACGCACTGCTCTTTTAAGTTCTATCCATAGATTTTACATTATGTTGAGGTCAGCAGATTGTGAAGGCCATGGCAAAACCTTCAGTTTACGCCTCTTGATGTAATCCACCGTGGATTTTGAGGTGTGTTTAGGATCATTATCCATTTGTAGAAGCCATCCTCTCTTTAACTTCAGCTTTTTCACAGATGGTAAACAAGCAAAATTTGCTGAAATTTTATTGAATCCATTTTTCCTTCCAGTCGTGAAATGTTCCCTGTGCCACTGGCTGCAATACAGCCCCAAAGCATGATTGACAGTTGGACAGAGGTTCTTTTCATTAAATTCTGGGCCCTTTCTTCTCCAAACGTACCTTTTGCTCATTCCAGCCAAAAAGTTCTACTTTAACCTCATCGGTCCACAGAACTTGGTCCCACAATGCATCAGGCTTGTCTATATGTTCATTTTCCTTCTTCCAACGCTGATTTTTATGGTGAGGACGTAGAAGAGGTTTTCTTCTGATGACTCTTCCATGAAGACCATATCTGTATAAGTATCTCTTTATAGTGGAATGGTGTAGCACAACTCCAGTGTCTGCCAGGTCTTTCTGGATGGATCGGGCAGTCTAAAGTGGGTTTTGACTTGCTTTTCTCACACTCCTGCGAGCTGTTCTGTCTGATATTTCTCTTGGTCTTCCAGATCTTGCTTTAACTTCCACTGTCCCTGATGACTGCCATTTCTTAATTACATTCCCAACAGAGGATCTTGACATCTGAAAACGCTTTGCTATCTTATTCTAGCCTTCTCCTGCTTTGTGAGCGTCAATTATTTTCAGTTTCAGTTTTCTAGACAACTGCTTAGAAGAAGCCATGGTGCTGATTGTTGGGGGGGGGGTCTTTCCAGACGATGATTGAGAACAATCCATGACACTGTCAGGTCTCAGGTCTTTCCAAAGTATGGTGCTATAAACTCTGCAGGGTGCCCAAACTTTTGCAGAGGCCATTTTGTTGTTTTCTGTTATTTTGAAAGTGTAAATGATGAAATAAAATCTAACTTTTTGTGACATATTATACGAATGTCTAATCTGTAATTTGATGCCTTTTGGAGATTTTTCCATCTTTTATTGGCTTCTTTATGCACATTTATACAAATTTTTACCTGGGGTGCCCAAACTTTCGAGCCCCACTGTAGCCCCCACTGTAGAGGCATGATGTAAGTCCATGTACCGCAGTCATGAAGAAGCTGACACTAGGATCTTTGTACACGCCAAAAATGGCAGCAAAAACCTTATGGTCAAAACCAGTGACAGACGTTCTTGTTATAGCAGTCAGTGGTCTGCCAGTTCTTCGTGGACATTGGTCTGCAACAATTGTGGCTTGCTTTTGGCCAAGGAATGAATCTTGGATGGATCATGACCTCTATCAATGTACTGGAAGGGAGAAGAGCAGCGGTATTCTTTTCTTTCATGCATTCACTGCCTGTGATGTTGTTTCAGCCTTTGGTGGCAAAGGGCAGAAGACTGCTTGGCAAACATGGAATTTATTGGACAAAGCTTCTGAAATCTTCAGCCAGCTCAGCCACTACCCTCCAAGAATGGATGACGGCGACCTGAAGATTTTAGAAATGTTTGTGGTCATGATGTACAACAGATCCAGCGAAGCAGGAGGAGTAGATGAAGCCAGGTTGGACTTGTTTGCCAAAAAGTAAAGGCCATATAAAGCCATTCCTCCTACTCAAGCAGCATTGCTGCAGCGTGTAAAGCATTCAGCCTACCAGGCAGGCTGCATCTGGAGTCAAGCAACTGGATGCCAGCCAGAAGTACTGAGTCCTTCTGAGTGGGGATGGACCAAGAAAGGTGATCTATGGCAGATCTTCTGGACAGAGCTATCACCAATTGTAGAGAGCTGTCAGCAACTGACCAAATGTGGATGCAAAGCAGAATGCCATGGAAGATGTAAAAATGTAAATCACTTTGGTCTTAACTGTACAGCAGCTGGAAGTGCCAGGACTAGCAATGTTGGCATACATACATTATAATAACCCACTTAAATACAATGAACACAAATACAATAATGTTATGTGCCTGCAGAAAAGTAAATAACATTAAACCTCCTGTTACTTTGACATGCTTTAATAATAAATTTTTTCTTGGAATTATGTCACGTTTCACGCACATTATTTACTCTACATACCACTATAGACTCTCAAAACACAAAATAGATATGCATGTAACATCCTTATAGTCAAAAACATAGGATTCAAAAGGTAAAAACCTTGAAATATGTCCCATTAGCAAAATTATGTGGGCAAAGATGTGTTTTCCAATGCTGGAAATGGCGGCCATCTTGGAAAATGGCGGCCATTTTGAAAAATCAAGTGGCTAACGTTATTTTTCATATTATTGGCCCCAGAGGGATAACCATACCAAATTTGGTGCTTGTATCCACTTGTGAACGATTTTCGCCCCTTATCTGCCCCACTATATTGAGAGGGTCTAGGAAAGCGATTGCCCAGGCCTGAGCATCGATTTTAACTGGCATGATCTATGATCTAAGATTCCAGAAGTGTCACGCAATCCAGACCATCAGCAGCCATTTCTGGAACAATAATGTTTTATAGTGTGCCTAACACAGATAATAAACAACCCTGTTTTGTTTTTATTCATGCGGTTAACAAACTGAAATGTATGTATGTATATATATATATATATATATATATATATATATATGGTGCAGGTGTGTTTTTTCGAGAGAAGAACATAGTTATCGGTAGTTGTTGTCGCTCTTTTTTCTTCTGGGAAAAAAGATTCTTATAAACCGACATGCCACCAATGATTATGTTTGCAGAATGCAGAACACAATGCACGATGCAAATCCGTGAAGCAGCGAGACCGTGAAAGGTGAACCGTGATATAGCGAGGGTTCACTGTACAGATATAGATACAGATAATGTTGTACTCACTCATCCCTAGTAGGTGCATGTCCACTGTGAGAGACATAATCTAAAAAAAAAATCACAATGTATGATTTTTATAATTATTTATTTGTATGATACAACTGCAAATAAGTATTTGAACACCTGAGAAAATCAATGTTAATATTTGGTACAGTAGCCTTTGTTTGCATTTACAGAGGTCAAACGTTTCCTGTAGTTTTTCACCAGGTTTGCACACACTGCAGAAGGGAGTTTGGCCCCCTCCTCCACACAGATCTTCTCTAGATCAGTCAGGTTTCTGGGCTGTCGCTGAGAAACACGGAGTTTGAGCTCCCTCCAAAGATTCTCTATTGGGTTTAGGTCTGGAGACTGGCTAGGCCACGCCAGAACCTTGATCTGCTTCTTACAGAGCCACTCCTTGGTTCTCCTGGCTGTGTGCTTCGGGTCATTGTCATGTTGGAAGACCCAGCCTCGACCCATCTTCAATGCTCTAACTGAGGGAAGGAGGTTGTTCCCCAAAATCTCGCAATACATGGCCCCGGTCCTCCTCTCCTTAATACAGTGCAGTCGCCCTGTCCCATGTGCAGAAAAACACCCCCAAAGCATGATGCTACCACCCCATGCTTCACAGTAGGCATGGTGTTCTTGGGATGGTACTCATCATTCTTCCTCCTCCAAACACGGTTAGTGGAATTATGACCAAAAAGTTCTATTTTGGTCTCATCTGACCACATGACTTTCTCCCATGACTCCTCTGGATCATCCAAATGGTCATTGGCAAACTTAAGACGGGCCTTGACATGTGCTGGTTTAAGCAGGGGAACCTTCCGTGCCATGCATGATTTCAAACCATGACGTCTTAGTGTATTACCAACAGTAACCTTGGAAACGGTGGTCCCACCTCTTTTCAGGTCATGGACCAGCTCCTCCCGTGTAGTTCTGGGCTGATTTCTCACCTTTCTTAGGATCATTGAGACCCCACGAGGTGAGATCCTGCATGGAGCCCCAGTCCGAGGGAGATTGACAGTCATGTTTAGCTTCTTCCATTTTCTAATGATTGCTCCAACAGTGGACCTTTTTTCACCAAGCCGCTTGGCAATTTCCCCGTAGCCCTTTCCAGCCTTGTGGAGGTGTAGAATTTTGTCTCTAGTGTCTTTGGACAGCTCTTTGGTCTTGGCCATGTTAGTAGTTGGATTCTTACTGATTGGATGGGGTGGACAGGTGTCTTTATGCAGCTAACGACCTCAAACAGGTTCATCTAATTTAGGATAATAAATGGAGTGGAGGTGGACATTTTGAAGGCAGACTAACAGGTCTTTGAGGGTCAGAATTCTAGCTGATAGACAGGTGTTCAAATACTTATTTGCAGCTGTATCATACAAATAGTTTAAAAAAATCATACATTGTGATTTCTGGATTTTTTTTTTAGATGATGTCTCTCACAGTGGACATGCACCTACGATGACAATTTCAGACCCCTCCATGATTTCTAAGTGGGAGAACTTGCAAACTAGCAGGGTGTTCAAATATTTATTTTCCTCACTGTATATCGCATACATTGAGTGCCAGAAAAGACTTTGGACTCTTGGCTCAACATTGCTGAATCCTTGAAATCCATGATGTACACTTATGCTTTAGCCTCCTTCTATCTGCATGTGTTTGGTCCTGAATGTCTTATGTCCGTCTGTCTGTTAATGTCTTTTGTTTGTTTGTTTGTTTGTATGTGTTTTTGTATGTCTGTTTTTGTATGTCTTACTGATAAGCTGCAGACACCATTCCCTCCTCGTCTTTCCTCTCTGGGTTTTTTGGTCTTTGTTAATTGTGTAATAAAAAATATTTAATCACAAAAAGAAGTATCATGTGATATAATATCAGAAATGTTATTTATGTGACATATTGTTGTTTCTAAATTGTATTATTTTTGATTATAGTTATATAAGATTATATACTGAAAGAAGCACTGCTCACAGGAGAGATGGAGAGACAACTATAAATGCCAAGACTAATACATTGTGAATCAGGATATGTCAATGGCCCATCAGCGATAACAAAAGAATACAGACTGTGTGTTAAGTGTTAAATGTTCTTTCTCTTTTATCTTTACAGGTGACTCACATCAAGGCTCCTAAAACAGCAGAGGATGAGTTTATAGAAATTCAGAGTGCTACAGGAACAGCTGTACAACGATGGGCTGTACGCTCACTAACACTCTGTAAACTGGTATGTAGGAATACACCCAATACAAGAAGAGATTGGAGATGGAAACATGTTGGCACAATGGTTAAGGGCGTTTTCACACTGACAGCCTTTAGTTAAGTTGAATCAAACTAGAGTTTGTTTGTTCCCCTGGTGCGGTTCGTTTGGGCAGGTGAGAACGCGGCAATCAAACTCTGGTGCGCACCAGAAGCGGACCAAGCAAGCGTACCGAGACCTGTTTGAAGAGGTGGTCTCGGTATGCCGTCAATCAAACTCCAGCAAAGTCTCAGTGAGCAGAGCAGATATAGTAATGTCTCTCGCAAAACAATGTCTGATAATTTGAATGAAATGAGCTGCTTTGACCATGGAGATGCAAGAAATATGCACCAGTCAGAACACACAACCTTGTTCCTCTATTTACTTTCTTGTTCCCGCCCCCACAAACATCTGACCAACAAGAGATGTTCTCCCATGATTTGTAATGGTGCATTTTGGTACGCTAGGATTTTTCCAAGTGTGAAACCAAACCAAACCGACTAAGGGCAAACTGCTCCAAGTTTACAAACTCACCAACTGATTTGGACCAAAGCAAATAAACTACAGGTGTGAAAACGCCCTTAGACTGTGGTTAGGACTCGGGCCTCAGAGTCTGGATGTGGGTTTTGTACTCTTTTCTTGTTTTTTGTGCACAACACAGTACTAAAAAATGGGTTTCCCCAGTGATGGACTGTACTGAACAGTATATGCTGGGATTGTGGAATCAGTTAACATGGCTATTTTTGGGTCTTGATTCAAATTCATTAATCAAAGTAGAAGACACTGGTTTTGGATTTTGGCTTGTGAGGTGTGAGATAAGTAGGACTTAAGACCTGGTCCAACCAGAAAGTGGTACAGCAAAAGTTTACATGCACGTCTTTATATAATACATGGTTCTGAAAGCTTGGTGACATAGTCATAATACTTGCAGGGCTACTTGGTGAACTAACACTTTGGTTCACTGGTATATATTTGTTGCAGGTGTTGAGGAACGTAGCATCACTCCTCTCTGCAGAGCTGAGGTTTGCCACTCTCTTTATGGCCATCATCTGGTTCTGCATGGCTTTTAGGTAAGTTCACAATGTCACGTATTACATCATCACCCAAGTTTATAAGGAACAGCAGACAGCAATTTTGACAGATATCATGGAAAATCAGAAGGGATTAACATGTGACAACATTCAAGATTTCCACCAGGCGTTCTGCAGTTACATGGCAGGCATCTAAGCAAGGTAGTCCAGACAAATACAGATATACAATCCCTCACCTGCCTGGAAAACCTCTAAAGTAAGGTGTCCAGGAGCAACTTGATCAGATGTCCAAACCGCCTCGCATGGCGCCTTTTGACGTAAAAAGTAGTGTTTCTACTACAAGCCCCTGGGGATATCTGAGCTCTTAACCTTATCTCTCAAGGGTGAGATCAGCCACTCTACAGAGAAAATTAATTTATGCTGCTTGAATCCACAATCTCATAACACATGAGTGTCAGTTTGACTCTGGGAAGAATTCTTCCTGAGGTGGAAGTTGAAGACAGGGGCCTTAGTTAGACAAGGGTGCCCCAGTTTCTCTTTTTAAGGTGAGGTGCTATTGCTCCTTTTTTAATAGATGCAGGGTCTATGAATTGCCCCCTTTAAAAACATTACATGGAGCTATTTTCCCACAGCCAGTTTTGAAGGTTGTACTTCAAAACTGTACTGTTATCAGCTCTAAACATGTAACCTCAGTGGAACTTAAACAAAAATATTTATTACGTATTACTGAAACCATAAACAACACTTTTCTTCTTTAAAAACAGTCAAAAGCTTCCATTAAATAATACTGCTGCATGTGAGACTCACTTGTGGTGGGACTTGAAACCCAAATCTATGAGTCTGGCTTTAATGATGCTTTCCTACATAAATGATGACAGGAATGAGGTAACTGCGTATGTTGTAAAATGTGTTTTTTTGGGGTAACTGAAGATTCAATAGCCCAGCCCAGTCAGCAATGTCTGTGTATGTTGCACCTGTGAAAAGTGTGGCTGCTGCTGCTGAAAGGAGGTTATTTTCAGCCATTCCCGAGTATTGTGACATTTTAGTCAGAGTGTGCATAAGGACACACACTGTTTTAACCACAACCTCGACCTTGTGCTGGCATATGGTATTGAAATTGAGGATTTAATAATATTTCCTCAGAATTAGACAAAAGCTTCTACACTAGATGCCTGTCTGACAAAGCTATAGCTAAATTTAAGAAAGATATTTACATTTAACTCAATGTCATGCTTTAATATAACAGAGGACCTTTATGTTAACTTTAGTCCCTCCCAAATTGATAACTTTGTGGACATTGCTACGACCTCGCTACGGAGGACTTTAGACTCTGTTGCTTGACTTTGTTGCTCCTCTCAAGAAAAAGAAGATGATGCAAAGGAAACTAGCACCTTAAAACGTAAATGGCATTGCACCAAACTGGAAGAATCTTGTTTAGATTGGCAAAACAGTCTGAAAATGTATAGAAAGGCCCTCAGAAATGCCAGATCCCCAATTAGAAGAAAATAAGAACAACCCAAGGTTTCTTTTCAGCACTGTAGCCAGGCTGACAGATAGTCACAGCTCTATTGAGCCATCTCTTCCTATAGCTCTGAGTAGTGACGACTTCATGAGCTTCTTTAATGATAAAATGAAAACAATTAGAGATAAAATTCCTCACCTTTTGCCCTCAATTTCTAACAGTTCACCTTTAAACGCAGGACCGGTAGAAAGAACGACAAGACCTGACATATACTTAGACTGCTTTTATCCTATAGACCTTCAACAATTAACACTAAAGGTCTCTTCAGCTGAGCCAGTTACCTGTCTCTTAGACCCCATCTCAACAAGGCTGCTCTGAGAAGCGTTATCCGTGGTTAATACTTCATTACTAGATATGATTAATATATCTTTATTAACAGGTTATGTACCGCAGTCATTTAAAGTAACTGAAGTAGGTGTGCAGCACGCATCCGAGCCACTCACTGACATGCACTCCAACAACCACGGCTGATAGACGGCATTTTGTACACTTTCACTTTTTGAAGCGTGAAGGCTACCATAGCTGCATTATGTACTTTAACTGCATGGCGAGAGAGAGTTGATTGCGATATATGATCTCAACACTAGGTGGGAGAAATTCTTACACAATGTAACTTTAAACATTCAAACCCTTCCATTAAATCACACTGCTACATGTGAAACTCTGGTGGGACTCAAACCCAGAGTCTCTGAGTTCTCATGACTCTGATGTCAATTAATTCAAACAGGAATCCTACATATTATACTGCTCCCTTTTGTCATTAATTGCATCTAAAGGTCTACTCTGGTGGGACTCAAACCAACAACCTTTGAATCACTTTTTTAGAGGCTATCTAGAAGTCAAATGTTCTGTCCGTTGCGCCACAGAGCCTCTTTGACCAGAAAATATAGTCACGAAAAAGCACCAAGCTTGACGGGATTCATTTAACCTGTAATCTTATAATTTAAATGTTACTGCTGTCTTTTATCAGCTCTAAAAGTGTTACTTATCTATGAGTTTAACTTAATGTTTTATTATTATTTATTATTCATTATTTTAGCATGAAGTCATGAACAGGAATCCTACATATTATACTGTTCCCTTTTGTCATTCATTGCAATATGTAAAGGTACACTTGGGAGTGGAGCTTTTTGTGCAGTCCTGTGGGGGGTATTGAACCCGAGTGGACAAAGTTCAAAGCTTCCACAAAGCTTAATTACCACATCCACAGGTTGACTCTGGTGGGACTCAAATCCACAACTTTTGAATCATTTTTGAGATTAACTAGAAGTCCAATGCGCTGCCAGAAAAAAAATAGTCACTAAAAGAAAACAAAGCTTGAGGGGATTCATTCAACCTATAATCTTAGTTTAAATGTCCACAGTTGTATTTCAGCTCTAAACATTTAACTTCAGTGGAATTTAAACTAACAATCTTTGAATTTCTTGACCAGGATATTTTATTTACATATTTCCAAAACTGTAAATGGCAGTTTTTCTTCTTCTAAAACACTCAAACATTTCAATAAATCACAGGGTTAATTCAATTTGTAATCTTATAGTTTAAATGTCCACTGCTGTTTTTTTCCATTAACTGAAATATCTAAATTTGGCGGGACTCAAACCAACAACCTTTGAATAACTTATTTCGAGATACATGCAAACCTCTCAACCACTTTAAGGTAAAATCACTTAAAAAAATTAACACAAAAACATATTTCTAAAGCAGAGGGACAAAAGTGTAATCCTATTGTGATAAAGAGGGTACAGTCTTTCTGTTTCTGTTTGGGTTGCAGTTCCATTCTGGTTGTTTTAAGCCCCTTTTATTAATGCAGTCCTCTCTTGATCTACATTTTGTCACAGTTACTATGGTCTGTCTGTTTGGTTCCCTGATATGATCAAACACCTTCAGTATGAGGAGTACGAGGCCAAGGTGAAGGTAAGGTGAACAACAATTCATGCAACTCGTAGCAGACATACTTTTGACCATTTTTGATGACAGCAACATATTTTGCGCACATTCTTGGTTTGAATTGACATGAGTTGGGATTAAAGGTACAATATGTACTGTAGTGAGTATGGCTTTGCTGTTTGTCAACGGACTATTCAAAGTTGGCCCAGCCTCCCTGGCTCAATAGCCACAGAGAGAGAGAGATAGAGAGATATCTAGAGCGTGAATGAAGAGAGGGAGTGCTTTATGAAGCATTAGTCAGAGGAACACAATCTTTATTCATTGTTTTGCAGTGATTATATTCTAAAGGACAAAGTATTGGCTGGAGAAAATACAGTGAGACGGCAGGGTCTCTGCAGATACAGATCCATAACACTGGATCATAAGTGATGATTGAGCGGGATTAGTATTGGTATTAGATTATACATTACTTGAGAAAAGCACTGCATATTATACCATACAATACCTGCACAGAAAATGGATTAATGTTGTTTTACCTGTGTTTAGGTGTTCCATAAAGAACGAGTGGAGAACTTCCATTTTAACTTTTCTTTAGAGAACCAGATCCATAAAGAAGGGGAATACATCCATGACAAGTAAGTCTCATTTCAAGAGATCTACGACAAGTTTTAACATTCATATACTGTCCTTTTATATTACATAGCAAATAAAACATCCGGTAAATAAAGGAAATCCTGTCTACTGCACTTCTGGGCGCTGAGCGGTATGCACCGTGTTATAGCAGCTCTCTTTTGACATTTTTTTACTTGTTGTTTCTGGTTACTTTTCACAAACTTGTATACAATACTGCAGCTTTTAAGTTGTGGTTTGACTGTTGGAGGGTACGTTTTTCTTAACCCACTTAAGTATTGGATCGGTACTTAGTATCAGTACTCTGTATCGGTGGATATGCAAGTTCAGCTATCAGAATCGGTATCAGGAAGGAAAAAGTAAAAAACATCTGTAGATGTTAAACTAAGATACATGCAGTAATACACATACTGTCTATCTTTTATTTGCTTTTTTGTGCGCTATGTTTTGTGTTTTTAGCTCCTAGGCTTACCACATATTAAGGTTAAGGTGTACCTGAGGGGTCATTCTGACTAAATGTGAAGTCTTTCATTATACTATATCTGTGTGAATGTTTTTTCTTTTCTTATAAATAATCATTCAATGGAGTTCTAATGACAGTACTGGCATTTTGCTGTGGGCGAGAAGTGTGAATGCATGTATATTTCTGCTAACTCTGCAGACAGATCTTAAAATTAGGCAGGAACCCCACATGTATTTTGCTCCCAGGCACATTATATTCACTCCTGTCAATGTGTATTCATAATGTTCATGAATTTATGTATGTTTTTCCTCAAGGTAAAACCTTTTTAGCTTGAGAGGGTTTGTTTTTGCCTAAGTTTATAGCACCTACACCTAATCCTTGTCGTTTCTATTCTGTTTCTATTCTTTAAATGATCTTTACATACATTTATTCCTCCACATTTCATTCAATCTGAGTACAGCTTTTGCACACAGATTGCACCCCTTCTACAGTTACATGCACTTTTGTGCCCAGTTGAATTTTAAAATAGTACGATATGAGGAAATGTAGGCTCTTATGTTGCTATTGGTTTCTATACCAAAATGAGGGAGCGTAGCAAAGATACTTCATCTCTGCAAAAAAACATTTTCAGTGCAGATATACAGTATGTTACACTACTGTATATTAATTAACTTCTATGCTTTTTGCAGAATTGAAAAAGACATAATGGGCTTTAACTATTATTTTAACATGAATAGTATAACCGGGCTGCCATTGAATATATCATATTGCCATGAAGATTTGAGCATTTTGACTCCTACACAACTGTTCACATCAATGCTTATTTCCATCGCAGTAATATCAGTGGTGGCCATCTGGGATTTTAGAATCAGAAAGGATTTATTGCCATGTAAGTAACAAGGAATATATATTGAACACTAATATGAAGGAAACAAACAATAAATACAAAAACAAAATATGTACTGTACATATAACTATTCAACACTAAGACAAAAAGCCTGTATAGATTAGTACAGTATGTACAACATTTTTGAGGGATGTGCTAAAGTTATATAGATATATATATATAGATATATATATATATATATATATATATATATATATATATATATATATATATATATATATAGACTGTGCAGAGGAGAGGTATATTGTCCCGGATGAAGAATTAAGAGCCCATTCTGTCTTTTTCTAATTCTGTACTGCCACAGCAATAGAAGTGTGAGTCCATGTTTTTTTTGTCTGTTGGATTGTGTTTGTGTCCCATACCATGCCCGTAGGTTCATCAGTATAGAGATGAAGTCGGTGAAGTTTGAAAGTTCACTGTTTGAAGACTGTCGCTTTGAAGACATCAGGTCCACAGACACTGTGTTTGAGAACTGCACCATCCGTTCCACTGTCTTCTATAACACAGGTAGGTTCAGCTGGAGCAGGGGCTAGGACGAATTACAGCTCTGGACGGTACAGAAGATAAGTTTGAATACAGGTTAGCGGTTAAATCTTTTACTAGTTATTAGCTATGGTGGCCCCCATTTTTTGTCAATTGGCTCTCTCATTTTTCATCATAGACACTGGCCATAATGTAAACAGTGCACTGAATGTAAGAGTACTCACAGAAGTATCCAATTGGATTATTTTATTGACTATTTACAGTTTAAGAATATTTGCATTACTGGTTCCTAAATTGGCCTGACACAAAACCAAACAACAAATAAGAAATCAATAAATCACAAAAGACATACAACTTACGATACAATTTACCATAATACTAAATGAAAAGCACCACATCTTTCATAACTACATGACTTATTAAAACACCTTGGCAGATGTTTTACTGAATCACGTCCCACTTAATCAGGTCTAAGGCTCAAGACTCGACCCTCTTTCATAAGTTCCATCTTGTGTTTCATGGTCTTCCTGTTCTTTGCAGACCTGTGGGAGGAGAAATTCATTGACTGTAAAATGGAGAACACCACCTTTGAGCACAATAAATATGGCTGCCACCTGGATACTGTTGAGGAGAACGACGTTCTAATTTACCTGGTCAGCTTCCTGGGCAGTCTGGCTGTGTTGCCAGGCAACATCATCTCAGCCCTCTTCATGGAGAAGATTGGCAGGGTCAAGATCATAGGTGATTTTTTGAAGGATTTTTAATGTGATGACATTTCCGTGATGCATTTTAAAATGCATTATGTAAGGAATAATGTAGAGCGAGGCGGTTGTTATAGGGAATACATTATCCCGCTTATTACATGGCTACTTACCAAATTGACCCTTGTGTTGTATGTGTGAAAATCAACAATTTAGTTGATGCTTTGTTAACCTTTTCACGCTTTTAACACTACGTAACATTAACTTATTAACCTTAGTTTTACAGTTATTTTTGGAATTTATGGTCAATAAACCTCATTTTATACCTAATGTTTGAGTTAGAAAATCAGAAATTAGGAATTTAGACTAAAATTAAAGGAATGTGTTGATGGATAATCACAGACTGGAATATGTCAACTTTCACTCAATACTATTTCAAAATCACTTCAATTTGTTTTTCAAATGCTATAAAATTGAGTAAGACACCCCAAAATTACCCATCAAAATTACCCCAAAGAGCGTTGTCATGTTATAATCATATCATATATCACATATAATATAATCATAATCATGTTATTTTGGGTAATTACAATTGGGTAGTTAAAAAGAACATTGATATATGAAAACGGGTCAATTTGACCCGAGGGTTAATTAATAACATTATGCAAACTATTGATTGAAAAAGGAATTTATGGATTTAAATGATTGTTTTGCTTCCACTAAAGAAAATAGTCCGTTCCGTCTGGAAGGTTGGAATCCTTCGTCTATAACAACGTAAACTCTGTAGCTGTTTAATGCAACCTTCCATTTGTCACTCAACACCACAGTATACCTCCTGCAGCAAATACATTTCTGGCAAAATGCCCCTGGTCCGGGCACGCATTTTATCCGCCTTCCATGCTGTGCGCTAGCTAGCTGGGTGGGCAAATTACCCAGCTGCTGTTTTAATCACTGCAGGAATTTACACATTTGTAGTGAGGTACTTGAATGTAACACACTGGAGTGGATGCATGTATGACGTCACTGAGGTGAGACCGGGGAACAAATGTATAACGCTGTGTGGAGATGTGCAGTGAAGCTAATTAAATAAAAGACTGGCCGGTGATTAATATGACATGCCCCGTTTCTCAATGTCAAGGATCCTTCCTTGGTAGGACTAGTCCTTCCAAGGAAGGATCCTTCATGAGCAGGTCAGAGTCCTCCTTAGCATTCGGAGAACATGTACAATGGAACAGGCTATCAAGTGCACGTCATTGCGGGCTCGCGTCATAGATTTTTTTTGCCGCATTTCAAAACACTGGATGAAATGGTTGTGGAACTGTTAACTGTGCTGTTTAATTATGCCTTTGGGATGAAGAAGATGAATCAGCAGCCGTTTCTTAATGTCAAGGAAGGATTCTCCAAAGCCAGAAGGAGGACGCTACGTCATCAACGTCCGTCGAAGGACCGTTCCAATTTCAAGGATCCTCCGAATTCCTCCAAGGACTGAGTCCTTCATTCAGAAAATTTCCCATAGACAGAGAAGGATGCATTTGTGTATCCTTCGCGGTCCCAAATCACCCACAATCCTATGCGCGGGCCTTTGCTCGTTAAAAAACAAATAGCGGACCTAAGCGGAAGTTCGAGCGGCATCGCTGACGGTGAAATATTAATTTAAATGTAAGTATCTTTAGTGTGTGCCGTACATTTGTTATCACCATTAATGTTTTACATCAATGTAAAGCTTAATGCTTTAAAGCTTGTACAAATTATAATAATTAGGTAGATACACCCCGAGCTAACATTAGCTAACTGAACCTATCATTTAACATTAGGCTGTTAGCTAGCTGGTTGCTGTCTTTGTAAAGTTTAATGTCCGGTGGCATGTTCATCTCTTTTTATATGCCGTTACCGTACATGCGTAACGTTAGCAGAGATTTAGAAAGTTGGTGTGTTTATCACTGGTTGTATCTGTAGATGAGAGGTAACACTGCACCGTGTTAACGTCACTAGCAACGTTCAACGAAGGCTAACGTGTATGGGTACTTTCCCATGTATTAACGTTATGTTATAGCATTCATAACGTTAACATCTTTTTGTTGTGTTAACTGTCTTTTAACAGGGACTAACGGAGGCGGTCACCAAGGATGGCAAAGCCAAAGACCAGCAGGGAGACAGAGGCCAAAGAGAGATGTTGAATACATTATTTGCTATATTAAAGATTGGCATTCTAACAATAAATGCTTTAAATTAACTGGTTTGTCTGTGTCATTAAGTTTTTAGGCGTGTGTATGTAATATAAACCGTTTTTTCAATGTCCATTTTTCCATCAAATTGTGATCTGGACAGAGGAAACTTCAAACAATAATTATATTCAGATGCTATCTCTTTTTGTAAGGTTTTAATAAAGAAAAGTAGCAGTTAAAATTAGCTTGTAGTTTACTGCATACATGTAACATTAGCTTATTTTTCAGGTTAAGAAATGCAAAATATGATCAGCAATTACAAGAAGGTAAATGCTACCAGCTAATGACCTACCACAGGCAGTATGATATGCAGTAAACTGCAAGTGAGAAAGTACTGTAGACACAAGCATCAATCAACGTCACCATTGATAAACACCCGCTAACACAGTAAAGGTATGTGTTAGTGTGTTAAATGGTCAAGAGTTGTCAGTTCCGTTCATGATGAAGAAAACTACATAGTGGAGTTTAACTATTCTTAAATATACTTGTGATACAACTGTAACCTTACCAGGACAGGTTGGATGACCTAAAACTTTCTCCTCGTCTGCAGTCTGGAAGCAACCCCATCATCGGCAGCTGTGTCTGTTCGCCCTTCATGTTGAATATACTTGTGTGTACAGTATATAGTAATGTTTGAATAAATGTTATAGTAAAGATACATGTAAACCTTACAAGTTATTACAATAATTCCAGGTCCAGGTCACAATTTAACAAAAAATGAAAAGTTTTTATTATACTCACATGCCCAAGAACTTGATGACACAGACAAACAGGTTTATTTAATGCATTTGTTAGAATGCCAATCTTTAATATAGCAAATAATGCTATTAATGCTGTAACACAACGTTATTACATGGGAAAGTACTCATACACGTTAGCCTTCATTGAACGTTGCTAGTGACGTTAACACGGTGCAGTGTTACCTCCCGTCTACAGATACAACCAGTGATAAACACACCAACTTTCTAAATCTCTGCTAACGTTACGCATATACGGTAACGGCATATAAAAAGAGATGAACATGCCACCGGACATTAAACTTTACAAAGACAGCAACATGATAGCTCACAGCCTTATGTTAAATGATAGGTTCAGTTAGCTAACGTTAGCTCGGGGTGTATCTACCTAATTAATTATTATAGCAATTTGTACAAGCTTTAAAGCGTTAAACTTTACATTGATGTAAAACATTAACGTGATAACAAATGTACGGCACACACTAAAGATACTTACATTTAAATTATTATTTCACCGTCAGCGATGCAGCTCGAACTCCCGCTTAGATCCGCTATTTGTTTTTTTAAACCAAAGTATTGTGGGTGATTTGGGACCGCGAAGGATACAGAAATACATCCTTCTGTCTATGGGAACTTTTCTGAATGAAGGACTCAGTCCTTGGAGGACTTCGGGGATCCTCGAAATTTGAAAGGTCCTCCGGACGTTGATGACGTAGCGTTCTCCTTCTGGCTTTGGAGGATCCTTCCTTGACATTGGGAAACACCCATGGTGTCAGAAGTGGCGGACTGAACGCCGATCGGAGATGGCCAAGTTAGACTTTTCCTAGCTGGCAGATTGGCCGGTCTGGAGGCGCCGTTTAGACAGGATTTTGAGTGGCTTTTAAACTCGACAAAGAGAGTGGAGTACAAATAAACTATTCGACGTATTTGGGAGAGAGGCGCAGCCGATTTATGAGTCTTTCATGTATGGCGGAGATGAAGATATCCCAAAGTTTGACTACCAGACTGTAATGGGAAAGTTTAATGAACACTTTGTGCCAAATCATTCACGACCGTGCCTGCTTCCACAAGCACATGCAAAAGCCCAGGAGACCGAAGCTTTTGTGAGGAGCCTATACTAGTTGGCCCAGCATTGGGAGTTTGAAATAAGCAAGGACGAGCACATCAGTGACAGGATCGTCATCCAAGATGACGACGCATCTCAAACTACAACTCAAGGCCAATCTTACTTTGGAGAAAGCTTTCCAGCTTGTGCGGCAGTTTGAGAAAAGCATTGACATGCACGCTGATTCTGCAGTGAATGCAGTAAGATGCAAAGCGCAGCAGTATCCTGGCAGAAAGGGGAGCAACGCCGGTGTTGTGTACCTTCTGGTTTTTCCACCTAATGGTTGCCGAGCCTGTCCAGATGCCGTGTATAAACCTAATTACCCACGTCAACAAATTCGCTACATATACATGAGCATTTTATTGGCCTTTGCAAATCACACCTCAATATAAACTGTACTGAACATCTGAGCATTACACTACTATAACATTGTTCAGCAGGGACATTTTTTTAAGAGTAATTAGGATGATCCGTGTTGCGCTGGATTCAAACCCTGTTTAGCAAAATGAACAGCATGTGAGTCCACTAAACTATCACATTAATCACCATGACACCTTGATTTAGGCTTAAAACGTAATGATATTGTGCACTCGAACCTTCTGCGCTATCCGTGTGCAAGGATTTGTCATAAATTTTACCAGGCAGCACAGGGATTGTGAAACAGTGGGTCTAATACAACTGGTTACTCTGTCCTGGAAATGATCTTGAGGCTCTCAAGCAGCTAACCTCGGATTTATGAAAAGCAGCAATATTTCTATTGACATGGCGTAAATACCTACATGTATGTTTCCAATAGCCTACAACCTTATGTTTACGACAGACGATACGCATTTGAAACCACTACAATAAAAAAATTCTGTTAAAGAAATTTTAATAGTTTGTACCCAACCTTTTGAATTGTTTGTGTTGTTGCATAGGCTATATTATGTCACCTATGAACGGGATATCAACAAAACATTTTTATATTGGTGTACAATGAAAGGTGAACGTTTTAACACATTTGTCTTATGAGTGCACCCAATACTTCACACAGACAGAACCTTTTCCTTCAAGTAACTTTCGGACAAAAATGCAACCACAATTAAGTGAGATTCCAATTTTTTCTTTGTCAATGAGGTAGTCAAAACTGCACAAAAATAGACTATGCAATAAATAACATATGGACCTAATTCTGCAAAGATAAGCCCCATGGCACAAGGCAATTAAAAGCCCGATAACTGGTCAAAGACTTTATAAGATTTATAAACTGCATGCAGCACAATCAAAAGGTAGGTGTGTTGGGGTCACCCAGCACAACCCCAGTGGAACCACAACATGCTGAACACTCAATCTAAAGAGAAACATGACCATTGATTAGTAATTTAACTGGGCATTTCAATGCATAAAGGAACGGCTAATTCTTACCCAGTCATGTTACTCCACATCCTCTCCCAGGACTTTGCCATTCATTCCCGCACAGTCTGCAGGGGTTTTCTAGCAGATCATATTCAGCATTATTTTCACATAGGCTACATCTCAAAGAGGACACATACACACCTTAAAGAAGAGGCCACACATACCTAATTCTGCCACCAGTGTGCAGGCAATCTCCCTCAAATGTGTGATTCCCTCCTGATCTGTGGCACCTCTCAGGAGAAGCTGTACAAACTACATACGGCAGAGTACAAACAGTAGAATCCATCCATTACCTGTATCAGAAAGTCCGATTCACTCATACCTTGCAGACAAACTGTGCTACAAGCCCATCTCGAAAAGTTTCAATTGTCTACGCCTCATGAAAGCTCTGTGGAATAGAAAAGTATGGTTGCTCTTTGGAACCAAAAATGGTCTATGAAATTAACCTCCATCTGACCTTGTGACATCCTGGCATTTTTTAATGCCATCAGGGGTTTCAACCAATGGATCCAGGTAAAGGGCCCATGTTTCCCTAGGATCAATGACCGTCACAGTAGAGAAAAGGACGGATCAACAAATCTTACTTAAGTAACCAAGTTCCAGACTGTTACATATAGCTCTCATAAAGGAATGGCAGTGTATAGGTATGTTCACCACAAGTGTCCAGTGGTGTTGGTCACAGACAGGTCCAAGAGGACATCATAGGTTGAGTTGAAAAGACAAGCATACACACATGAGAACCTCTGCACTGCAATCACCCATTAATTCTAACAAATGTTTACAATAATGACCTTGTTTAGTCCCCTGTATGAGCCTTGCCATATAGGGGTCATCTGGAATGTGTCCACATAAAACACTTGCTTTTCCAGTTGCCCTCTCACTTTTTCCAAAGTGCAATGGATAAAAACATTCATCACCTTGAATACCACGTGTGGAATTATATTTTGGCATCAGCAATACGTAAGCATTCAAAGAGATTTGACATGCATTCATCTCACTTTCAACCTCTTTTCCTGAGGCCAGATTTTTCAGATCCCTGGAAAATACCTTATAAGGCCCACCTTGCCCGTTTCCTGGACACCTACCTACCTATTTAGAAGGGGGTATGCATTTGGCATGGAGAGTTAACACAAATTAGAATACAACTAATACTTACATTTCTCTGGGGAGAATGTAGTGCTGAGAGGACCGGCAGATGGGGGTCATGGAGATGGGGTCAGGCTGAGGACTGACAGACGAGAGGGACGGTAGACAGGAGGGACTGAGGACTGGTGGATGGGGGCGATGGGGTCAGGCTGAGGTATAAAGACCCACTTGTGGGGGATCCGTGGCTGGGGCTCAAACCTTTTCAGCTGGTCCAGATTGATTTTTTTCTTCCCATAGAAAAACTTTTGCCCTCAATTTTTTGTTATGGTGTACGGCCCCAGGAGCTCCCACTCCATCTTCCCTCCCTTCCGCTACTCTTCTCTGATGTTCTTGCGGAGGACTTTTTCCCCCACCTCAAAATGGTCATCCATGCCCAAAGACCATTTCCTCTTCCTCACAGTCACTGGGGTAGCCTTCATGTTTTCCCTCACCTTGGGATACACCTCCCTTTGAATAGCAGAAATATGAGGACATGGTTTCTCTTCAGCTGCTACTGCCTCCACTTTTTTGTGGCTTCTCTGCAAAAGTAGGAGAAAATCAAACTGGTTACTGCAGTTGCCAAAGCTATTCCAAGTGCTAGAAAAACAAAGCTCCTACATGCCACTTGTCGGTGTCTCAGGAGGATTGCGGGCCTCACTCCTGTAAAGCAAATAAAAGGAGTACTTTGTTGTGCATTGCTTTTGTGTGCGTATACCAAAACCAGTTAGCTTGATGTACAAGTCCCAATTGTTTGGATGGTCCTTGACCATTTTCCTCAAGGCCTTGAAATACAAAACAATTATAAAAATCCAAACATTATATGACATGACATCAAATTAAATAAGTCCATATTCAGCCTTGAATGGTTCCATTCACCTTCTCCACCAAGCCATTGGTGTGTGGATGGTACAGTGAGCACAGACTCCTTTTAATGTCAAGCTGCTCACACAAGCCAAAGATGATCTATGAACATGCATTAAATGACAACAAGTACTGTGTCTTTAGGAAAATGTTGCGTTGGCCAAAATACAGTCATGCACAATGTTCACAACTTACTTTATTCACAAACTCCCCATCTGTGAGAATCCGTTTGGGTGCAGCATGGCAGTAAAAGAAATCCATGATGCACTCTGCCACCAGCTCAGCCTTTTTGGCCTGAATGGGGTACACTTCAACCCATTTTGTCACATAATCAATCATCACACACGTAGGTCTGTCCCAAGGGTGTTACTGCCAGCTTTCTCTCAAGGTCCATACCCTCAAGTTCAAAGGGTTTGGAAACCTGAAATGTAAGATAATCAAGAGGATCAAAGCAGATCATTAACAACATTTTATTTAATAGGAAATTGCTTAGGCCTATTAAAGGGGATGCAAGCATTCACCTCAATGGGGTTATACTGGGTTTTGTCCTTAATGGTATAGGCCCTCTTCATCTGAGAACATCTGGACCAATAACACTTTGGTAATGTCCTCTTTAATGCCAGGCCACCAAAATCTCTGCAGGATTGCATGTAAAGTGCAGTCCACCCCACAGTGTGCCCCATGGGGTCTGGCATGAAAATTAACAGATAGCCTGTTTGCCTCTTCTGGGCTGGAAACAACTTTAGCATAATGATGCTGCTGCTCATCTTATTTCCTCCTACAACAGTAATAGATATCCCCATCTAGGGGGTGTTTTGCATTAACATTGGAAATAACATTTGAACATTGACATAATAAAATAGGCCTACAGTGCGGTTTTCCTTACCTCTTACGTCGTAGCTCTTTGCTTCAGAACATATCATTGTTTCTTGGTACAACCAGTGGAGTATACATTCTTCAGCTTTAAGTTCAAGACTTCGTCAGCTTTTTAGGGGTCCATTTCTCAAACAGTGTAGCCTACAACTTCTCTGACTTTCTCTGACAACCTTTGTCTCCCACTAGCGCCAAACATCTTTGTGGTTTCTGGCCCCTTTTAAACTTGCTGTCCTGTGCTGTCCATAATCTATTAATTAGTTTCAGAAGTGTGTCCAATTACCAGATGCAATTAGGCGAGGTGGTCCTCACATTGCAACCAGCTGTCAAGGCATAATTGCCACAAGCAACCAGCTGTCAAGGCGATCATTGAGGCAAAATGTTTCAGACCAATTCAGAACAAGCTCTTCTCATTAAGACATGTTTGTTATTGAATGGGATTGATTTTTAAAAGTCTTTGCCCAGTTATTGGGCTTTTCATGGCCTTATGTGTCATGGGGATTATCTTTGCAGAATTAGGTCCATGTGTTATTTATTGTATAATCTATTTTTTGTGCAGTTTTGCCTACCTCGTTGACAATAAAGAAAAATTGGAATCTCACTTAATTGTGTTTGCAAGTTAATATTCTGTCTGTGTGAAGTATTGGGTGCACTCATAAGACGAACATTCACCTTTCATTGTACACCAATTTAAAAACTGATTTGCTGATATCCAGGTGCATAGGTGACATAATATAGCCTATGCTACAACACAAACAATTCAAAAGGTTTGGCATAAACTAGTATTAAAATTTCTTGAACAAAACTTTGTATTGTAGGGGTTTCAAATGCGTATCTTCCATCGCAAACACAACATTGTAGGCTATTGGAATCGTAGATGTAGACATTTGAGCAATGTCAATAGAATTATTGCTTCTTTTCATAAATCTAAGTTATTCTAGCTGTTTGAGAGCCTCGAGATAATGTGTTTCCAGGACAGAGTAACCCACTGTTTCCACAGTCATGGTGATTGACATGAGTGTAGTGGACAGCCCAGTGATCTTGCATGCTGTTAATTTTGCTGAAGAGAGTTTGAATCCAGCACAACACGGATCATCCTAATTACTTTTAAAACACATTTTTCCCCGCTGTACAATGTTATAGTAGTGTCATGCTCAGATATTCAGTTCAGTTCAGTACAGTTTATATTGAGGCCATGCAAAGGCCAGTAAAATGTTTATGAATATGTAGCAAATCTGTCGATGTGGGTAGTCGTTGATAGGTTTGCACGGCATCTGGACAGGCTTGGAAACCAGTAAGTGGAAAAACCAGAAGGCACACAACACCAAACGGCGCTGGCAGAACAGCCCAAAACGGGGTGAGTCAAAACAAGACACCAGCTCTTTGAGACTGTATGCAAAACTAAAATGCACAAAGAAGGTATGGCAGTAGCAGCAGGAGAGACAGACAGCGATGAGATGTTTTTCCTGGGAGCTGTGACGGACCCAGACTGTACAGTGATAGGTCAACTTGACTCAGACAAGACTGGCAAGTGACACTACTGGTAAATGGCAGTCTGTTTGAGTTCAAGATAGACACTGGGGCTAGTCACTGTAGTGACTCAGAGTACATACAATAGACTTCCACAAACACCCCGGCTGATCAGAACCCAAGATGCCACCAGTCCAGGTGGGGAGGTAAGATGTATTGGGACATTCCTTGCCTCCTGCCAGGACACAAATAGGCCTACTGGGTGACAGAAATATGCCTACTGGGTGACAGTTATAAAGGGGCCATTTGCTCTTTACTGAAGTGTGATCCAGTTAGGATTGAGCTAAAGCCTGATGCTGAGCTATGTTACTGCTACAATCTGCCGGGTGCCATTTTCCCGCCTTCCCAAAGTTGAAGCTGAACTGAAACGCATGCTAGCTTTGGACATCCTAGAGCATGTAACTGAACCTACTGACTGATGTTCGCCCATTGTATCGGTAGAGAAAAAGAACAAGGCGAGATCAGAATGTGTGTTGACCTGAAGAGGGAAAGATACATGTTGCCTACGCTGGAGGACATCACTCCAAAGTTAACCGGTGCTTAAGTCCACATTGGATGCATCAAGTGGCTTCTGGAAGTTTACCCTCGACCCCAGTAGCCGGAAGCTGACCACTTTAATCACTCCCATAGGGAGGTTCTGTTTGAAACGCTTGCCATTTGGGATTTCATCAGCTCCTGACATTTTCCAGAGACAGACCTGCTAAAGAGTCACAATGGAGCATTCGATGGATGATATCCTGGTGTACGGGTCAATTGAGGAAGAACAATAGAGCAAAATGCTGCTTCAACAGGCCAGAGAACTGCTACTTTGGACACCTGAAAGCATAAAACCTGATACGAGGAAAGTGAGAACCATCTAGGAGATGACCAGTCCAACTAAAATTGAGGAGTCACGGCAGGTGCTTAGGCTAATCAACTACCTGGGTAAATTCCTCCAAGGCCTCTCAACCACGCTGCACCAAGTCACAGACCTGCTCAAAAAGGAGAGTGAATGGACATGTGCTGAACTCCAACAACAAGCACTGCGGAAAGCTATAGTCCTGTTTTCATCAGTGCCAGCACTCCAACAGTAGTGAGTGCAGATGCCAGTAGGTTTGGCTTGGGAGCAACATTGCTGCAAGAGCACGATAGTAAGTTGAAAACAATTGCTTTCTGCTCACGCACCCTGACTGAGGCAGAGAAACGATACTCCCTGATTGAGGAGTGCTTGACGGCAGTGTGAGCGGTTTGCACGTTACATACAAGGTATGGACAACTTCTGTCTTCAAACTGATCACAAACCGCTAGTACCACTGATAAATATGCAAGGGATCTGGATAAAGCACCGGTGCGGTGCCAGAGACTTTTGATGCACCTCATGAAGTTTAATGTGACAGCTGTGCATGTTCCAGGGAAACAGTTAAACATGGCTGACACTCTATCCAGGAGTCCCTTGAGCCGCAACACAGAGTCAAAAACAGACCAGCATGTCAAGGCGTACATTGAAGCAGTGGTGACTAACAAAGCAATTTCACCAGACAGGCTCAGAGAGATAAGAGAAGCTTATGTCTTCCCCTGCATTCCATGCTGCCAGACATCACCTGTCCAAGGCAGAGGGACTGGTTATGTACCAGGACAGAATAGTAATTTCAGCAGTTCTGAGAACCAGTTCTGAGAAGCAGCTCATCAGCCGCTCATCACTACTCCCCTGCCAGAGGGACCCTGGCAGAGAATTCCTGCGGACCTGTGTGAGCTGGAAGGGAAAAACTATCTGATAGTAGTGGATTACTATTCCTGCTACATCGAGATGGCTCAGTTACCCTCCACGTCAAGCCTTAAAGTCATCAACCATCTTAAAAGCATGTTTGGCCAATGGGGAATACCACTGGAACTCATCAGTGACAACGGCACGCAGTTTGCATCAGCCGAGTTCAGAGACTTTAGTATGATGTATGGGTTTGTTCACACAACCTCAAGCCCCCACTATCCCCAGGTGAATGGGGCCGCTAAAAGAGCAGTCCAGACTGATAAACAACTTCTTAAGCAGACAGACCTGTACATGGCCCTGATGTGCTACCGAGCGACACCCATTGCTGCAACAGGGGCCTGCCCTGGGTGGATGGGACGGCAGATCCGTACCACTGTCCCCACACTGGAAAAAAGACTGCAAATCACACCCATCGATCATGATCAGGTGCAGATTAACGACTCCAAAGCTAAAAAGTCATATGAACATTTCTACAACCGGTGACATGCTGTCCGCCCTCTTCCTGTGTTGCACACAGGACAAGCTGTCCAAATCAAGCTGGACAGAGAAAAGGGTTGGAAGTCCCGTGCGGAAGTGGTAGTGAAATCAGCTGAACCGCAGCCTTATCTGGTCAGGATGGACAATGGGGCAGTGTTGCATCAATGTAGGCTCTCCCTAGTGACCAACAGCATAAGTCAGAACGAATCCCTGCACAGCCAGAGGACAGTCCATGACCTGGGCAGGTCACCGGGGAGGCTGGATCACCCCTGGACCCGTCCACCTTAGAGACTACACAGAGGACCCCTGTGTGGCCTGTTTCATTTGAAGGGACTTCAAGACTGACCTCTAGGGGCCGGGAGGTTCGATTACCCCTCAGGTTCAGGGACACTTAGTGACTGAATGGTGATAATCTCAGACAGGTTATGTTGTTCCAGGGTATGAAAAAAAAGAAAAAGAAAACAGGATGTTTGCCTGTCAGGATGCACTTTTAGTTTTTTTTTGTCAAAATGTGAACAAGTAATAAGGACCAGATGACTTTTGAGTTGTACTTTCTTCTTCTATTGGATCAGCGACTAGTGAGGGCAGTCTACCCCGCAGTCCTAGTTTCCTGTTTGTTGTATGTTCATGTTTGAATTAATATTAAGGCAGAGTTTGAGAGTTTCTTAAGGTGACTCATGTGCATGATTCTAAGTGAGTTCCTTGAATGTAACACACTGGAGTGGACGCATGTATGACGTCACTGAGGTTTGACGGGGAAACATATGTATAACCAAGGGGGTAAGCCTCTCCTCTCTAAGCGGAGCTGCTATAGCGCTATTGCTATAGCAAGCCGTCACCCGCTTGTTAGCATTCCATAAAGACTACGTCAGTACCAAGTAAGACTGACATTAGCTGAATTGTTGTAGTGAGCTAGCGGGCTATTGGCTGCTCTAATTCACATTAAACTAAACATTTCCGTTGACGATGCAGTAAGATAGAAGAAGTAAGGTAAATGGAACTTTTTTGGGAATATTGATCTCGACGTTTATGTCCTCATTTATCTTGTTTCGTTTTTTGCACAGCTGCTGCAGTTACACCTGTAACGTTAGCTACACATGTTGCAGTATAAGCTAACTAATTACCGTATATAGGCTGTATATAAAGTTGTAGCGATAGGCGCTCACCAGATCTGCTGTCATAGCATGAATTGGAGGACAGAAGTTGATCAACATTTCCCCACTTTTTGCGGATTGAACTAGCTGTCCTCCAGAGTGATCAGAACTGTGTCCATGGCAACACTCTGCTATGCATGGTAACGGTGTGTTATCAAGAAAATAACAGACTGCAGAATGCCTTAGAATTCAACCAAGCCATGTAATAAAAACGGCTTATAACACTGTATAATTATTGTAAGTACTCATAAATATTCATAATGCTTTACATAACAATAATCATGACACATTATAAACTATTTTATGATGAGTTATAAGGTCAAGTTTCATAATACCTTATATCTGTGTCCCTCACTGATATTAATTCAAGGATTATAATGTATTAAAATTCTACATTGTATTATCTATAATTTGTGGTCAACCAGGTACAACTAGGTTTTTAATGCATTATAGAAATTGTTGTCAAAGAAAGTGTTACTAAGATTTGTTTATAATTGTAAGAGTTTTCATTTTGCTTTGTACAAAGTGACTTGTTCCATACCAGTTCTATGGCATCAGGTCTGCACATTGAACAGGACAGGCTATTAAATAGGGCTAGGTTTAACCCTTGTGTTGTCTTCCCGTCAAAATTGAAAATCTCCATGCTTTTTATCAATGTTTTGTCCCTTTTTTATGTTTTGTCCCTTTTTTCAACATTTTGGTCCCTTTTATTTCAATGTTTGTCACTTTTTGGACGTTTTCAACACTACGTAACACTAACTTATTAACTTTAGTTCCACAGTTTTTTTTTTGGAATTTATAGTCAATTAACCTCTTTTATAGTTTGTTTGAGTTAGAAAAGCAGAAATTAGCAATTATTTAGACTAAAATTAAAAGAATGTATATGTTGATGGATAATCACAGACTGGAATATGTCAACTTTTACTTAAAACTATTTCAAAATCACTTCAATTTTTTTTCAAATTTTATAAGACACCCCCAAATTAATGAAAGTAGAGATTTACCCAAATCATGTTATTTTCGTTCATTTTTTAATAACCAAAATAACATGATTTTGGTAAATTCCTATGTCAATGTTCTAAAAAGAAAACGGGTCAATTTGACCCGAGGACAACATGAGGGTTAAAACATCCATTTCAGAATTCTTACATAACTTGCTATTACTAAATGAGTCAAAACATTGATTAAAGATTAAAATTAAAAAATTAAGTGTGTCTTAAAATTAAGACACACCTTCAAGTTATGCCAAATCTCACAAATGATATTTCAAGATCAAGGCAGAAGTAAGGTCATTTTTCCTCAGACTTCTATAGAAAGACTTCTAGCCAGAGGAGTCGCCCACTACTGGAAATTAGATAAAATGCAGGTTTAAGGCACTTCAGCATTGGCTTCACTTCCAGACTTTTGTGTTCCAGGCACACAAGTTGCCGCTTTGTTCAGTCTTTGTGGTTGTTGCTACTTAAACTCTTGCATGCAAGCACATGTGTATGTGTCAGTACAGATAATAAACATTGGATTCTTGTGAAAATACATTCATGGAGCAGGGGCAGGGCTAGAAGGGGGGCACAGAGACGTGTGTATTGCATTATATGATATACAATTAGTTTAAAATGAAAACTAGTGAAATGAATAATGAATGTGATTTATTTTATTTAGCAGACTTTTGTAATTTTGTTCTATCCAAAATTTCCTATATTTCTAAGCAAGCAGTAGCAATGCAGATTGTCAGTGCTGTATTCTGATAAAATTCCCCCCCATGCTACCCACTTTAAAAAAAAAAAAAAAAAAAAAAGAAGCTTGAAACCGCTGCAGTCATGCATTCAATATAGGCATGCTGTGATCTCCTCAGGTGGCTCGATGCTCATCTCAGCAGGCTGCACGTTCCTCCTGTTTCTGAGCTTCAGCCAATCAGCCATCATTGCCATGCAGTGTCTGTTCTGTGGCGTCAGTGTTGCTGCATGGAATGGCATCGAGGTTGTGACCGTGGAGCTGTACCCAACTTCTAAAAGGTACCACACTTTATTGTTAAAACTGTGTTCATAGTCCTGATTTTTATAATGTATATGTCAGATGAAGATGCGGTGAAACAATTATACTTAAAAATTCAGTTTTAGTGTTCAAATTTATGGTACAAACTTGGTCAGCCTGACAAAAATGTCATGTTCAAAGATGTTCAAAATCAAAATACTGGTGATATAGACACTTTCAATACAGTGGTAATGTCTCTGTCTAGGGCTGCAACTGACTATTAGATTTACTGTCTATTAATTGGTCAATCATTGCTTTGATTAATAGATTAGTTGATTGGTCTATAAAATGTCATCAAAAATGTCCATCAGTGTTTTCCAAAGCCCAAGATGAGGTCCTCCAATGTCTTGTTTTATCCACAACTCATTCAGTTTATTGTCATAGAGGAGAGAAGAAACTATTCACATTTAAGAATTCACAAAAAATTGGCACTTAATTAAAGAGTTGACAACTAATTGATCAATCTCTGTCTCTCAGGGCCACAGCATTTGGCGTGCTGAACGCTCTGTGTAAGCTGGCGGCAGTGCTTGGCAGCTCCATCTTTTCCAGCTTTGTGGGCATCACCAAAGTTGTCCCCATCCTGCTGTCCTTTACTGCGCTAGTGTGTGGTGGCCTGGTGGCCCTCAAACTACCCGACACGCGAGAGAGAATCCTTCAGTGAGGTCAATGAGATCCAGGGGGTGGGAGTCATAAGGGGAGGTAGAGACAAAAACATACGTGCTTAATGTTAGAAGCTTTTCTTATTGAAATTGACTTCACTCTGCATTTAAAACAAAGCAGGAATCGCTTATACATATTAAATGCAAATGCCAATCTCTAATAGTATTACTACTTACTATCTCAGTTTGTACAGAGGGTAGGTGACCTTTTCACTAATGGCAATGATGGCAGGCATAGGGTTTAGGTGTTTAAATGGAAACTGAGAAAAAATGTTTATTTCTTAGTGAGCGAGAACTTCAAGTAATTGTATAAAACTGATTTTATTTCAAGAAAATATTCATGCAACTGGCAACCTCAGCATGACCTGAAAGTTCAGACCCAGAGTACGACCCCATTCTTGACTCCCATGATAATTGGTAGATGGCCTGTGGTTGCTTTTGCCTTACCATATCACTACCATTTTTTAACATCTCATTGCATCAAACTAATAAAGAGGCTTATTAGCAATGAATACTGCAGCGGAGAAAATTGAATTCAAACAAAAATATATTTGTATTGAAATGCAAATGTTCCTCTATTGTGCTGTATGTTTTGCACGAGTAGTATAACTTCTCCTCTGGAGTTCAGTCTGATACTAATATCCTCCTGCCATTAGTACAGGGAAAAACACATTCTCAGTTGGCTTTACCTACATAGAAAATGTGCACATTTACTTTTCTATCTCTGTCTGACCTGGAATTTTGGATGAGTGTATTTTCTGGACAGCAATGTTTTGACAAGGCCCTGTTAGAAATCATTTGGTCTGTTGAATGTGTTAAGGTTATTGTTTTTCATTCTCCTTTTTAATCAATTTACAGTTGTTTTTTTTACTTTCTCATTTGTTTTGTTATTTTTGTTATAGGCCTAAACTTTTATTTGAGTTATTGCACCATCTTGTGGAAAATCACAGTTTATTTGGTCTTCCTGTTCGCTGGTACAATAGATAGATAGATAGCTGTATGGGTGCCATGTCATTTCTCCAACGCGCCATTGTTCCGACCTCTCAATAACCCCAAAACTCCCTTTGGTTCTACAACCCACTAGTCCGACGTCCCATTTTTGAAAAATAACACTCTGCTCCGACATCCCATTGTTCCGAACACATAGACTTTTGTGGATCACCTCCCATAATCTAAAATCTCAATCAACAATAACAAGCAAAATTACTTTTCTCCAGTTTATTAACACAATTAAATGCTTATTTAGCCTAATCCACACAATCTCTGCACCAGTTTGTGTGCTGTTTAGTGTCCCAAATTCTCTGTATCGTAACCCTATTTGTACATGGCTTTCCTAACCTTAACCACTCAAGGTCAAATGCCTAACCCCAACCAATTGGTAATCCTAACCTATATAAAAAGTCTATATGTTCGGAACAATGGGATGTCGATGCAGAGGTTTATTTTTTCAAAACAATGGGACGTCGGACTAGTGGGCTGTAGGACCAAAGGGAATTTTTTGGGTTATTGAGAGGTCGGAACAATGGAGCGTCGGAGAAATGGGCAGTCCCCGCAGTAGGACCGCCCACTACCTTCCCAATGTTGATGAAAAATAAATAATGAAAGGGCTTATAAATTGAAATCAGATGAATACAAATTATTAAATTATTATTACATTAAAAAATCAGATTTTCAAATGATATGATAAGTAAAACGTTATGCAAGCATAACTGCCATTTATCATACAGGCGGAGTCCACAAAATGAACATGATAGAAAAATGAATGAAAGTTGAAACCATGTGCTAAGTGAAGTCAAAAGATGATTGATTAATAACTTGTGGAAAATATTGCACTACAAAATTAGTACAATTGTTTAATTTTGTATACTACTGCAGCCTTTAGTAAAAAAGTGATATCAATTTAATTTCTGTGTCTGTATTACAGAGAGGTGGGGAACATGTCGAGCCCAGCTTAGTACAAAGACTGGGGAAAAATGGTAATCTAGGTCTGTCGGCGATAACATGAAACTGCTCTTGAAACCATGATGTGTAATTTCTAGACGTGTTAAACAGAGTAAATGCAATGTGTGAAGAGTCCTTTAAAAAATCAGTTAATTGATGTATTCTTTTACAATTTTTACCCATGCTTTATCAAAAAATGTTGTCATTTTTGTTCCAAACCACAAGCATTGAAGGTCAGTAAATATTAGATTACATTGTTCCTATTGACAGCAGACCTTTAAGAATGACTGAAGTAGTTCTTACTGAAGTACACAAGCAATTATAGTAATGAAAGTTTCGATAATTCAACTGCTTTGCTTACTGTGTAATGCGTCATTAGGGCCCAAGCCCTGACAACAAGGCCCTGTTGAAACTGATAGGATTACTATTATTCTGCAAATTAATCCATTTTTAAGGGGCTAAAGGTGCATAGTAAAAGTGAAAATTTGCACACGCATCAGAACCGGTGAAACTTTTGATATTGCTTGAGTGTAACATAATGGAATGTGCAAACTACCAACATTTCAAAGAAGTAGCCTTTACAATACAGTCCTTTTTCATTTGTGATGGTTTTCCCCCGCCCTTATACTCAAGCCACGCATCTTCATAAGCCATTTGTCGTAGACACTGAAGTTACGCAGGAAATAAAGTCTAACTCGTGTGCACAGGGTCCAACAGTCAATAAATGTGAGAAAATAATAATAAAATAACACAGTTATTGCACCCCAAGATTTAAGATTTTAACATGCTCAAATCAGCATGACAGCACAGCCTGAGCATATCACATTTGTATTCATGTAAGTAATGCAGGAACTACAGAGGAACACACAGAAACTTTTCAACTAGTATATAAAGTGATTTATTGGCTTAAACAACTTACTTGTTAAAAAGCTCTGGATATGTTTGGATCAGCTGTTCCAGTGACCGCGCTATGTAAAAAATTGCTGCTAAATGTGATTTTCATGGACGTACAGGAGCTACATCTGTCAATGTGTTTATGTGTGTGGTATTCAGTTTCGGAAGTCCCACAATCTATACAAAACGTTGGCTTAAGTTAGGTGCTGACTGCCATTTTACAGGGATAGGAAATCATCTCTGTTGTTTAGTTAGCGGATGTTTAGTATCTTAATCTATCCATGGAAAGACAAATGTCAGCAGACATCTTAGTTATAAGAGGATAAAGCTAGCAAAGCAGTCTGGTGTTTATATTTGGGGTAATTATTCAGTTTGAGAAATTCCACATTCTCTACAAAGCTAACATTAGCTTAAGTTGACTGGCTGACTAAACAGGAAGGGACTAGACATTGTTTCTCTTGCTTTTGTAATTTATTTTGACAGTGAATTGCCCCACAATATGAATACAGTTTGATTATAACTTTTATTTTGTTGGTAACCCTTGTTGTATAATTAATATTACACTCCATTTTTTGATTAAACGTCATATTAGTGGCACTTCAGTGATGCTTACGGACCTTGCTGCATCACTGTCAAGCCAATAATTACGTTAAATTAACCCTTAAAGTGTAATATTGCTTAATGATTGAATGTGTTGCACCATACATAATACATGGCAATGATGATTGAAAGACCGTTGGTAACCACTAGCTGTGGAAGTCATCCGTTCAAATATACATGTACCGTAGCTTAATAATACATTCATGTTTATTTGAATCACTTTTGATTCTGATTTGATCAGGTACCAAAGATTTGATAATTCCTAATTTATTTATTTTTTCTTTTTCATTTTTTTTGTTACTTCCACCACTGAGGCTTTACCCTCAGTCCCTCAATCAGCACTGCCAAAAGAACTCTAAAAAAAAAAAACTCTAAAGAAAACCAGCTTAGGACAATACCAGTGTATGGATGATGGATTTATTATTTAACTTTTTTTGTATAGTGTGATGTTGAATGTGTATTTATTATAGAGGGTTTTGTGCTGCAACTGGTTGTATAAATTACTGCATGTTTGTCTGATGTTTTTCTCTTGGCTGTTTCACTGTGTCTTCAACATAATGTGTACATTTAAAATGGTCTGGGTCTAGTTTGTGTTTTCATCACAGAAAGAAAAAAACAGCAGCACTTTGACACAATATACGAATGATCAGTGGTTAGGTTTAAACTCTTCTGAAACAGTGAGAAGGTCCTGCTTGTCTTTGTTAAATGTCTTCCAGAGAGTCTATTTTAGTTTGAACTGAAAATATTCTGTTTCTGACCAAATGAGGCAGATCTTAAAATCCACCTTTCTCTACATTTCTTTGCTTTGGGGTGATCTTCAAGTGATTTGTCTGGCACTATCATCACTAGTTAGTTATTAGTTGTTTCAGTGACATTACTTTCATCATTAAAGAGAAATTGCATACCTAGGTTATTGTGGTGGTTCAGAGAAATAAGTAAAAGTAAATTTAGTCTAGATGAGCTTTAATTGCTGTCTATGGCCATTATGTCTCTCATCAAAAGCTTCTCCAAAATGCTATGCAAGAAGTTGTGAGAGCTTGAAAGGGAGCTTTAAACCTTGCCGACTTTGTCACTCACCCCAATTGAGACGTTAAAAGGGTGTGAGGAGGGGGTTCATATGCTGCTCAATGATCTGATAAGGCCTTAGTTTGAAGCCTACTGGCACCTGACTCATGCATCTTGTTTTATACATTCATATAGTTATATTTATTTGGACCTGATGTATGTTTCTGACATTGATGTAAAGCCCAGGTAAAAAAGCCAAAATATGTTCTTTGTTTGAATTTAAAACATTGTCTTCCTTTTCAATGCTGGATGATAATTTCTTCAGTACATAATGTTGTATTGTTCAATTTTAATTTCTGTTTGTTACTGTGTGTATTTGTGGCTGTGACAAATCAGACCAATAAAATGAGTTTCTCAATGGACTAACATTTGTCTAGATTTTTTGTGACCATACAGCAAAAAGCAACAGCCCAAAATTTGATTTATGAAAGCATACTGCTGACTTTGCCAGAAAAAGAGAAACATATCAGTCAAGTTTATTCTAATGACAAAAGGTTTTTCATGTTATAAAAAAGATATTTTTACATTTTAACAATATATTTTCACACTATTACAATAAACACACTTATCAGGTTAGAAAATGTTCTGCATTATTTTTGTGAAGAAATAATAAAAGTTAACATGTGTTCAACAAAACAAGTCACACCAAGGCCCAGAATAAATGCAATCATTTTTAATGACTTTCTATACCATAATACAAGTATTTAAATAATCATTTATAATGACTTTCTATATCATATAATTATATAAACAATCAGTAATAATGAATTTCTGTATTATATGATATAATCAGCTAATAGTGCAGATATTATTACATATAAAGGGTTACACAGTTAACCCTTTATCCAATGAGGATTTTCAAAGCCTGTTGCTAGAGGATCTTTTCCCAATGACACCATCTTAACTGTTGAACATGCTATTTTTGTGTCAAATCAGCAGCTAACAGTGCTGATCGCCCCAAGGTGCTAAGAGCTGGCACATTGCCAAATGAAGAGTTGAGTGAGAGAGGGAGGAAGATTAGGAAAACTCCTTGACAGATGATAAACATGGCAATCAATATTTAAAGTACTACAGATTGTGTCTTTGTTTGATCTTTTAACCAGTGTTTGTCACATTTAACACAATACTCAGACACCAGACACCATAGGATGCATAAAATGGAACTGATACTGGTCAAGACCAATGGGAGAAGACTGCAACAGATAGAATAGTATTTAAACTCTCTAGATTAAGGAGTTGGGGCCACATTTTGCGGTGCTTTAAGGGCGAAGTAAACTGTTCACAGCTATGAATTCCTGTAACCTTTTTTGCCTTATTGCTTGGAAATCAATTTTAACAGGAGGAGAGAGGTTATAGTGACTTCTTTATCTGAAGTTGGAGAAACCTTTTACCTTCTCCTTACCAAACAAACATGTGACATTTATTTATCACATTATAAAGTGAAACGTTTCCCATTATAACGTGATAAATGATCTTGTTAGAATATGAAACTCCTGCTTGAAGACGGTCAGATAAATTGCGAAATATGGCTCATGAACATGATTTAATAAAGTTCTACTTCATGCTTGGACTGAGACAGGGCGAGATGCTGCTGCTATTGAGGAAGGTTGATAATATTGTATATTGTAATAAGTATGCCTACACTAACAAGAATTTTGAAACAGATGGGGCTATACAGAAGGATAATTGATACTTACTTATAACATAACAAAAAGTATATGGTAATACTTGATAAGTTTGTAAGTTGTAATAATGTAAAAATATTGTGTTAAAGTATCTTGTTATAACATGAAAACTCTTTTAACGTAATAATGTAATACTGGTCCGGCAGTATGATACGGAAGCAACACGCTTCCGTATCATACTGTAGTTCTTCCAAAACAGTTAATTACAATGTAGCTATTTAAAAACCACAGGTGTAACACAATACCACATTTACTTTGGAAGGACAGACCTTTGTATTGATCATAGTCAGAAATCACTCTCTCTGACAGATGAAGAAGGTTAGACGTACAGTATGAATTTGGATGTTATTTAGTCTCAGAGCAATAGTCTGAAATCAGTTATTATGAGATGCTTTGGGAATTTTTTTTAATGTATGTACACTCACCTAAAGGAGGATTAGGAACACCTGTTCAATTTCTCATTAATGCAATTATCTAATCAACCAGCAGTTGCTTCAATGCATTTAGGGGTGTGGTCCTGGTCAAGACAATCTCCTGAACTCCAAACTGAATGTCAGAATGGGAAAGAAAGGTGATTTAAGCAATTTTGAGCGTGGCATGGTTGTTGGTGCCAGACGGGCCGGTCTGAGTATTTCACAATCTGCTCAGTTACTGGGATTTTCACGCACAACCATTTCTAGGGTTTACAAAGAATGGTGTGAAAAGGGAAAAACATCCAGTATGCGGCAGTCCTGTGGGTGAAAATGCCTTGTTGATGCTACAGGTCAGAGGAGAATGGGCCAACTGATTCAAGCTGATAGAAGAGCAACTTTGACTGAAATAACCACTCGTTACAACCGAGGTATGCAGCAAAGCATTTGTGAAGCCACAGCACGCACAAACTTGAGGCGGATGGGCTACAACAGCAGAAGACCCCACCAGGTACCACTCATCTCCACTACAAATAGGAAAAAGAGGCTACAATTTGCAAGAGCGCACCAAAATTGGACAGTTGAAGACTGGAAAAATGATGCCTGGTCTGATGAGTCTCGATTTCTGTTAAGACATTCAGATGGTAGAGTCAGAATTTGGCGTAAACAGAATGAGAACATGGATCCATCATGCCTTGTTACCACTGTGCAGGCTGGTGGTGGTGGTGTAATGGTGTGGGGGATGTTTTCTTGGCACACTTTAGGCCCCTTAGTGCCAATTGGGCATGGTTTAAATGCCACGGCCTACCTGAGCATTGTTTCTGACCATGTCCATCCCTTTATGGCCACCATGTACCCATCCTCTGATGGCTACTTCCAGCAGGATAATGCACCATGTCACAAAGCTTGAATCATTTCAAATTGGTTTCTTGAACATGACAATGAGTTCACTGGACTAAAATGGCCCCCACAGTCACCAGATCTCAACCCAATAGAGCATCTTTGGGATGTGGTGGACCGGGAGCTTCGTGCCCTGGATGTGCATCCCACAAATCTCCATCAACTGCCAGATGCTATCCTATCAATATGGGCCAACATTTCTAAAGAATGCTTTCAGCACCTTGTTGAATCAATGCTACGTAGAATTAAGGCAGTTCTGAAGGCGAAAGGGGGTCAAACACAGTATTAGTATGGTGTTCCTAATAATCCTATAGGTGAATGTATAACTTCAGCTACAAGATGGGTGAAGCATTGGTGTTAAAGGAAAACAATGATTCATTACAATTTGCTTTAATTTTTGTAGCTCTGGCCATTGTAGAACTCACAAGTATAAACTAGGATCTGGGACATTGCTAAAAAAAAAGGTCCAACTGAGCAAGAAACATTAGTGGTTTTAGGTATTACAAAATTACATATGAAAGACCAATTTCTCAAGTCCTTAAGTCGGTATCACTAGGCATTAATTTAATTAACAATGTTAACCACATAAAACTGACAAGGTGGGAATGAGCGTTAAATTGATCATTGTATATCGTGCGAAAACGTATGCACAACAAGTTGTGTGATATTTTGCAAAATTAGGCGACCGCCTGGCGGTCATGTGACGAGCTGTCACATAACAGTTTACAACAGGTTTAGTGGGCTTTACAGTTAAATTTATGCAAGAAAAGGTTGCTGTGAGCTGCATATAGAGCACTGTGACGTGCTGGTTGTTTCAGAGGCCGTTGCAGTTGAGTTAAGTGGACAAAACGTGACTGTGACCCGGCTACAGAGCACCACAAGCTGACGTCCTTACAGGGGCCGTTGAGTTTAGCCTACAAACAACAGTTAGATATAGTTTAATAGATATTGCAACAACTGACAGCTGAATAGCCGAGTAAGATTGTTTTAGTTATATGTAGGTGTAAAGATGTGTAGGAGTTTGATTTGGTTAAACAAATGTCACATTTTAACAATTGGTAAAATGGCATTTCAATCACTACACATTTACTATACAGTGTAGACAGTTGTACAGGATGTCATGGAAAATGTTGCACACAAGTCTTTAAAAATGAAAATCTTACATACACTGCATGGCAGAAGGTTGTGTGAGTTTTCAAGTGGCATGGTTATAGCAGCTTTTACTTCCTCATACAAACCAGGTTAGTCCACATTTTGTCACATCTGACTATTTAACTAACTTTTTAACTACTCTTTGTTTTATTTTTATTTTTTTATTTATGTCTTTTCTACATAATTCCTCTTATCTGGTTTCTCTGTGGTATTTTTTTTTTTTTTGTTCAGGACAAAAAACATAAAACACCTTTTATATGTGAGATGAGACACAACTCCCAGATTTTTTGGCTATGCCAGCGTTTTTAGTGAACCTAAAGTCTAGTCTGACTGTTGAACCAGTCCAAGATCTCCTGTTTGTTCTTTTGCAGCCAGTTGATGTTAGCCCTGGTCCTCTCCAAGGCCTGCTCCACAGCCAGTGTGGCAGATCCAAACCCTGTTGCTCTGTGCTCCTCTTCAAACTCCACCAGCTTGCAGAGTAAACATTACAAACAGTTCAGACAACAGTTCGATTTTTATAATTTCACTAGGAATTACTTAATGAGTACATACCTGTTGTAGTTCAGCAGGTGTAGAGAACCTTGCAGTGACCCCACTTATCATAGAGGCAAAGGAGAAAGAGCCAACCCCATATCTGAAAAAAAAATTAACTGATAAAAGAACTAATCCTAATACTGGTTTAAAAAGCAAGCCGACTTCATGGTGGAGCGATCACAGGCTTTAGCTAAACTAAAGATATAATCATAGACTTTGGGAGAGCAGAAGATGGCAGAACTAGGTTTTTTTTTAAGTATATAAAAACTAGACCTAAGAATAAAGTTTATAAAATACTAAGGCTGTCAAAATTAACGCAATAATGAGTTAACGCAAATCCCTCATTTCTTTCTTGCACGATTAACGCATTTTGTGTTTTGGGCCTCTTGGAAAATCGCAGCAGTAATGTTGGGTAGATGCTAGATCACACCCTATAATCGTGTAGACGTCAACACTTGGGCTTCCCTTCCACCACTGTGAGCTGAATTGGGGATAAATGAACAACATCAGCAACCCAGATTACAGCTTTACCTGACGTTAGCATGTAGCTAACGTTACATGTAGCAGTGGAATGACTGTTACGGAGTATAGCAGCAAAATCCTCATTAAGGTTTCTAAACCAAAAAACTACACAATAAACATTGATAACCAAGAGTGTAAGTAAAATGTAAATTTCATAGGGAGTTGGGTTAGGAACCAGAGGATTGCAGGTTGAAGTTCCTGTAGGGACCAAAGTACGAGTGTGTAATGGTAACTGGAGAGATGCCAGTTCACGTCCTGCAAAGGTGCTCTTGAGCAAGGCATCAAACTCCCTCCAAGGAGCAGCCCCCTCACTCTGACATCTCCTCTTAGTGTGTATAGTATGTATAGGTCCTATAGTAATTGAAAAACATATTTTTTAGAATATCTGCACTAAACTTGTTATGCTTTATTAAAGTCCAGGCCTGAAGATATCAACATGCCAGTATTGACTTATTGTCTTAGTGCCACCTACAACAGGAAGTTCCAAATATATATAAAAAAAAAATAGAAAGAAAAAATACTCTGATAGTTCCCCACTCGAAGCCATCAGTGTTAAAGGACATTATTAGGACGTCAAGCCCTCAAGCATGCTCCTCCTAACATGTTCACCATATCCCTCGGTTTAATGCAGCTTTAGTTTTGCTTTTAAGTTTACTTAAAAAATAATTTTACTAAAATAATTTTAAGTGTTTTGGGGTTCATTGTTTTACAATTTTTATCTAGTAAAGCACTTTGCCACTGTGTTCTATTAAATGTGCTATATTAAATAAACAAATTATTTTCTCATTTATAGCTAGACACAAATTCATTAATTCATCTTTATGAGTGGAATACTCACTGTGTGAACATGTATTCCCACTGTTCCCTGACAAAGTCCCATGCCAGACTCTGTCCCAATCTGTTGCTGGCGACAGATGTGATGACGAAGGTAGCATCCTGCTTACGGATCATAGCTGAGTTTAAGGTATAAGACAGATACCTGTGAGAACAGAGAAGATAGGCATGACAGTTGCATTCTTTCCATCATTACATCATTCCATTGGCTCGTTCCAACTGATTTTTAGATTTTGACGTTGTATAATCTTGCCCCGAGTTCTATGTTGTTAAAATGTTATTATGACCCTCTTCGTAATGACTCTTCTTTTTCTTCTTCTGTTTGAAGGTAAACTGCATGAAACATGGATTTATTACATTGTTAAAGTTTGTGTTTCGTCCTTAGTAACCGCTGCAGCTTCCTTGCCTGCCGCATCCACCGTTTTGAAAATACATTGATGCTTGTATACTCTATACTAGAATACTGGAAATGCAAGGGCTTTCCTGAGTGGGCCGTGGGCTCAATCACCAGTGTGTTACCTAATTTGGCGATAGATAGCGACCTAACAGACATCTATTTGATTAATGATAATCTTTGAGAATATTACTTTAAACTGTATCTTTGTCTTACTCATTGTTTTACAGTTTCATCGTAAATGCTTTTAAATTCTTATTGAAATCAATTCATGTTTTAAAGTTTGTTTTGCTGTTAAGCTACAAAGCCCCGGAGGTGACATGGAGGGGGAAAAAACCCAGAGAAAAAAAAAAAAAAATTAAATTTAACAAAAATACATATACTGGGGACAAACACTTTTGCAAGATCTTGACTTTGTTTTGCGAGATATCAAGTTTTATTTGCAAGATCTCGCAAATCCAACAATCAATAAGGCTAACCTAGCTAACTAGCAACTACTAACTAGTGCTAGCTAGTAGCACGACATGATTACATCTTCTTGGTTGTCGAAATACATCCATCGATTATTTTAAGCATTACTATTTAATAAATGTCAAAATGAAGTGTTATAGAAGATGTAATCATGTTGAGCTACTAGCTAGCTAGGTTAGCCTTATTGTTTGTTGAATTTGCGAGATCTTGAATGAACATCTTGAATTTGCAAATAAAACTCTATCTCGCAAAACAAAGTCAAGATCTTGCAAAATAATGTCAAGTGTTTGTCCCCAGTACATTCTCTTTTTTTTCCTCCATGTCACCTCCAGAGCTTCATATTAAGCACTTTGTAACTGTGTTTAGAAAAGTCTGATATAAATAAAGTTATTATTATTATTATTATTATTATTATTATTATTACGATGACTTAAATAACACCTGCTTGGATCATACTTGAGGGCAAGAGGACTTTCAGTTTTCAACATTACACACATTTTCAACTTCACTATTACATAACAAGAATACACACCTTTCCAGCAGTTGTGTGTTGCTGGTGCAGGCCAGGGCCGACATGAGTTTGCTGGCCTCACTGGCTACAGTAGCTTTTTTGAACTGTGACCAGCCAAACTCCCACTCTGCTTCATCCCCTGCTGCCATGGCACTGCAGTACACTGCTGAACGCAGGTTGGGTTCAATCCTGACAAGAGAGTTGGAGTTAACAAATTGATTGACTTAGAAAAAGGGACAGGACTAAATTATATATAAAATAAACCAACAAATTGGTTTGAGGGGTCTCCATCCATTGTTTGAACCATTTGGTGGTTAGGTTTTGACATTCTGTTACTCCAGTCCTGCAGGCCATACGGATGGCATTCACCTGGTTATACCTGCAGGAAGAGACAAATGTGTTAAAACATGATATGTCAGGATTTTATTGTATAGTGAAACAATGTTTGCAAATATGATTAAAGGACCTTTATTTCAACTGGTTTGGGGCGCAATGGTGGTTTAAGGGTGTTTTCACACCTCCAGACTTTAAAAACTTGGTTGGGTTTCTTTTCGTATAGAGAAAGGTTTCTGAATTTTTGGAATAGGGCATATTTCTTGCGTCTCCATGATCAAACCAGCTCATTTAAAAAAAATCATTTTTCAGACATTGCTTTGCGAGCGACTTTACTGCTTCTGCTCTGCTCACCGAAACTTCACAATGTTCTGCTCAGCTCTGCCTGTGTCTGACTCCAACTGTTTCGGTAGCTGGTTTGACCACAGAGATTCGAGTGGCGTCTATCGCTTACGTTATCACCGCAAAGCAATTGTACTAAAGCGTTCCAGAGTCATCGCCGAGGAGACGGAGATTCGTATGTGAGAAAACAAAGGAAGTAATCCATAAGTAATCTACCAAACAGCAACAACAAAAAACATCACTTTAGTAGCTAAGAGAGTGCACGCAACATTTAGGACTTAATTACTAAAGAAGTCTTTACTCTGGTTGCTTCTTACTGCTTCTTACAGTGCAGACGCTTTGCTGCTTGCTCCTGCCTCTGCTTGCATATTTTTGCTGATAATCTTGCTTTTCCTCTGAGAGAAACTATGAGCAGCGGCTCTTGGATACCAATAAATCATTAGACTATACATTTTTTGTAGACATAGTTGGCTATTGCCATATTTTAACATTTATCTGCGTGAGCGTGGCCTACCAATAGCTCATTCCTGTGTTTTCTTTAACGGCTCTATCTCTGTGCCCAAAAGTGTCCAAACAAAGATAATCAGAAAACGGTATATCACTGAAAACACCAGTGAAACATTTACTCAGCTTTACTCCTCTACACCCGCTCTCTCAGGGCTCTCAGTCACTGAGCTTGTAGATCATTTCAACTGTAAAATTACAAATGTTATTGATGCCATTGCTCCCACTAAGGTCAAAGTTGTCTCTGGTAAGAAAAAGTCTCCATGGAGAAATGTCCCACTGGTGAGAGCAGAAAAAAGAGAGTGTCGAAAAGCTGAACGAAGGTGGCGAAAAACAAATCTCCTGGTCCATTATAACACCTATAAAGAGAGACTTCGCATTTATAATTTGGAACTGAGGAATGCAAGGCGGTCCTTCTTCTCTGATATTATCTCTAGAAACAATAATAATTCACGTGCTTTGTTTGCTACTGTCGATAGGTTAACAAACCCTCCAGTACCAGTAGCATCTGAACTTTTATCTACCAAGGCCTGCAATGACTTTGCCTCCTTCTTCAAAGACAAAATTCAAAAGATTAGACAAACAATCAGTGCCTCCATATCAAGTACAGGATATGTGTTGTCACAGTGTTCAAGCAAAACTAGCTCCAATATAACAGAATTTCATACGATCAACCATAAAAACCTGGAGGACATTATACAACATCTGAAAACCTCCTCCTGTTGCCTTGATATTCTACCAACGGGTGTTTTCAAAAATGTCTCGAATTGTTTGGCTTCTGATCTTCTACAGATATCGAACACGTCTCTTCTTTCAGGAATCTTTCCACAGGCCCTGAAAACTGCAGTAATCAAGCCACTCTTAAAAAAGAACAATCTAGACACATCACTAATGAGCAACTATAGGCCAATATCAAACCTCCCGTTTTTAAGTAAAATCATTGAAAAAGCAGTTTTTCAACAACTCAACCATTTCTTGTCACTAAACAACAGTTTTGGTACCTTTCAGTCGGGTTTCCGACCACACCACAGCACTGAGACGACTCTCGTTAAGGTCTTTAATGACATCCACATTAACACAGATAATGGCAAAATTTCAGTCTTAGTATTACTTGATCTCAGTGCTGCATTTGACACGGTTGACCACGACATATTACTAGACCAATCGGAAAACTGGGTTGGCCTTTCTGGCTCAGTACTAAACTGGTTTGAATCCTACTTACAGAATAGGGATTACTTTGTGTCAATAGGTAATTATACATCTGAACGTACAAATATGACGTGCGGAGTTCCCCAAGGCTCCATTCTGGGGCCTCTTCTGTTTAACATCTACATGCTTCCACTGGCTCAGATTATGGAAAAAAACAAAATAAGTTACCATAGTTATGCGGACGACACACAAATTTACATAACCTTATCGCCAGGGGACTATAGTCCAATACAAAAACTGACTAAGTGTATTGAACAAATTAACGGCTGGATGTGCCAGAACTTTCTGAAATTAAATGAGGGAAAAACTGAGGTGGTTGTTTTTGGAGCAAAAGAGGAACGATTAAAAGTCTGCGCTCAGCTTCAAACAACAATGTTAAAAACAACAGACAAAGCCAGAAATCTTGGTGTAGTCATGGACTCTGACCTGAACTTTAACAGCCACATTAAGACAATTACAAAGTCAGCCTATTATCACCTTAAGAATATATCAAGGGTTAAAGGACTTATGTGTCAACAGGATTTGGAAAAACTTGTCCATGCTTTCATCTTCAGTAGACTTGACTACTGTAACGGGTCTTTACAGGTCTCCCTAAAAATCAATCAGACAGCTGCAGCTGATTCAGAACGCTGCTGCTCGGGTCCTCACTAAGACCAAGAGACTGGATCACATCACTCCAGTTCTGAAGTCCTTACACTGGCTTCCTGTGCCCCAAAGAATTGATTTCAAAGTTCTTTTGCTTGTTTATAAATCACTAAACGGTTTAGGGCCAAAATACATTTCTGATCTTCTAGTACACTATGACCCCCCCAGACCTCTCAGGTCATCTGGGACAGGTCTACTGTCTGTTCCTAGAGTCAGAACTAAACAGGGGGAAGCAGCGTTCAGTTTCTATGCTCCTCATATCTGGAATAAACTCCCAGAAACCTGCAGGTCTGCTGCTACTCTCAGTTCTTTTAAATCAAGGCTGAAGACCTTTCTTTTTGATGTTGCCTTCCTTTAAATGATGTTAATTTCTTTACTGTTTATTCTTTTATACTGCACTGTAACTTTTATTCCTGTGTTTTATCTGTTTTTATTTTTGAAATGTTTCTTCTGTTTTTTTATGGGTTTTATTTTCTTTTAACTATTTTTATTGTTTCTAACTGATTTTGTGTAAAGCACTTTGAATTTCCCTGTTGCTTAAATGTGCTCTATAAATAAAGCTGCCTTGCCTTGCCTTGCCTTGTAAAACCAGCAACAAAAATACCATCCTTAATATATGTAAGAGTTGGCTGGCTCCAAAACAATAAATGATTTAGTTAAATGTGCAATGTGTAATATGTTTACTATATTAAATCCAAAAATGACCACAGTATGTCATCCGATATTAAGAAAACATGTTAAGTTGAAATACTACACTAATGCCACTATTTGCTCCTTTGAAATATCCGTTTCATAATCTGTTTGTGTTTGGCCTGTGTTATTATCAACTGCCCATTTTGACAGCCAGCCCCGGTTGCCAGATATAATGCAAACCCAGCACGCCACAGCCATGGAAGCAGCAAACAAACCAACGGGATCACGTGGATAGATACTACCAGACCTTAAAAAACTCAGTTGCATGAACAGAGACATAATAAAACTTGGGTAAATATTGGAGATGTATTTCAAATGTACTTTAAAGATGGAGACAGCTTACTGAGTTGACTAATTTCCTCCAGAACAGGTAAGCATTAAAGTGATGGTTTGGAGTAATTTCACCCTTTGCACCACGACCTCGAGCCAAACAACCCCCCAGTAGCTTTTTTTCACCTGGGTCGAACAATGGCTGAGTTAGCGTTATCAGCTGGTTAGCCTAGTACAGGCGGTAATGGAACCAACTGTGTAAATTATCCCACTAATAATGCCAGAAATTATACCAAACTTCTACAGTACAAATAGGTTATGTAGTCATAAAAAATGTATTTTGCGGTATTTTTAAGCCGAGATAAGGTGGCTGTCAGTTGGCTAGAGCTCCGCTTGAGCATGGGCTTTAATGAATGTCAACATAGCCGTCCAGCAACATTGTTTGAAGCTCCATTCTCAACCTGGCAACCCCTGTGAACTTTGACTCCGGGGAGAAGGGGCCGGGGACAACTCTCTCCAGTATTTTGAATTTGGACTGCACTAACTATTTTAAACGCTAGCTATCAGTATTACATATTGTACTTTTAACTTTAAACAACAAGCTACAGTAAATACTAATTAATGTGAGGTTGTAGATGCCTATGCTTCTCTATTTTATTAAGCAAACCTGCCAATAACTCCGAAATGCCAGAGGCCAATGACTTTTTTTTCTTTGGGTAACAGTAAAAATATCCCTTGTAGACTGTAGCACAGTGGAGCCAGCTATGTCTGGAAAACATATTGCTGACTCAAAATAATATGTAACTTATTTCTGAAAAAGCTTATCACTCAGTGTTTTAAAAATGAATTCATAAAACAAAATTACAAAGTCCATCAAAACAGCAAAGCAAAATTGAGGTCAGGGGCACCATGTAAGGTTTACCAGACAGACAACACTGTGGTAACCAGACAGTGAAGAGGGTAACAGGAAGACAGCAGATGCACAGCCCAATGCAATATATTTAATCAGGTTTAAAAGTAGTTTGCCTCACAGAATAATAAAAGTTACAGAAGCCCTGAAACAAGGTTAAAAATGTTTTTTTCAGGCATAAAACCTAAATTTATCTAATATGTTAGTGATGAACTTAAGTTTTGTCTATGGTTCTTAATATGTATGTAGGATGTTTTTCTAATAGTCAATAAAAAAGACATGTATTTTAGCTAAATACACCAGAAACTAGAAATTGTAAAAACATGTTTGCTTGTAGTGTCTCCCTGTAATGTGTTAATATTATCCGCACTGATATTATCTTAACCTTAAAGAATAGTGAACATGTGTATATAGCATAGTACAGTATACAGTATACACATACATTTAAACTTTTGTTTGATATCCAGGTGAGTATACTCACTGGTCAGTGTGTCTATCAGGAACATGGGTCCAGTCGGATGTCATGTTTTTGAAGTACAGGAAGAGTGGAGTCACTAGCTTTTTTATGTAGCCCTAGAAGTATTACAAAGATGTGATTAAAGTATGTTGGTTTGTCTACAGAAAGCTGCTTTGCATCTTAAAAGCCACCAGGGAGCATAAAGACCAACCGTGGTTGTTGAAATAAACATACTGTTGGGTCCAAGAGGTGCTTTGCTTTAAAGGATCTAAATGCTAAAATAGTAACACTTTAAACAATTGTTGTCATGACATACACCGATAATGTATTGTACCTGCATAGGCTGATAGACTTCAGTACGGTCCAGCATGAGGTAATAATAGTCCAGATTATCCAGAGCAGACTGCCAGGGAATGTATTCTGTCTCCACAGACAGATAGAGGGTTGTGTTCAAAGCAAGAGTAGTGGAGACCATCTGAGCTCTGTAGAGTGAAGAGATGCATGTGTTTAAAATGATTCATTATTAAGTTGGGATATTTCTCATTAATATTTCTGCCTCTACCACAACATAATGGACATTTATTTCTTTTTGTATTTTATTTTTTTGTAGTTTCTTTTTGTACTTTTCTTAATATAATGATGAATACTGCTGTTTTGTGCACTTAGGTCTAGTCTAGAGTTGCCAGATCTATGTCTCCAGCAGTGTCCGTCAAGGCGTAAGGTCTGGCTTAGTTTTTCTTTGCCAGACTCTCCTCCAAAGCGCACAGAAGGAGAGTCTGGCTACTCCATATAGCATTCAAGGATGGAAGGAAAATGTGCTCTGGTTAAATGGCATTTCTTTAAACCATTCAGAATTGTCATGGGCGCTGCTAAACTCCACACAGAGATGCTGCAAAACAGTGTGAGAGAAAACTCAGATAGTCTAGCTAGCTGTGTCAATTTACCATGCAGAGATCTAAGGAGCAGTCAACAATAGTCCTCATAAATACACAGAATTTAAAATTCCATCACAATAAAAGCGGAAGGAAACATATAGGAAATATATGCATCAGGCAGAATTTTCTGCAGCAAACCCGGAAGTGGATTGCAAAGCTTATAGACTAGGTCTGGCTGCACTGGCCATCTATTCTATGATAGGGGAAAAGCTCTGGCTTGTTTGTATTTCATTAAGCCTTGTGTTGTCTTCCCGTTAAAATTGAAAGTCAAAACTTTTGTTTAGACTTTTTAATAAATATTATTAACTTTTTCTTATGTTTTTGTTCCTTTTTTAACACTTTTTTCAATGTTTGTCACTTTTTTTGACATTTTCAACACTAAGTAACACTAACTTATTAACTTTAGTTTTACAGTTATTGTTCGAATTTATTGTCCATAAATCAAATTTTTAGGAAATAATACCTAATGTTTGGGTTAGAAAAACAGAAATTAGGAATTACTTAGTCTAAAATTAAAGAAATGGATGTTGATGGATAATCACAGACTAGAATATGTCAACTTTTACTCAATACTATTTTAATTGTTTTCTCCAAATTCTATAAAATTGAATAATCATGTTATTTTGGGTAGTTAAAAACAACATTGATATAGGAAATCGGGTCAGTTTGACCCGAGGACAACATGAGGGTTAAACTAATCACACCTGACCTAGGCAGCGCTAATGTGAGGCGTTTTAGGGCAGAGATCCTTTCACACAATAAACACACTGATATGGGGGATATGGGTCACTTCAAACATGAATGTGAACAGTCTAGTCTAGCAGAAAGATCGGATCTGGGGGAATAAATCTGGAATTGAGCATTGAGCCCTGTTTGTGAATGTAGCTTAACTCTCATGTCATTTAAGGGTTTTTTCACAGCTGTAGTTAGGTTTGCTTTGGTCCGAATGAGTTGGTAAGTTTGTAAACTTGAAGCAATTTACCCTGGGTTTTGTTTGGTTTTGGCTTCACACCTGGAGAAATCGAAGCATACTAAAATGTGTCATTGCAGATATTGACTTGGGACTATATTGGGTGGAAGCAAAGCCGATGCACTGCTACATGGCCGCAGAGATCACGCAGGCCCTGAAACCCCCCAAATCCGTCAACATAACTGGCGTGAATAGCTGGCTATTTTTCCTATAGTAGACAGTGAATGGGGATTAACATGGCGGATTTTGTGAGAGACAAAGAGGATGACTTCTCAGACAGTCAAGATCCAGAAGCATACCTCTCAAACCACAGTCTGATTCGTTTAACAGAAGTGTAACCGATTGGTTAAAGTTTGGTTACGTGAGCTGTCACGTGACCGATGCGGAAATAAAGGCTCCGCCGGTAATAGCGGACGGTCTTTTCCTTCTGCTGCTGTTGCCTCGCGTGCTGGGTTCGGGCCAAGTGTTCGGTGTGTCGTGTGCGGGTCTCTGGAGCATACAGCCAAGGTGAGTTGTGTGACATGTACTGCACAGTTTGCCGGATAGCTATTAAGGGTACTAACTGTTGTCTGTTTTTGTTCATGCAGCCAAGCCGAGTCCTAGTGTCACTGCTGTTTTGCCTTATTCAGACTGTTTTGCATTGATTATTTTACTCACAGGTTCTGAAGTATAAGCGCCCGTGTTTTAGTTTGTTTTATGGGTTATTGATTGTGTTTTACAGAGGTTTTAGGGAGAACGTTTGTCCGGGTCTGGGTGTTCCCGTCCTAGCAACTTTTAATCAGGTCATAGTGTTAGTAAACTTAATGGTTGTGTCAGTTAGTAGTTAACAGGTGGTGAAATATAACAAACTGATCTTAAGTGTATTGCATGGTTTTTATGTTATATTTGCATGTGGTGTTTTTATTGGTAGCGTTAATCTAGTTATACAATCCACGTGTTAACACTGTAGCAACCAGTTGTTTTAATTAGCTCTGTTTAAATTCATTAAATACTTTTACCAGACCAACTTAACTTCTCCCGGGCCCTAAGTATTTGTGTCTTTTGTTTTCCTTATTTGCATTAGTGGAGTTATTTATTTGTTCTTTTATAGTTAATGTTTAACTAAATGTTTTTTTTTCGTTACAATAAATCATTTTGCATAGTTAAACTTAACCACGCCTCTGATCTCTCTGTGGCCTTGCCTGCGTAGTGGGAAATCCCTGGGATTGTTGATGATCAAATTTATATGTTAAACTCTTTGGGTGAAAGTCCCAAGGTGGCATTGTCGAAGTTTAAATTGCTAAGTTTGGCTAAGCCCTCCATTGGGCATGGTTACAGAAGGACAGGAGGAGGAGATTGTGATCGCTCAACAGCTAGGGGACGTTCAGCTGTGCTTCCACCCTATATAGACCCAAATCAATATCTGCCTAGGAAATCGTCTAGTCTTAATCTGCACTGGTATTTGTAGTCGTTGTGAATACGCAGGGCACAATAATGATTTTTTTGAACATTTACAAAGAATACGTTTACATCATTGACCGATTGGTGGGGATTGTTATAAATAAAGTACACTCTGCAATCATCATCAACTAATGTAAATGCCTCACTTTACTGTACTGTGTACAGTTTACAACATTTAATATTTAGATGACATACTCTCTTTCTTTTCCACTACAATTCCTGAAATCATCTTACCATCCATCACATCCAGTATTCTTTCCTCCCCTCTATCGACAAATCAAATTCTTACTTTGATTACCTCTGCCGCCCAACCACCTGCCTCCTTGATCCTATCCCTTCTCCCCTTCTCCAGTCTATTGCTCCTGACCTTCTTCACCCATCTCATCAACATCATCTCCTTGTCAACTGGCTGTTTCCCCGATGCCCTCAAAGAGGCAAGAGTGACCCCATCACTCAAAAAATCAACACTCCAAATAATAACAACCAAATAACTACAGACCCGTCTCCCTTCTTACATTTCTGTCAAAAACTCTTAAGCATGCCATTTCTAATCAAATCTCCATTTATATCCACCAGAACTACCTTCTTGATCCCCACCAGTCTGGCTTCAAGGCTGGCCACTCAACAGAAACTGCCCTCCTTGCTGTCACTGAGCAGCTTCACAGCGCTAGAGCAACCTCTCTCTCTTCCGTTGTCATCCTTCTGAACATTTCTGCTGCCTTTTCACACAGCTCTGCGCTCTCTTTGCTCACATCTTACCTGACAGACTGAACCTACCAGGTACCTTGAAGAGGATCTACCTCAGGACCTTGCCCACTCAAAACTGGGGTTCCTCAGGGATCAGTACTGGGTCCCCTCCTCTTTTCTTCGTACACCAACTCTCTTGTGTCTTTCATTCACTCGCACAGCTTTTCTTATAACAGGTACGCAGATGACACCCAACTAATTTTCTCCTTTCCGAAGTAGCAGCATGTATCTTGGCTTGTCTGACTGACATTTGTTCTTGGATGTCCAAACACCATCTGAAACTCAACCTTGACAAGACTGAGCTCATTTTCCTTTCAGGGAAGGGCTCTCCTACCCAAGACCTGACTATAACAATTGCTTGCTGCCCCCTCACAGCGAGGGACAAGTAATCCCTCATTGAAATCCCAACTGTTTGCTGTCCTGGCTTCTAAATGGTGACATGAGCTCCCTAATGACATCAGGATGGGCAAAAGCCCACACATCTTCCGCCAAAGGCTAAAAACACATCTCGTCCGACCACTAGATAGATAGATAGATAGATAGATAGATAGATAGATAGATAGATAGATAGATAGATAGATAGATAGATAGATAGATAGATAGATTTCTTTTTTTTAAGATGAGTGTTTTAAAGAAATGCAAACAACCTAGAGCGTTTTTCTCCTACATTAGAATTTATGTGTGGTGTAGCCAGACCTTACTCTGCGGCGCTGTGGAGATGGGTCTGGCAATGCAAGACTACTTACCCAATGACCTTTCATCTACTTTAGCCCCATTACTAGTTACAGTCTCAAAATAGTAACATGTACAATGTGTGTTTTGTAATTACTTAGCCCGCACATTTCATAACATTTTCCTTTTGTAGGGCAGGTATTGATGGTAGGCATTTATAGTTATTCACAATGATAACAAGTAGTAAGAAGTATGTTTCTTGGTTTTCCGTGGGTTCTAACACATTTACACTAATAAGACCATGGCTGGAAATGGGATGAAAAACTGCAGTATAACCTCTAAGCAGCTAAACTGACACCCACCTGGCTAAATTGAAAGCATCATCCACAAGCTGGGCTCTGTTTATCACTGGTATAACCTGCACAACAGATTATGTATGTCAAACAGCATATGAAATACAAACAATGTTCCGCATCAATGAGATAAAAATCTGAAACATGTCAGAGCAGCCTGACTATGTACCTGGTGCTCTGAATTAAGCTGAGCAAAGAGACTTTCCCAGTTTCCATGGTCATAGTTTACCCGGTAATATCCAGTTATATTGATGTTGGCCAGAACCCACAAACCACCTCTCCTCATCTCCAAGTTTACCGCTAAGAAAAAGGGGTAACAGTAAAACATTAAATAGTTTAAAAAGAATATTACATATACATAATTTTTAAAAATCACTGTAAAAATTTTTTGAGTATTTTGTAAATAGCTTATGGAACTAACTGGCACTGCATCAGTACAATTATCGTAATCATAAATAAGTTTTATCAGGATTACCTAGTATTCTTACACACCTTCTTTTTCCATCAGCCACCAGATATCTCTCTGGGATTCACCGCTCTTCATCCACCTAACAGGAATCAGCCACTCATAGCTAGGGTAGGCAATACATTACAGTTTTAGTCATTGATTGAGGCAAGTTAAGGTGGGAGGTTAACAAGAAAGCAATGAGGAAAACAAGTCAAATACTTATTTTTTAACCAGCTGTTTTACAACATCTGTGCATTTTGGATTTAAGAATAATGGGAGTTTGAGTCACTTAAAGGGTAATTTCGTTTTTTTTCAACCTGGACTGCAATGAGCTGCAATCTAATCAGGGCAAATGTGTATCGTCAATTTTGTCCACTAATAATGCTGTTTTTGCCACTCCAGAAACCACTTTGAAATCTCTGTTGCTAAACCCACCAGACTCCATTTAAATAAACAAAACTTTTCCGAGCTGAGCGGATTATATAAATATTTCCCGACCATGGACATCCTTGTCAGGCATTAACCCCTTTGTAACTCATGAGGGAGGATCAATACTTTTAAGGAAAATATAATCCTTCCAAATATGTTGTCGTGAAATGATGTAGTGTTGCATACTTGTAAGGTGATTTGACTGTGACAGAAGACTCTGGATCCAGCAGGAAGTACTTCTGGGATACCTTTCCTGTGGTAGTGTCTATGGTAACCACGGGGAAGCCCATCTGGAGCACCCAGCGGTTCATGATTTCACATACTGGACAAGGAAGTGAAACATTATTGGCTTTCACCGCCTGTTGATAGAGGTGACAAGAAGCATTTATACAAAAAGATCTAAAAAGTAAAACATTTTCAACATTTCAATGAGTCTGGTTTAGGCTTATTTCTATTACATAATAAACTTAATGAATATGTCAAACACAACACACTATGTCAGTACATATTACTAAGGCACGGTGGAATAGCATAAGGAAAATCTTCAGGCAGATATGCACATGTGCACACATTTTGGCAATTTTAGTGACCACTGGCATAATAAATAAATATAAATACATACAATACGACTCAGTATGTGGAGTTGATGCAAGCTTGGGTAATGACCAATCTTTAACCTGTGTGATTCTTGTTGAATTATTACTTCATGGTAAAATAATGAACTTACATTGACTTAAACTCATAGATTTGGGTTTCAAGTCACACCAAATATGAGTCTGTCTGACATGCAGCAGTCTGATTTAATGGAAGGGTTTGAGTGTTTTAGAGGAAAAAAGTACCGTTAATGGTTTCAAAAATATGCAAATTAAACATTCTGGTGCAGAAATTTAAAGATTGTTAGTTAAAGTTCCACTGAAGTTAATTTTTTAGAACTGATAAAAATAAAAAAAACATTTAAACAAGATAGATTAAAGGTCAAAGGAATCCGTTCAAGCTCAAAAAGGCTCTGTGGTGCAAAGGACAGCACATTACTACATTTGACACTTAGTTAATCTCTAAAGAAGCTATTCAAAGGTTGTTGGTTTGAGTTCCACTAAAGTAGACCTTTAGATATTGACAAAAGGCAGCAGTGAACCCTTGATCTGTAGGATTCCTGTTGAATGAATTACATCATGCTTATGTAATGAACATACTGTATATTGAGTTAAACTTTGAGATTTTGGGTTTTAGTCCCACCAGAGTTTCACATGCAGCATTATGATTTAATGGAAGGGTTTGAATATTTAAGAAGAAGAAAAACTGCTGTTTAAGGTTTTAGTACGTATGTAAATTAAACATTCTGGTCCAGAAAGTCAAAGTTTGTTAATTTAAATTCCACTAACATTAAATGTTTAGAGCTGATAAAAGATTAAAAAAAACAGTGGACATTTAAACTATAAAATTACAGGTTGAACCAATCCTCTCAGCTTTGTGTTGTTTTGTGACAATTTTAAGTGGCTCAAAGAAACTCTGTGGCGCAACGGACAGCGCATTGTCTTCTAGTTATACGCTTAAGAAGTCATTCAATGGTTGCAGTTTTTAATCCCACCAGAATCAAACTTTATATATAGCAATTAAGGACAAAAAGCAGCAGTGAACCTTTAACCTGTTGGATTCATGTTGAATTAATGACTTCATGCTGAAATAAGGAACTTACATTGAGATAAACTCCTAGTTCTATTTTGTATAAGCTTCACCCTCTAAGAGCTGTCGCTATTGGTTTATCCCTTGCGGATGCGCAGTCGTGAAGATTTTCTTCCACGTCCTTGTGCCCTACACGGGCCTCCATTACGTCCACAGTTACTGTATGTTACAGCTGCGAGGCCATAGATCTGCTCCCAGTTTTTCTTCAGCGACAAGCAGTATGAAGACTTCCACGTCCAAATGATGTTTGCCTTTGTACCTGTTGTCGGACCGGCTACATCCTGTCCACGGATCTCCACCCGAGCTGTGAGGCGTGCCTTGGCCCCATGTCGACAGAGGAACTGAAGCTGTGGGTAGATGCCTTCTTGGCGTTCTGAAGGCGATGGTGGCGGCTGCTGGGCGGATCGACAAGACTCCAGCGACATCCTGGAATTCTGGAAGAGGACCTCTTTGACGAGCACCAAAGACGGTTCTCTCGCCGGCTCTCCCCTCTGGACTGGAGCCTGAGATGGAGAGAGGACACAGATTCCTGCCACTGCAGCAGCAGCTTTCCCCTCTGCATCGGGGGCATCTCCTAAGCGGGGACATCAATGTACAGGAGCCGCCATCCAAACGTGCTCCTCTGTAGTTTCGCTTCTCAGAGCTTTGGCCCTTTGTCAAGGAAGCATACGCTCACCCCGGAAAGCTGAAGGCACCGGTGTCCTGCTACGTGCCGTTCACCAGGGGAAGAGGTTCTGGACAGCTAAAGTGGATCTGTTTGCCTCACTGAAATTACACAGTGCCAACTGTGGTTCTCTATGAATACATGGGACAATCTGCCTCTCGGGGTGGATGCCTTTTTACATCGGCCATGGCCCAGAGCCCTTCTATATGCTTTTCCCCGTTCCTTCTGATTTCTTGCCTCCTGGCACGCATTCAGGAGGAGAGCCTGTCGGTCATTCTGGGGGCACTGGAGCGCACAAGCGCATCCTGGTTCCCAACACTGGTTCAACAGGGACGCACTGTCACAGCTGGACGGCTGAAGAAGTGATTCAAAAGGTTGTAGGTTTGAGTCCGACCAGAGTTGACCTTTAGATGCAGCAATTAATGACAAAAGGCAGCAGTAGCAGCAAGTTCAAGCAAGTTGCAGGAAAGAAGTGTCAGCAAGTGCTTGAACTGTCCCAACTCAGCTCGACTTAGGCCGGCTGACAGTGGCACCTGCGACCTAGCTTGTCATGTTGCCACTGGCTGGTTTTAGAATGAGTGGCTTGCAACCTGTTTCAACAGCCAATAGCATCAGCTGGTCAAGTCAGTTACAACTAACTGTTTTATATATATGAGTTACACACTGTCAACTGGTCAAAATGGCAGCTTTGGATGGAGGCTGCAGAAGCCCCTGCGTGCACGGTATATGGTAGAGAGAGAGTGACTGAAAAGATTTAGCAATGAATCAGAGAAATAAATTCTTTTAGCCGTTTCATTACTACTAGGAATGCAACCGTAATATGGATCTCACGATCACCTCGTTCCTATTTTAAGATTAAATTATATCCAGCTACAAAAAAGCTTTAAAATTTGGAGGTTAGAACAGCACTAGAGAGAGTTGTTGCTACGGAGTACATGGGCCTTACGCTACCCTCATATATTAATATTTGTGGTGTTGCGTATTTATATTATTTGAATTACATTTACAGTATCAGATGAAACAGCGGAGAGAGACTAACTTTTTTGAAAGAGGAAAAAATAACTTTTACCTTCTTGAAGCAACTAAGTAATGTAAATACACAACACCACATAAAACCTGTCATTTGTAGAATGATATATTCTGTGATATATAAATATTTAACAGTACATATGTCATGATATTTACTGGTAAGTTTTTAGAAAAACATGCTAGAGCAGTAATCAATAAACCCGGTGTCATGTTTGAAGAATAAGATAATTAATGACTAAATTATACTCATGTGGATGATATTTCCAATAAGTCCAGTACATGCCCTGAGGTGTTTTTAACAGGTTTGTATGCAAATACAATTTGGTACCATCAGCAAAAGCATATGCACAACCTGTTACCCCTCCTGGAAGAAACATGTTAGCTTGGAAATTAGCACACAGATGCATGTGCAATTCCATAAAAACTGAATTTTGCACCAGCAGGAAAATTAAGCACCACATGTTGCCATTGCAGTTAAATATAAAAATTATATTTAAACTTCTAATAACATTTTTTTTTAATAAAATATGATGGTAGGATCTTCCCTCTTACCATTTGTAGATGGTGCCACAAGTCATCTCCTACTGTGTTACTGTAGGCAAAGTGTTTGAGGTAACTCTGAAGACAAAATAAATCCACAATCAATTTCCTCATCCTGTCATAATTACTTTTTCCCTGTGGCTAAATAACGGCGGATACAGTCATTTATCTCGACACCAAAATGTATTATGTTATGATGCCAATAAAAATACAGACAAACGTACATTAAGTCCCTGGACAAAGACCTGTTCTGAGAGGAAATCGGAAAGCATCCTCAACACTGCTGCACCCTGAGGATCCACAAAAACACAAACAGAGGTCAATCGATCAATCAATCAGTTTAAGGAAATAGCAGAATATATACAATACAATGTACAGTAGTTGAACAATGCTAGTAACTCGATTATATTTCCATTTGCTATAATTTCAGGTTTTCAAAGTTCATTTCCTGGCCTCTGTTGCACCCTGTGACATACAATGTAAACATGTTAATGCTATAATGTATAATGTAAAAAAATTATTTTCATATCTGTGTACCTTGCTGTAAGATATGGCATCAAACTGCTCACTGATCTGGCCTGGTAGGATAATACTGTCTTCTTTAGAAGACAGAGGATGAGAGGAGGTCATGGCATCGACTGCAAACACCTTGTGGATGTCATCAAGTATTATCATGTCTTTCTGGAGCAAAAGATATAGATAGATAGAAAATGTCTTAAGATTTCATATGATGAGCAAAGGTTTTGACAGAAATGTATGTTGTGTATTTGTGAGATGTATTGTTACGAGGGCCAAGTCCAAGTGCACAGAACATTGTGTTCTCACCAAGTTCCATGCAGGCTCAGCGTGGTCTGCTCCCAGGTAAGACACATATGAAGCAAAGCCCTCGTTCAACCAGACCTCATTCCACCAACGCAGAGTCACCAGGTTACCAAACCACTACACCAGAGAGGACATTGTTCGATTTGTGGATTCATTAATGAGTAAATCAATCAATAGATGCAATTCAAAATAAAATGAAAAGAAATTCTTTTTTACCATGTGTGCTAGTTCATGAGCAATGATGGTGACAGTGGTCTCCTTATTTCTGTTGGAGGACGTTACGGGGTCATAGAGAAGGTTGGTTTCTCTGTATGTCACCAAACCCCAGTTCTCCATTGCACCAAAATAGAAGTCTGGCAAAGCGATTTGATCTGTAGAGAGCAGGTTAAAGGAAATTAACTTAAAGTCAAGGCAATGTAACCCACAACTTAAAAAAAATGTGGTTCATCCATGCCTAAGGGTGCGACGCCTACGAGCAAGTTCAGGCAGTCAACTCGAGCTGTATGTGTATGTGATATTCAGTCTCCGTATCATTTACCAAACACACCCCTAAATTAAGCTGCACAATTTCCACATATCTGCCTTGTGAATGCTGCTGGTGCCCTGCACCTGAATTGCAGTCTCCTTTCGACCCCCAACCACCCCAGCATCCACCTGCAAGTTCCGGTCAGGGGTAAGCTACTTTATTATCACTCCCAAATATCTCAAGTGAACCCAATCCATGGGGAGTGATGAGTTCGCAGTCTGGCTTGCCAAACACAATGTTCTGCTTTAATAATAAACATTTCAAATGTGAATTTCCTCACCATTTCCTCACTTCCCTCTAGCTACACAGGGAGAGCAGAGCAGTATTCCAACAACCCTGCCCTTCTGGGATGGAAGCAGGAATCGCAGTGAAGCATATCTCAAAATCAAGGTTGTAATATGAGTAAACAAAACCCATAAAAGCTGGAGTGACATTCTAGCAAAATTGTAATCCACAATAAAATATGGAACATATTACCCCTTTCAAGAGATTTACCTGTCTCTTGAAGAGGGTAAGATATGTTGCAGTAAAGACTTTTTTGTTAAAAGTGTAAATGAATGAGATTTGTTGAGAGTTGTTGAGAGAATTGATGAGAGTTGTTGTATTTGACAGTAGACATAGGAAAATCTATGATTTGATGAACAATTGCACTTACAACATCAGATAACCATTGGCCAAGATTATAAAAGCAGGCTCACCTGACTTGTTCAGAGGGTAGGAGATGTTATAGTACAATTGGAAGAAGTCCAGTATGGGTCCAGTTACATTGAGGGCATAGTTTGCCTGTCCCTGCTCAATGGCTATCCTGCGAGCCCAGATACGGATCTGTACACACAACATTTTTAAAAGATTGATGTGTAAATATGTTCATAAACAAAATATTAGTTTAGCAATACATTGATCTAGATCGATGTACAACAATCCAGTTAAAAGTTAAAGTAAATCTTCCTCCTCCCATTTTTTTCCTTATGCCTGGCCCTAATACTTGTTGAACAAAACAATTTATCCTGTTCCATCATTTGAAATGAATCAACAAATTATTGATTGTAAAAATAGTCATTGCTGCTACCCTAAACATGACACACATTTTTGTCTCATAATATGAAGCTTTAGCTAAAGTTCAATAAGTACAATTTTCCCTCTCATTTTTCTTTTCTATGGAAATTCCTAATAACTTTTCAAATACAATCTACTCTTTCCACCACTGCCAAAATCCCTTTCAAAGTCCTGATGTCACTACAGTGGTCTGCAAAAGTTTGGGCAACCTTGTTAATTTCCATGATTTTCCTTCATAAATCGTTGGTTCTTAGGATAAAAAAATCAGTTAAATATATCATATAGGAGACAAACAGTGATATTTGAGAAGTGAAATGGAGTTAATTTGTTAACTAAGGTTCGGGAGCAGGGCCACGCCTAAACCACACCTCTAATCACCAGACAAAACTACATATACCGTGCACATGCACAGCCAGGCTTGTGTCTCTGATTGCTTGACGCAAGCCGGTCGGCGTTTCACGCTCTCAGTCATGGATCCGGAGCTACAGCTACGCTCACCTGATGTCAATGACTATCTGTACGACGTACGACGTCCGTCACGCCGCGGCAGTCGGATCCTGTCATATGTCTCCGATTTCGCTTCGCGGTCACCTCGCCTCGGCAGCCCAGATCTCCTCTCCCATGTCGAACGTTCCCCGGCTCCCTGCGGCTTCAGCCTCGGCTTCCAGCGGCTCCCTGCGGCTCCCGGTTGCCTCGGCTTCAACTTCCAGCGGCTCCCAGCAGCCTCAGGCTTCTTCCCCTTAGTCCGTGAGGTTGTGAAATCGTCATCTACACTCTGCTTGTCATCAGCATTCCTCCCGTGGAGGCGCCTGCTACTCTCCTCGGCGCTGCGCGCCCTCTTGTGTGGCACTGCCGTCTCTACCTCCACAGATGACACCCGATGTCAGAGACTGGACCGTGGCACGCCTTCTACTGTGCCTCATTGACACCGGTACTGCATTGTATCGGCTCTTCCTAGCCTCCGTCGCTACCTCGGAGGCGGCTGCCACCGGGCCTCCGGCCCTTCCGGGTCCCCCGCCGGCGTCGACCTCGGCCAGTGGCGTCGTGCATGACGTCACCGGTCGTCGACCGCCGCCGCATGCTCCACCGGCTCCCCCTGGTGGGGGTCAGGTTGTATGTCCCCCTGTGCCTGCTCCCTCAATGTTTGTTATGTCCCAGGCTATCTCAGCCTTCTTTTCATCCCTGTGTTCGCAGGCTTCACTAGATCCCCGCGCACACGCATCCTTTCATCCCTTCATCCCTTCCTCTACCCTTCCTTCTGCCGCTCTCAGCCGTGCGGCTTCTGCTCCTGTCTCCTTCCACGATGGCCGCTCCGACGTTCCTGTGCCCTGCCCCGCAGCTCTTCAGGACCTGCCCGGCGTCATCCCGGGCAATTCTCGGCCTTCTTCTTTTCCAACTGGTCTATCCTTACCCCCCTCCCCATCCCCCTCATCCCCTCCCCCCCCCTCCTTTCCCCAACACCCGAATGTATTTTGCTCTTGTGTTAACGATTTTTCTCCAGCCATAGCAGCTCCGGTCATTCGGCCAGCTTCGTCGGTGCGCTGGCCTTCTCCGGTCTCCCATGCTCTGCACTAGCTTATTTTCTCTGGCAATTTAGGCCGCGTGCTATTGTTGATGATTTCCGCAGTCTCGCCATCCTTCTCTCCAATGGGGCAACCTCTGGGCCTGGCGCCTACATTGGGTTCTCGGGCATTGACCTGATTCGTTGTAATTTCTGGCGTTGCTGCCCTCGGAGACGGGGTTGTGCTTCATTCTGCTCTTCTCTGCCACCTGTTATTCCTTCGGCATCTCGATTCTGCCATTTCGATTGGTTCTGTAAGCGACTTCCTTCTTGTCTGTCCTTTCGTGTCTTTCTTGTCTTTCTTTGCGCTGTCTCGGACGGGGCTCCCTCCGTGGATTTGGCGGTTTCCGCGGGGGTCATGGTTTGTTTTAGCTTAGCCTCGGGTTTCTGTGGTCCGGCACGGTGTCCAGTCTCCTTCGACATTCCGTGTCCTTTCTCCATTGTCTTGGCTGACTTACTTTTGGGGGCACGACTGGTCACAAGTCCATACTCATTTACTCTAACGCAGCAGTAGAAGACATCTTACATAAAGAAATTCAGACACTCGGCTCCAGAATCAGACATTCACCCCACACCAGTTCCACCTTTTTAGCCATAACGTTCAACTAACACACCAGCCTAGAAACTTCTTACGCATCACAAGACGCCATCATCAGCAGTCTTGCCCAGCACTCCCTCAGCCTACTTAACTGGCTGGAATTGCTTTAAGGCACATCAAGCCACATATCGGCTTCCGTTCCCCTCTCTGGACGTTACATCCATCTGCAATTTCATCACCCATGCTCATTTCATTCAACGCTTGTACAGCTTTTCACTTCATCTGTCTATAATCCTTCTCATCATCCCCGGTTTATCAGACATCACCATCCACACCTCAAACTCTCTCATATTCACACTTAATGTCCTTCCCATTAGAATGGGAATGATGAGTAAATAGTAAATAATATCAATCAAACATATCGGCTCCAGGTACGCTGCCAAGGCATCTCTACGACGCCCACTTTTCACTAATTCAAAATGGCCACTTGACTCTGTTTTCAGAATCCGCTGAACAGCATTCTCTGCATTTCAGCCACATCACCCAAACATTATTCCAGCCAATCTTTCCGCATCGGCGCAGCATCAACAGTTGCCAGAAACCATTCAGGTCTTAGGCCGCTGGTCATCCCAGGCATGCTGATATTCAGTCAAGCCCACGCACAACTCAGTTCTACACAATCTGACACTTTTGGGGGTCTGTAGACTATTCGGGCGAAAACTGCTTATGAGACGGATCCCCCACCCTGAGTCTCTTCCACCCGGTCATCATACATCCTCCCAGACCAGCCATCGGACGACATCCACATCAATTTTCACATTCATAATGTTCATCTGCACATTCATATTGTTCATTAAATCTTTAACTAACACATGGTTGTGGCGTGGTCCATGCTAGTGAAATGGAGTTAATTTGTTAACTAAGGTTCGGGAGCAGGGCCACGCCTAAACCACACCTCTAATCACCAGACAAAACTACATATACCGTGCACATGCACAGCCAGGCTTGTGTCTCTGATTGCTTGACCCACCCTCCCTTTCCCTCTCCATCCATCTTACCCCTCTTCCCTTCCTGCTGCTCATCTCTCTCATGTCTCTTCTAGGTACCGTCTGGGGGTCTGTAGACTATTCGGGCGAAAACTGCTTATGAGACGGATCCCCCACCCTGAGTCTCTTCCACCCGGTCATCATACATCCTCCCAGACCAGCCATCGGACGACATCCACATCAATTTTCACATTCATAATGTTCATCTGCACATTCATATTGTTCATTAAATCTTTAACTAACACATGGTTGTGGCGTGGTCCATGCTAGTGAAACGAAGTTTATACAATTTACAGGAAGTGTGCAATAATTGTTTGAACAAAATTAGGCATGTGCATAAATTTGGCCACTGTTGTCATTTTACTGATTTCAAAATCTTTAGAACCAATTATTGGAACTCAAAATTGGTTTGGGAAGCTCAGTGACCCTTGACCTACATACACAGGTGAACCCAATTATGAGAGAGTATTTAAGGTGGGGCAATTGTAAGTTTCCCTCCTCTGTGAATCTTCTCTGAAGAGTAGCGACATGGGAGTCTCAAAAGAACTGTCACATGAACTGAAAACAAAGATTGTTCACCATCATGAATTAGGGGAAGGATACCGAAAGCTGTCTAAGAGATATCAGTTGTCTGTTTCGACAGTTAGGAACATAGTCAGGAAATGGAAGACCACAGGCACAGTTCAAGTTAAGGCTCGAAGTGGCAGACCAAGGAAAATCACGGATAAACAGAAGCGAAGAATGGTTAGAACAGTCAAAGTCAACCCACAGGCCAGCACCAAAGACATACAACATGATCTTGCTGCAGATGGAGTCATTGTGCATCGTACAACTATTGCGCGCACTTTACACAAGGAGATGCTGTACGCAAGAGTGATGCGGAGGAAGCCTTTTCTCCGCCCACATCACAAACAAAGCCGCTTGAGGTATGCTAAAGCACATTTGGACAAGCCGGCTTCCTTTTGGAATAAGGTGCTGTGGACTGATGAAACTAAAATTGAGTTATTTGGACATAACAAGGGGCATCATGCATGGAGGAAAAACAACACAGCATTCCTAGAAAAACACCTGCTGCCTACAGTAAAATTTGGTGGTGGTTCCATCCTGCTGTGGGCCTGTGTGGCCAGTGCAGGGACTGGGAATCTTGTTAAAGTTGAGGGACGCATGGATTCCACCAAATATCAGCAGATTCTGGAGACCAATGTCCAGGAATCAGTGACAAGGCTGAAGCTGCGCCGGGGCTGGATCTTTCAACAGGACAATGACCCTAAACACTGCTCAAAATCTACGAAGGCATTCATGCAGAGGAACAAGTACAACGTTCTGGAATGGCCACCTCAGTCCCCAGACCTGAATATTATTGAAAATCTGTGGTGTGACTTAAAGAGAGCTGTCCATGCTCGGAAACCATCAAACCTGAATGAATTAGAGGTGTTTTGTAGAGAGGAATGGTCCAAAATACCTCCAACCAGAATCCAGACTCTCATAGGAAGCTATAGGAAGCGTTTAGAAGCTGTTATTTCTGCAAAAGGGGGATCTACTAAATATTGAGTTATTTCTTTTGATTGTGGTGCCCAAATTTATGCACATGCCTAATTTTGTTTAAACAATTATTGCACACTTCCTGTAAATGGTCGTTTCACTTCTCAAATATCACTGTGTTTGTCTCCTATATGATATATTTAACTGATTTTTTTTATCCTAAGAACCAACGATTTATGAAGGAAAATCATGGAAATTAACAAGGTTGCCCAAACTTTTGCAGAACACTGTATATCCGGCCAATGATCTTTCTTCCGATCTTCCTCAAACCAATCAGTTCCCAGACGCTGCTTTCTGTCATTCTGTCTTTCAGACCTATGATTGGAGATTCAACTTTCATCTCTTGTCTGCTGGGTTTACTCCACCACCACCACCAGCGTTTAGACCGCGGGGAATTCTATTTTCTATCTTCATAAGCCTATATTAGGCATTATGCTGAAGGGGTCTAATCACTCTGTTGCTAACCTCAATAAATGTTCTAAACTTCCAATTGATCTCTTCTTGATGAGCTATTAATCTTAAGGCTGGTGCTGATTGTCAGCTGACTGGCTGGTATATCCATTCAGACATCCATTACTTTGTTCCAGACAAGATAGTATGTCAACAACTACTGGCTGGCCAGATAGACATTAGAGATCCCATGAGGTTTCACTTCATGCTCCCTTTTGATTTTAATAAGTGCATTTACACTTGACTTAATCCTTTGATGCCAGTTAATTTGTGATGTCTGCATGTTTATTTAAAAGGAACACGCCACGTTTGTTGAAATAGGGCTTATCACGGTCTCCCCTAGCTGTAGATAGGTTGGCATTTTTTGTCTCAGTGCATTGTTTTAGTTTGGTGAAACAACGGCAGTGCTTAGCTTAGCGTAGTGAATGGAAGTCATGTTGCTGGTTAGCATGATGTGAGTAAAAGTGAGCCAACAAAAAAACAAGAACAACCTAATTACTTCTTGTGGCCTGCGTATTCACAGCGAATACAAATAGCAATGCATAATAAGGCTAGACGATTTCCTAGGCAGGAATTAATTTAAGATTTAAGTGCTTCAGCTGTGCTTCCAACCTATATAATCCCAAACCGAAAAATGCGTTGGCCCAGCTATCCATAGCTAGAAAAGACCATGATATGCCCTATTTCAACAGACAGTGGCGTGTTCCTTAAAGTTTCTAGTGAAAATGCAGGTTAACTTTGCCTGAACTACCAATTTCCCAAGTAAAAGACAAAAGGTGAACTTTTGAGCAAGATATTTGACCAATGTGTTTTCTTAATGAGCGTCATCCGTGTTTTATTTACTTCTTGTCAGACATTTTTTCATCTTGTACATGGAATTTGCTAAACCAAAATTGTTCTTACTTTTTCATGGCAGAGACATTGACCAGTCATAGCAAAAAAAACACCAGTGGGATTTTTAACAAAAAGTGATGGCTCTGCTTAAGCAATTATTGCTATAAAAAAACATGTATTCTGTGTACCGGATCTATTTAACTTTAGGTAAGCACCGTTAAAGCACCCCCAGTCTGGAAGCCACTGTATCAGTAATGTCATAGTTACCAGAGTTTCTCCTTGTGTAGCACTGAGGTGTGAATAGTCAGAGACAACAATGGCCAGTAGATAGGTGGACATTTTCCTGGTCGGCTCAAACGTGGTCTTTGTCACAGCTACTCCATCAATAGTGGTGTTAACAATATCTGAAAATAAACATACACACATTAAAACAGACTCTATACAACTATATTGTTACTTTATTTAAATAGCATTGGGATGTGCATTAAAGTAACACATTTCCATTTTGGAAAAACATTTTTTTTTGGGAGAATCTGAATAAACTGAACCTGAATCTGCAAGTGAAGTTTATACTGCCTGAGGTTTAGTCAGATGCATCTTCAAAAGGTAGAGCTCAAACATTTTTTTCCACCTTGACAAGTGGAGAAGAAGCTGGGGTCCACCCTATGCAACACTGATTAAAAGACTGCAGCCGTTTTTGAGAACAGATTGTGCTACCTGCAGTGAAAATGGGCCACAGATCACATTCCTCATCACTCTCTCACTGTTGAATCGGACTGGTTGAAAGCCCCATTAATGAAGCAATGCCACAGTTGGAGAGATTTCTGAGTATGACAGACTTAAATGTGTTTTGAATGGAGGAGCTGTGGCCATCCATCCATCCAACTTCATCCGCTTATCCGGTATTGGGTCGCGGTGGCAGCAGCACCAGCAGGGGACCCCAAACTTTCCTTTCCCGTGCCCGGCCCTCCCTAGGGAGGCGTCCAGGAGGCATCCTTACTAGATGCCAGGAAAACCTCAACTGGCTCCTTTCAACACAAAGGAGCAGCGGCTCTACTCCGAGCTCCTCTCGGATGACTGAGCTTCTCACCCTATCTCTAAGGGAGACGCCAGCCACCCTCCTGAGGAAACCCATTTCAGCCGCTTGTACCCTGGATCTCGTTCTTTCGGTCATGACCCAGCCTTCATGACCATAGGTGAGGGTAGGAACGAAAACTGAGCAGTAGATCAAGCCTTCTGGCTCAGCTCTCTTTTTGTCACAATGGGTGCGATAAATGGTAATGGTAATACCGTAACAGCTGCTCCGATTCTCCGACCAATCTCCTGCTCCATGGTCCCCTCACTCGCAAACAAGACCCCAAGGTACTTAAACTCCTTCACTTGGGGTAAGGACTCATTCCCTACCTGAAGAAGGCACTCCATCGGTTTCCTGCTGAGAACCATGGCCTCAGATTTAGAGGTGCTGATCCTCATCCCAGCCACTTCACACTCGGCTGCGAACCGATCCAGTGAGTGCTGAAGGTCACAGACCGATGACGCCATCAGGACCACATCATCCGCAAAAAGCAGCGATGAAATCCTGAGCCCACCAAACTGCAACCCCTCCCCACCCCGACTACGCCTCAATATCCTGTCCATAAATATTACAAACAGGATTGGTGACAAAGCGCAGCCCTGGCGGAGGCCAACCCTCACCTGGAACGAGTCCGACTTACTGCCGAGAACCCAGCCACAGCTCTCTCAGCTCTTTGGTCATACAGAGATTGGATGGCCCTGAGAAAGGACCCCCTCACCCCATTCTCCCGCAGCACCTCCCACAGTATCTCCGGGGGGACCTGGTCATACGCCTTCTCCAAATCCACAAAACACATGTAGACTGGTTGGGTATACTCCCAGGCTCCCTCCAGGATCCTTGCGAGAGTAAAGCTCTGATCCGTTGTTCCACGACCTATTACCTTCTCAGTTGAGGTCAACAGGATCCCATCCTTGCTGTATACAGCTTGGATGATTCCTCGCTTCCCCCTCCTGAGGTGGTGAACGGTTTTCCAGAAACACCTTGGTGCCGACCGAAAATCCTTCTCCATGTCTTCTTCAAACTTCTCCCACACCCGCTGCTTTGCCTCTTTTACGGCAGAAGCAGCAGCCCTTTGGGCCCGTCGGGACCTTGCAACTGCCTCCGGAGTCCTCTTGGATAACATACTGTATCCCGGAAAGACTCCTACTTCAGTCGGATGGCTTCCCTCACCACCAGGGTCCACCAGGGTGTTCATGGGTTGCTCATGTGTGCGTGTAAGTCCCCCAGCAGAATTACAGAGCTGTATACCCAATACAGGACTCCATCCATGGTCTCCAAGAAGGCTGAATACTCCGAATTCTTGTTTGGTACATATGCACAAATAACAGTCCAAGTTTCCCACCCATCACTTCTCGTCCACCGGGGTAATCTCCGCTCAGTCGGGGGCTTGTGAGTACGCAGCATGCTGGGGTTCAATTCCGACCTGCGGCCCTTTTCCGCGTGTCGCTCCCCCCTCTCTCCCCCCTTTTCAGCTGTCCTGTCAATAAAGGCCTAAAAATGCCCAAAAAAGTATCTTGAAAAAAATAATGCCAGGTGTCCCACTGAGTCAAATAAAAAGAAGAACAAATTCAGACCTATGAGAACTGTTACTGCTAAATGGGATTTAAAGATGCATTAGCTAAGACTTATAAAACTAACTTTCTGTCACATTTGCTGAAACTGACCCTATGTTTGAATAGAGCTACATAATAAAAAAATAAAAAAAATGCAGCTCCTCTGGTACCACCTATAGCCTGTAATGCAATTTGCAAAAATCCACAGCTCCCTGTTCAGATCCTCCAGTCAGGGCCGGGGGGTGGTCTAATACGCATACATTCTCCCTCGTGGGGGGCTGGGCTTTAGCAGAAAGGGGGTAAGGGACTGAAAAGTTGTTGATGTTCAAATTCTTTGGCTAAGTTCTGGATCTTCAAAATCCTACCTACAGCACCTTTAATTAGGCCTATAAGTATATGTGTTATGCAGCATATGTTTTTGCCTGTTATTGCTATAACATTACAAAAAATGCTGCTAAAATGCTGGCTCTACCATGTGTATCTCTCACAATAAATTCACTAGCATTTTGCTAAGAGGAAACTCAATTAAAGGCATTTACAATTGACAATAGATTATATATACATATATAATATATATAGACACTATATTGTATTACAGTAACTGAAAATTATATTTTTAAGTTTGAACTTAATAGTAATTTAAGTTGGGTGTCTTGTATTAAGAGTTTTGAAACACAGTATTATATTACTGATAATAGTACCATAGCAACAAAAAATTTTAACTTGCTGTGAGCTGTAAATGCACCACTTCTTCCGTCTCACTCAGACTCTACAACGTACAGCAGATAACATAAGGTAGTAACGCAAGACCCAGTTGATATTATACTTTAGCAGCGCAAATTCCCCAAGAATTTGCATTAAAAAAAAACTAAACAACACAATGTATATCTTGGCCCCTGGACGTCTAGGGGCCAAGAAATACTGTGGTTGCCTGCCTGAAATGAGCATGACTGGGTATAGAACTTTAAAAACTTTAAAAAGTGTTGTTTTTTTAAATTACAGCTCTGTTTGGATATAGTACATAATATTGATACAGAACGTACTGACCTCCTTCCATGCCATTGGACAGGGCCATAGTTCCATGGGGGTGGTTTAGAGTTATATAGAAAATAGCTTTCATTGCTGGTTCATCAAAACAGGGAAAGGTCTTTCTTGCATGGGTTGGATGCATCTGAGAAGTGGCAACAATCCTGAAAATGACAAAAGATTCTGAACACAATGCCTATAACCATAACACAATGTAGAGATTTGAAATTAGCTCACCAAAACACATCTAAATATAGATATCGTGGGACACAGAATAGAGAACTTACTTTTGGATTCCATCTTCTTCATATTCACTCCTGTAAAAGCCAGCCAAGTCATCAGCTAGTTCTCCAGTGAAATTAGTGTACAGCTGATACTTGTGTTTCAGATTTAATTTACTATTCAGCTGGATAACCAGGTACTGGGTCTCAGACTGCAGCCACGTAGACTTTATACTGGGAGCAGACCCACCGCCTTGGGGGGGGAGCAAAAATGTTAATTATTATTATTAATTATTCAAAGAGTCTTGCACACATTCATTAATAGCAGCAACATGTTTTAAGCTGTCTTTGTCACAGATTCACCATCAACTGCTGTGAACTTGCAGCTTGCTTCATGCAGCATGAATGCAGTTTTATATGTGGAACATAAAATATAGTTTGAAAATGATAGAACACTTTTCAGCCTGAACCTGTACCTGAAGCGATGAGCCTGGCAAAGTGCATGTTGTCCAGCTTGGTGTAATTGAGTTTGTTAGAGTGGATTAGGATCAGATCTGTTTCTTTTACACACTCAAACTCCATTGTGCATTGGCCTGGTGAATGAATGGAAACAGCTGACATTAAAAGGTAATATTATGCAAAACACACTTTTTCATTGTTTTTTTACATAAATGTGTCCCTGGTGTGTCTAGAGACCCCCAACGTGTGAGCAAAGACCGTCTTTTCTCTTTTCTTCCTACTCCATCTATCCAAAAATGTGTGTAACAACAGGTTAGTCAGATATACAACGTCCTATGGGGTTGTTTTGCCATAGAACCACCTCCAGCTAGATTACAGTTCTTGGTATGTTGTTGGCTGTACTGTATGTAAAGACTGTGGATTTCTTTTTTAGGATTATGTGGGACTTTTGACTGTAATGTACCCACAACAATTTGAAAACTCCAGACCCTTCTTAACCATTGTGTTGTTTTCCTGTTGAACATGCAACTTTTAGTTTTTCTGTGTTAAAACTTTTAATTAAATATTTGTTTCTTTTTCGTCTTTTCTTTTTACACCCAATGTTTTTTGTCGCTATTTCTAATGTTTTTGTAAAATGTTTCTGCTCCTTTTAAAATATTTTTTTATGTTCTCTCCATTTTTCTTTTCCTCAAATGCTATAAAAATTAAATATAACACCCAAATTAAATGAAAGTAGTTAACTGATCATTTATTTTATTTTTATTATTTATTTTTTTTGTTGACAAATTTGTCAAAGTTGAATGAAACCCAAATTTCTGATATATAACCTTTTTGTAAATGAGTCAAATTTGACCTGAGGACAACAGGAGGGTTAAACTTGGGACAGCAAGGGTCTCCCCGACTTTGAATTTATTTAACACTAACTAACTGTGTGTGTGTGTGGGGGGGGGGGATGCTGTCAACGTAACAGTGGAGTCAGCGGAGAATGAGAGACAGAATAGAGTGACCCTGCTGAAGTCACACTGTTTTGTCAGGAAAAGCTCCAATTGACACATTTGTGAATTAATTCCTAACAATAAATTCACTACTGCAGCAGTATTACTAATGAAGTAGTTAATCATTTACTCTGCAGCATTTCACAGAAAATGAACATGATCTGTTATAAATGGGACGCACCATTAATCACCTGTAAAAATGTAGAGGCCAGTGTTTGGGTCACAGCTGAGACGAGGCCACAGGGTGATGTTGTAGTGGTCAGGGACCAAAGCATTGGGGAGACGATAGCTGAGGGAGAATAAACTAAGATCACTCAACTAAATGGAATAATACATTCACTATGTTCAATTACGGCTTAATATCATAACGCTAAAATAGCACTGCAGGAAATTAAAAAGATGAGAAGCAGATCACACTGTAACTAACTGACATCTGGAGATTGTCATATTCTCATAATGTTTTATGTTTCTCAGTATTTGAAAAAAATCCCACAGTATGGTTAAAGTATTATTGATTAAGAATAAATATTTATATATTGTCAAGCCCCAGAATGTCGTTATTCACATTTACAAAATTCATAACCTATTAAAAAAATTCTTGTTTGTCATTGTCTTTCAAAACAACCCGCATTTTGCAGAAAAGATTGTTGTCATGGGTGAAAAAAAATCTCTTAGTTTAAGAAACAGTGACCGAGCTAAGATCCTGTGGGACTTCAAGATCCAGACTGACAAACTGGTGATGGCTAACCAACCAGACATGGTGTTGATCGACAAACAGCAGAAGAAGGCAGTAGTGATAGATGTGGCAATCCCAAGCGACAGCAACATCAAGAAGAAGGAACACGAGAAGCTTGAGAAATACCAAGGGCTGAAAGAGGAGCTAGAAAAGATGTGGAAAGTAAGACCAACAGTGGTGCCAGTGGTAATCTGAGCACTGGGGGCTGTGACCCCCAAACTGGGAGAGTGGCTACAGCAGATTCCAGGTAAAACATCAGAGGTCTCTGTCTAGAAGAGTGCAGTCCTAGGAACAGCTAAGATACTGCGCAGAACCCTCAAACTCCCAGGCCTCTGGTAGAGGACCCGAGCTTGAGGATGACACATACCACCCCACAAGGGGTGAGAGGGGGATTTTTTATTTTTATTACAGTATATATACAGTGTACATATACCATATAATTATTATTTTCTTCTTAAAAGGGAGTATTTCCTCGCCACTGTCACACGCACTAATTGCTTGCTCTTGGGGGAATTACTAGAATTGTTGGGGCTTTGTAAATTATAGAATGTGGTCTAGACCTTCTTTATCTGTAAAGTGTCTTGAGATAACTTTTGTTATGATTTGATACTATAAATAAAATTGAATTGAATTGAACTGAATATTTAATGTAGGTCACAACAGAACCTCTAAGATATCAAGCCAAGCTCTAAAGAGATCTTCTCAATATTCTGGATTTAGCCATTGTGGAGATGAAGACCAGGCCTTGACCACATGAAGGCAGTGAATTGCCATTTTTCTCAAGCTTCTTTTCTAGATGTTGCCTCGTTGAGCCCCTGCAGAAGCTGGCAAGTACTGCCTGCAGTGAAAGCCTTTTTAATGAAATTTGTGTTGCCAAAGCTATGTTGGAAAAGCAAAAAATGGAAAAGTTTTAACTTTTTAACCGTGTTCCTGTGAGGAAATCTAAGAAGTGGACCAGTGAAGCTGTAGCCGATCTTCAGGTGTGGTTAACCTGTACAGACTGGGATGTTTTCAGGTTTAGCAAGTGTGATGTCACGAGAGGCTGCGTTCTGGAGGGCCGCTACGTACCCCTGAGATGGCTACAGTCACGGATAGCTTTGGCACCATCTGCTGGTGGAGTTGGAAACTCCACCCCTCAGGCACACGGCATCCCAACACACCTGAGACCGATCAGGGCCTGATGAACTGAAGGGCTTTTTAAGGCCCAGACACACTTGTTGAGAAGAAGAGTTGTTGGGGAGAGTAGCTCAAGTTGTGCTCTTAGAGGATCGGAACGGCACTTTCCATGAGAAGGATTGAAAGACTGGAATACTTACCTGAAGACTGGAATACTTACCTGAAGACTGGAATACTTACCGACAGATTGGCCACGGGCTGCAACGCTGTCTAATAAGTAAGGCTGAAAGACTTGTTTCGGAGGAAGAGATTTACCTGAGGGAATCGGGTTTTTGAGTTGAAGTTTGAAAAGACATTGTTTAAATTTGGACTATTACAAGATCAGCCTTATCCTGAGTTATCGTTTTGTATTTGGCATACCATTTTTGTTGATTCCCAAGAACTTTATTAAAAACTCTTTTGTTACATTCTACATTTGTGTCCTTGCACTGCTGAACTGCCCCGCCGAGAGCCGTGTAGCCTCTCATGATATCACATATGGTGGAGAATGCGGGCACGTTCAGGCGCTAACAGTGCATGTGGGAGAAGGACACAGACCGTTTGATATCCCGGTTTTCTGAATTGGCCATAGAACCCCCCCCGAGAAACAAGATGGAGGCCGTGTTGGAAGCCCTGGTGGCCGGCCAGCAAGCCCAGACGCAAGCGAACATTGCTCTCCTGGAGGAGCAAAGAGAGCCAACTACCTGAAGGCGGAGGAACTGCAATTGCAGAGACAGTTGGCCGAACGTAATGTCCGCCCAATACGGGCGAGTGATTTTCTATCCAAGATGGGGAACACCGATGATGTTGAGGCATATCTGCACGCCTTGAAGCTACCGCCACTAGGGAAGCATGGCCCAAGGGGCAGTGGGTTGGACTGCTAGCCCCCTTTCTGTCGGGGAATCGCTGAACGCTGTCCGGGACCTGGCCTCCGACAGGGCGACTGACTACGATGCACTGAAGGCAGAGATCCTCAGCAGAAGTGGACTCACCAAGTTTGGCCTGGCCCAGCGGTTCCACAGCTGGATCTTTCAACCAGACCAGCCTCCTCGTGCCCAGATGCACGAACTTGTCCGGATCACGCGGAGATGGCTGGTACCGGAGAAGAGTACGGCGGCAGTAGTGGAGGCCGTTGTGGTGGACAAATACTTACGGGCCCTGCCTTATGAGGCGAAACGACTCATTAGCCAACAGGCCTTGACCACCGCGGACCTGACAGTGGAAGCCGTGGAAAGATACCAAGCCACAACAGAGATGCTTCGGGCTTCCAGGAAGGAGCCCCAGGGTGCGTCCACGCCACAGACAGGAGGAGCCCGTCCAAAGAACCCCAAGGGACCCAACCCAGCCACTTTAGGAGCTGTCCAGGCTCCAGGGGGAGCCCGACCCCCGCCGGCACCAGGAAGAGGACACCGGGAGAGCGAAACGCGCCAGTGTTACCGGTGTGGGAGATGGGACACCTCTCCTGGCAGTGTGGGAAACCAGCGGATGAGCCTATGCCCACGGCTGGGTCTTCCAGCGCACCACCCGCCCACCTTTTGCTTCGCTTGTGGGAGTTGTAGATGGCGCCCAGGACCGACCCCCACCTGCCCGGTGACGGTGAATCACCATGATGTAGAAGCTCTGCTAGATTCCGGTAGTCGGACCACCCTAGTGCATAAGGATCTGGTGGATCCATCCGGACTGACCTCAGGAAAGTCCTCCCGATCTCCTGTGTCCATGGAGACACCAGAGACTACCCCACCACTGAACTCGCAATGACCACCACCAGGGAACCATCCACACGACAGCGGGTGTGGTTGATTCCCTACCCGTTCGGTCCTAATTGGACGAGACTGCCCCGCCTTTTACCCACTGTGGAGGGAGACACAGGAGAGACTGGCCGAGTACCCCGGAAGCGGAGAGGTAGGACGTACTCGGAGAATACGCAAACACAACCCTCAGAACCACTCACTCCAGCCTGTGTTCTTGCAGGGATGGCAGGTGTCCAGGCTGATTCAGAGTCTGGTCCAGATACGGAGGAAGAGAACCTGGTCCCAGGAAGCGCTCCAATCTCCAGCGAGGAAGACGTCCAAGGCCCCAAGGAGCTTCCCCCTCTCACAGGCCAGTATGGTACAGCCCAGTTACAAGATCCCACTCTTGCAAATGCTTTGAGGAATGTACAGGTGATAGAGGGCGTGGTGTTAGGGATAGGACAAGCCCTACCTACCCCCATTTTGCAGTAAACCGGGGTTAGTGTATCAGGTGGTACGGAAAGATGGAGAGGTGCAGGAACAGCTCCTCGTACCACAGCCCCACCGGACCACCGTACTCAACCTGGCACACACCCACCCGCTAGGGCCCACCTAGGGGTGGAGAAGACGAAGGAAAGGATCTTGCGACGCTTCTTTTGGCCAGGGGTGCACAAAGAGATAGAGAACTACTGTCGTAGTTGCCCTGAGTGTCAGAGGGTGGCACCTAAGCCCACATATAGAAACCCGCTCATTCCCTTGCCCATTATCGAGACCCGTTCGAGAGGATCGGACTGGACATCGTTGGGCCCTTACCGAAGAGTTCCAGGGGACATCAGTACATTCTGGTCATCCTGGACTATGCAACCCGATATCCTGAGGCCATCCCGCTGAGGAAGGCTACGTCCAAACAGATCGCCAAGGAGCTGTTCCTTCTGTCAACGAGTCTGGGGCTCCCGAAGGAGATATTGACAGACCAAGGGAGTCCGTTCATGTCCAAGGTTATGAAAGAACTCTGTACTCTGCTGAAAATCAAGCAGCTGAGAACGTCTGTCTACCACCCCCAGACAGACGGGCTTGTCGAACGTTTTAATAAAACCCTAAAAGCCATGCTACGGAAGGCGATCGAGGAGGATGGGCGCAACTGGGATCAGCTGCTACCATACCTACTGTTTGCGGTGAGAGAGGTACCTCAGTCGTCTACTGGTTTTCACCCTTTGAGCTCTTGCTATCTTACAGGCCCCGAGGACTGCTGGACATCGCCAAGGAGGCCTGGGAGGAGCAACCGTGCCGACAGCGGACCCTGATCGAGCATGTCGGGGCTATGAGAGAGAGAATGAAGGCTGTCTATCCCATGATGCGTGAACACATGGAGGCTGCTCAACGGCAACAGCAAGCTTCTTACAACAGATCTGCTCAACCCAGAGAGTTTAAGCCCGGGACCGAGTGCTGGTCCTGGTGCCCACCGTGGAGTGCAAATTCCTGGCCACCTGGCAGGGGCCCTACGAGGTCATTGAACGGGTGGGAGACGTAAACTACAAGGTGAGGCAACCAGATAAAAGAAAGCCCGAGCAGATATATCATGTCAACCTTTTAAAAAGTGGCACGCCAGGGAGGCGTTGTTCAGTTGTCTGCCTCCCACAGAGACCAAGGAACCCGGGAGAGAAGAGGTTCAGGTGGGTCCAAGCCTGTCCCCGCATCAACGGCAGATGGTCCTGGAGTTGGTGGATCGCAACCGAGATGTCTTCTCCTCCCTACCTGGGCACACGGAGGTGGTACAACATGAGATCCGCACCATGCCTGGCAAAACGGTGAACCAGCGCCCTTACCGCGTGCCGGAGGCTCGTTTAAGGGTAATTCAGGAGGAGGTAAGGAAGATGCTGGAGCTGGGGGTGATCGAAGAGTCCCAAAGCGCCTGGGCAAGTCCCATTGTACTGGTTCCCAAACCAAACGGGTCGGCACGATTTTGCAATGACTTTCGGAAATTAAATGAAGTGTCTGAGTTTGATGCATACCCCATGCCTCGTGTGGAGGACTTGATAGATTCTTTGGGGCATGCTCGCTTCCTAACCACCCTTGACCTCACCAAAGGATACTGGCAGGTGCCCCTGACCCCGGCGTCAAAGGAGAAGACGGCCTTTGCCACACCAGGGGGGCTCTACCAGTACACCCGGCTCCCGTTTGGTCTCCATGGAGCGCCTGCCACGTTCCAGCGTTTGATGGATCGCGTCCTCGCACCCCACAAAGGTACGCAGCAGCATATTTGGACGATGTAGTCATACAAAGTCCTGATTGGGCCAGCCACTTACCCCGAGTACAGGCTGTGATAGATTCACTCAGGGAAGCAGGGCTCACGGCAAACCCAGAGAAGTGTAGGCTGGCCTTCAGCGAGACAAACTACCTGGGGTACACCATTGGGCGGGGTTGGTCAAGCCTCAGGAAGCCAAGTTGCGGGCCATACAGGACTGGCCACGGCCCATCACCAAAAAACAGGTGAGGTCATTTTTGGGCCTAGCCGGCTATTACAGACGGTTTATAACGGATTTTGCTACTATTGCTGCACCTCTAACAGAGCTGACAACCAACCGCCACTCACGGATGGTGAGGTGGAATCCCGAGGCGGAGGCGGCCTTCATCAACCTGAAGCAAGTCCTGTGTTCCGGTCCAATCCTGGTGGCGCCGGACTTCGAGAAGGACTTCATTGTCCAGGCAGACGCTTCGGAGGTGGGTCTGGGTGCTGTTCTCGCCCAGGCGCATGACGGTGAGGAACATCCCGTTCTCTACCTCAGCAGGAAGCTACTGCCGAGGGAGAAGAACTATTCCACTGTGGAAAAGGAGTGCCTCGCGGTAACCTGGGCCCTGGAATCCCTGCGGTTCTACCTCCTGGGACGACGGTTTACGGTGGTGTCGATCATGCCCCTCTACAGTGGATGGCCAGGAACAGGGAGACTAACAGGAGGGTTACCAGATGATTCTTGAGCTTACAGGCGTTTAACTTCTCTGTTGTCCACAGGGCGGGCAAGCGCCACGGCAATGCGGATGCCCTTTCCCGCGCGCGCCTTCTTCGCCTCCTTCACCCCGACGAGGACGTCGGTCTCGAGGGGGATGTGTGATGTCACGAGAGGCTGCGTTCTGGAGGGCCGCTACGCACCCCTGAGATGGCTACAGTCACGGATAGCTTTGGCACCATCTGCTGGTGGAGTTGGAAACTCCACCCTCAGGCACACGGCATCCCAACACACCTGAGACCGATCAGGGCCTGATGAACTGAAGGGCTTTTTAAGGCCCAGACACACTTGTTGAGAAGAAGAGTTGTTGGGGAGAGTAGCTCAAGTTGTGCTCTTAGAGGATCGGAACGGCACTTTCCATGAGAAGGATTGAAAGACTGGAATACTTACCTGAAGACTGGAATACTTACCTGAAGACTGGAATACTTACCGACAGATTGGCCACGGGCTGCAACGCTGTCTAATAAGTAAGGCTGAAAGACTTGTTTCGGAGGAAGAGATTTACCTGAGGGAATCGGGTTTTTGAGTTGAAGTTTGAAAAGACATTGTTTAAGTTTGGACTATTACAAGATCAGCCTTATCCTGAGTTATCGTTTTGTATTTGGCATACCATTTTTGTTGATTCCCAAGAACTTTATTAAAAACTCTTTTGTTACATTCTACATTTGTGTCCTTGCACTGCTGAACTGCCCCGCCGAGAGCCGTGTAGCCTCTCATGATATCACACAAGATGGTGAGAGATGCTAAAAGACTGTACTTTGAGGAACTCCAACAACAGTTCTTAGCTAATGACTCTTAATCTGTAAGATTACAGATTAACAACCTGCACTGGCAAATGACCTCAACAACTTCTACTGTAATTTTTAAAAACAACGGGATAGTCCTTGTACCATCCCCCTTGACTCCTTCTTCACCAGCTCCAGCCCTCCAGCCCCCCTCCCTCAGAAGGAGCCAGGGCCTCTTCAGCACTGTCTACCCCAGAGCAGACTACAGACCCGTGCCCTGACTTCTGTGGTTATGAAGTGTTTCTTTGTTCTTAGTCCCGACCAAGGACTGGGCTTTGAGAACATTTGGACCGAATGACAAGTCAATCTTGTTACGTATACAGTGAACCCTCGCTATATCACGGTTCACCTTTCTTTCTTTCTTTTCACGGTCTCGCTGCTTCACGGATTTGCATCGTGCGTTGTGTTCTGCATTCTGCAAACATAATCAATGGTGGCATGTCGGTTTATAACAATCTTTTTTCCCAGAAGAAAATAGAGCGACTACCGATAACTAGGGATGTCCCGATCCCGATCTCGAGATCGGATCGGCCCGATCTTTTCCTATTTTCCCGTGATCTGAGCTCGGCTACATTACCTGACTAGTCGCGCCGATCTTTACGGCAACTGCCGTAAAGTACACGGTTGACGGTAGTTGCGCAATACAAACCTCCGCGGCGGTGCAAAGCAAGCATGTCAGAAGTGTGGAAGTATTTTACTCTCGCGAGTGAAGACTGTCCTAAAGCTACTTGCAATGTCTGCAACATGGCAATTTCAAGAGGAGGTAGCAGCAGAGCTACATTTAACACCACGAACTTGATTCGTCATTTGAGGACAAAACATGACAATGTGTATGAAGCGTTTTGTAAAGCTGCAGATGAAAAGGTTGCTAAAGCAAAGCAACAAACGCTGGACGTTATGAGGAGAGACAAATACTCCAACGAAAATAATAGAGCAAAGAAGATCACAGAAAGGTTGGTCGAATTTATTGCTCTTGACAACCAGCCCATCTCAGTAGTTGAGAATGTCAGACTAACTCATCTTCTGGAAGTTTTGGACCCGCGCTACGCTCTGCCATCGAGACACTACATTGCCGACACAGCCATACCACAGCTGTACAGCAAAGTAAAAGAAACAATACAAAGTAAGTTGAACCGCAACGTTGTTGTTAGTTTCACTACGGATATTTGGAGCGCAGATGTTTGCCCGATGTCCCTACTGAGCCTCACGGCGCACTGGGTTGATCCCGAAACTTATGATTTAAAGCGTGCCGTGCTGCATGCTCATCAGTTCCGCGGGGCTCATACAGCAGAACATGTCAGACAAGCCATTTCGGAGATGCTGAATGTGTGGGGAATAGACAAACAACGTCAATACTAAAGGCAAAATATCGGATCGGGACTCGAAATCGGATCGGATTTGAGGTTAAAAGATCGGATAAGGATTGGAGGCCAAAAATGCTGATCGGGACATCCCTACCGATAACTATGTTCTTCTCTCGAAAAAACACACCTGCATTGCGGGCTTTAGAAGAAAAACCCGCTAGAGAGCGGAGTCGGGATGCAGCGGCTCCGTCAGAAGAGCAGGGAAATACACCTGAGTCACGGTTTTTCCTACGGTACTTTACTTTGTATTTGTTTTCATAATCATTTTTCTTTTTCTCCCGTTCCAATGACTCTGGTCGCAGTTGGGCGGTGGGGGGGCGGTTCTGATCGTATTGATGATTAAAATTATTATTTTACAGTACAGTAGTTATTTGTAAAAAAAAAACGTTTATACAGTACTTTTATTGGTTAAACAAATGCTTGGGCCTGTAAAAAGGTTTTGTTCTTTGGTTTCAGTGTATAATGGAGTATTTCATTGTATAATAATGGTAAAAAAAAAGGTTACTACTTCACAGATTTCACGGGTTCTTTTTGGAACGTAACCCGTGAAAACGAGGGTTCACTGTACAGTAGTTTAAAGCTTTAGTGCGTAACTTTCTGTGTTAATGTTACTGAACGTCAATTACATTCACGCCATTGCAAAATGAGTTGCTACAAAGCTAATTAAGACTATGAGCTCCACAAAACTCTCTGTATTTCTCAGTATGGCTATGTTCAGAATTTTCGTGTCCTCCGATGACTTTTCCACGCAGAAATTAGACTGAAGCTACCTCTTCTGAAGAGTCCATCATGTTTTTTTAAACCTCCTCGTCCTCCTTGGCTACTAGCAACTGTGTGGAGGAGGGTGGGGCCACGTGCGCAATCACGGAAAGCTTGTATCATGTCGAAGCGCCAACATTGTTGTCATCACTTAGAATTCCTCATGGGGGCGACAGAAACTATGCGCTATATCTTTAAGTGTAATGTTTTCTATCTAAACAAAAAAATCTATTGATCACTAAATTGTTAGTAACATCAAAGATACAGTAGTTGTGTTGTGGACCGTAGTTGACTCGTGATCTGCATCTCAGACTCAGAATTCTTTTACAGAGAGTAGGCTGCCGAAAAAGGTCACGTTGGGTACTAAAGTTTAGGTACCGATATGTTACGGTCAAAGGTTAACCAGAAAAATAGAGTAAATAAGAGGAAAGTAAGTTGCTTAAATGTTATGTGAGTTGCTCAAATTTTGTTACAGGGCATTGATCTGTGTTAGAGAGGTCGTCTGCCAATCCAAAGGTTGGTGGTTCGATCCCTGGCTCTGCAGTCCCATGTCGAAGTGTCCTTGGGGAAGACACTGAACCCTTAGTTGCCCCTGATGGTGTGCCTTTGGCGTGTAAATGTGTGTAAATATACACACATCACGCTCTGATGAGCGTTTGGCAGCCTCGGCCTCAGTGTATCAGTGTATGAATGTGTGTGAATGGCCCTGTACCATGTAAAAGCGCTTTGAGTAGTCGTTAAGACTAGTAATGCGCTATTTGAGAACAATACATTATAGCCAATTGTTCCGTACCTGTGAGTATTATGTTTGAGAACAAATAGTATAGGCACAACGTCATTGGTTGATTCACAGGAGAAATTGTTAAAAATAAGACCAAATAACAGTAAACTAAATGAGCAAAAATGAACAACATTAGAAAAATTAAAATTACAAAAATTAGACAAAAGCCAATTTAAATTGGTGAGTCTTGTCAGCTGAGTCAGCTGCTTTATAATGCATCACAGTTCGTGTGCATGCAGATTTGCATTATCATTGCTGAAGGATACAGAATGTTCCGGAACCAATGTCCTTACCTGTCCCAAGGAGCTGTGATATCATCTTCTCCTGTCAGGGCAATAGTCCACAACGTGACAATGGTTGCTATGGAGACTAGGGCTAAGACCACGGACAGAATGCACAGCCTGCTAACTCTACAGCTTTTCCCCATTGCCTTATAAACAGAAGATAAGTTGCACAGTTAAATCTAAACTGAGAGGAAAAGCAGAACTTCAACTAAAACTATTTTTTCACCCTTTAGTGTCACTTAAAATACCGCTGTAATGGAAATGGTAAAAGGTCTGATTGAAACTAAGTACGGCTGGTTTGCAGAGTGTCAGATTGCATGCAGAATAATCAACACAAGTGAATGCATTTAACTGCTGACCTCCTCTCCCTCTCTCTCAATTGAGTCTCTCCCCATTTGATAATAGATGATATATTGGACTGAACAGCTCTCATGGGAATGTTGGAAGTGAGTGATAAGAATGATGAGTGATCTACAATAATGTTTTAGTGGGTATTCATAAAACACTGCATGTCTGCTGAGAATTCACACATGTATGACGCAAATATTTTATTATCTTTATTTCACAGTGTTTATAGTCAAACCTTTAAACTGTCTGTTAGCAATTTCAGAAAACTAACACACATACGGTGAGGTATTCTGGAGTGTCATATATTCTAGGTGGCAGCTTCATTCAAAGACGGTTTTCTTCATGTTGAGCTGTATCGGAAACTAGACTGGATTTTTACTCTTTCTAAAACCCATTTATAATTTTTTTTTTTTATGTTTCTGCTGTTGTGGCCATGAAGGCAGGTATACTGAAAGAGTAGCTGAGCATGGTCCGGGTACTTTTCACTTTTTCTTACCATAAATTATCCCTGTGAGATACATTATAAAAGAAGACTAGGTCAAAGCCCACTATGAGCTAGGCTGTGTATGTTCAATGTGCCAACTTGTGGCCAAATTGTTACAAAGATTGACAGTACAAAAGTCATTTTCTATGATGTTGTTTTAAAACATGAGATACACAGTTTGCAGCTAAAACGTATAAAATGTGTTTACTGAATATACAAGAAAGTCATAGTGATGTTATGAGGAATGTTAATCAATGGTATGATGATGGGTGAAAAGTTTAACCCCAAACTATTAACCAGGCCAAACCCGAACAAATAGAACCATGGTGCCGGGAGGGTGGTTTCCGCAAAATGGTCTTGGGACAGAACTTGTTTCGGTGAAACATTTGCACCCACAAATAAAAGAAAAACTTAACTGTTCACAACAGTAATGTCAGCTATTTAAATTAGCTATTAATGTAATTTTCTCATACCAGCAAATTACCGTGTGTAACATTACTTTGTCCACAGCCATCCTGCTACAATTGCTTCCTAAACACCCTAGTTAGATAGTAAATGGTGTAATGTTAAACATATTCTTTGTAAATCTTCACAATCATTCCCTGAAAGAACCAAGCAGACCCGCCTTATAGCATAATCCAAATTTTCTTTAAAACTTGTCATTTTCAGTGTGTAGCTTGCTAGTTCGAAGTTTGATTTTGTTTGAACACAGAATGGAAGGTGAGGGACATCCAACAGCGCAGAACATAAGGCAATTTTCCTGGAAATGTGCTGTTGTTGATCCAAACTTTAAGACAATTGATCAAGGTGATTGATTCTGTAGCTGAAGAGCTTAGCCTGAGGCACGTGAGCCTAAGTACCAAAAGATTATATCATCTTTTAACAATATGATTATTGTTATTTTTCATGTGAAAATAGGACATATATTACAGGTTGTTTCATGAATTTGTATGATTGAATTTGTGCTCATTCAAATACAGTGGAATGAAGGGATGAATGGCCCACTTGCCTACCTTGCCTAATGGTGAAGTCTGCTCTTCGTGAAGAGTGTATTTCCGCGGTGTGATGCAAATATGTCATGGCAGGTGTGTTGCTCAGGACCCAAGGAATTAAGTAATTGTTAAGTGTAAAATTGTTTGGATGAGCGGTTTTAGAGAAAGCTGCAAGCAACAATGCATGCATTTTTTCAATAGGCACTGTACTAGTTTAAATCCTAAATATTGCCTGAGTGTTAGTAATATTTTGTGTATTTAAAGTCTGTCACCATCTATTTACGATACGCTAAAAATAATTGGCTGCGACCATTCCAACGTGATCTTTTGAGTAATTTGAAACCTTGCTAGATTTCGCTTTAACACATGGCATTTAGCACTTTATGCATACAATTATACAATGTATGATAAATGTCTATAAGTGAAGCATTTCCCTTCATCTTGATAGTTATTTCAGTCACTGTACATCAAAAATAGTATGCATTATGTAATGTGTTTGATAATGGCCAACAGTCAGATAGATATTCTGCAATAATATATTTCATTATTGCAGTACACAATAATGACCAGGTACAGGAACCATAATATACTGTACCAGAAATATTGTATTTTCAGAGCACGACAGTATATATTTTTAACAAATGCGTTTATTTTCCTTTCCAGAATAGAGTAGAAACCTTGCCTTCAAATAACAAACATCTAAACAAATACGCACTGTCAACATAAGATGTCTGTAAAATGGTAGCATTATCCAGTGGACAAATATAATGTATGCATTTTTATTAAATGTGCACATATTTACATATATCCAGCTTACAAAATTTTAAATAAAGATTTTGGTATGCATTAGTTTTAAACAAATAACATTTTGGGATGTATCATGTATACAGCTATAATTACTATATGGAACAAATTCCAGAAGTTTAATATAGTTCAAATAGCAAGAACAAATCAATAACAAATGATTGCTGAAGTTACTTTACAAATGTGTAGTTTTTTATAAATGTATTTGGCAAATCTTGCCCTTCTTGCCTTGGCCTACCCGCATGGCATGTTACAACGAAATGCTTTCGTCACCTGACGCCTAATGAACAGTGAAGGTAGTGAGCAACACAAGCCATTGTGAGATCTTGGGTTAGCGGAGCTAACAGTAGAGAGACTGAGTAACATTGGTAGGAAGAGATTGACAGGCTGCAGCTGGCAAGCAAAAGAAAGATGAGACATCCACAGAGTTGAAATGCTTATGTAATAAATAATTGTTTCCTATCTGTGTCGCAGCTTAATGGAGACAGCTAACGTTATGACAATGTTAGCTGCCGTACAGCGGTCACACTCTGCTTCGACTTTTTATATTAACATCTAATAGTTGTATTCTCATCAACGTGAGTTTGCTAATTAACCATGTTAAAGGGAATCCATTAATGACCTTTCAGCTGCAACACTACTACACTTGTTAGATAATGTTTCATTACAGCATTCTCTGTTTAATTGGGTTCGGCGCTGTGTGCTCATGGTTGAAAATAACTGTAAACAGAACAAGGTGAAAGCATGCCAAATAAAAACACAAAATCTTTTCTGTATAATCATAAAATTATAATTTTTGGATTACAAGTAGATTATTGAAAACTGTGATTAAAGTAATATAGTATAAAACAAATAACCTTTCCTAAGTCCTCTCTGGCCCTTTGTCTAACTTAAAGTATCAACATGTATTGTGGAATTAGTACTTCTACTTTCAAGGATTCAAAATAAACCGCAAGTCCCTTATTCAGTTCAACCAAACAGAGGTAAATCGAAGCTCAGCAAGCAATTTTGAGTCCCATTAATTTTTTGCAGATGATGATGTGATGTGATAATTTTGCAGATGTAAATAATTTTTCAGGACCATGCAAACAAACAGAGCTAGAGTACATTAGCATTTAAAGGATTTATTTTGATCAAAAAAAGAACCTTTAAAGGTCCAGTGTGTGACGTGTTTAGTTGTTTATCATCGAAAGTGGTGTTGCCCGATCACAAACTTGTTCTTTTTCATAAATATTTATCACCACCATCATTTCAAAGTATTCCTTTTTAGCCAATAATTTTACATTTGCATTCAAATGAACTGGGGTAGATGCCCCATATTCATGCGCCATCTTCAAATACGTTAGCCGGTAAGGGACATACAGAACGTACTGCTCCTTTTCGTGTTTTGTGTTTTCGGAGTCACATGATAAACTCACAGGTGCTGCTAATGCTGCTAAAGGGTATCATCGGCACCAGCAAGTTTGAAGAAGGAAACATGGAGGACCACACATATTCAAAATCCAAATTTCAGGAACAGGAGTTCAGGAGACTTCTTCTTTGCCCAGATAAAGAAAAAGGATATTGAAAAAAGGAAGAGCTTTTTGAAGCATGAAGGCTACAGTAGTTGTAATACGTACTTTGAACTGCGTGGTGCGAAAGATTTTATTGCAATATATAATCTCAAAGCTAGATGGAAGAAATTCCTACACATTGGACCTTTAAATTGCCCGAAGTACACAGAGCCAGTACAAGGCTTAGTTAGCATTTCCTTCATTTTTGAACCAATTCAGAACATTCTGCTTGTTCTCTGTGATCCATTTTATGTTGCTCATGGTTCTTTCAATGGACTGATCCACTGCCAGGGTTCCAGAGCCAAATCCAACGTCAGAGTTGTCTTCCTTAAACTGTTTCAGCTGTCGAAACATCAAAACATAAAATGAGTGTGTTGTTTAGGGAGGTGATGCAACCATTTCAAGTCAGGCAGCCACAAATAACACAGGGACCATCAGAAAGTACAGTTGTTAGTCATCCTAAGTCCCAGACATATATGACAGATTCAAATTACTATTAGGCTACATTGACATTGCTACATTTTGGTTTTTAAGGAGTTTTGAGCCAAAAGTGATCGCCGTGCACACAAGTATTTATAGCTCCAGTAGAACTCATCTCCATTTAAACTTACACACCCAAACAGCATATCTCATCAACATGCTCATACACTGAGCGTGCGCACGCAAGGTAAACAGGAGGCAGCATATATACTCTGCCTGTTGCTGGTAGTTGCCATGGTAATGTTAGTAGCAAGGTCTTGAGAACAAGACTTGATGACTGCGAAACATTGGCGTCAGTATTGGTGTTGCTAAAGGTCTCATTTTTTGGCCGTTGAGACAGCAACACAACCCCAAAGATTTCAAACCGGGGTCACAAGTGTGAATAAGAGGGGTAAACATAGCAAATGATATTTGTTTTTAAACCAAAATGTAGCAATGTTAATGTAGGCTAAGACTTTAAGACACAATTTTACAATGAAAACATGACTTGATGTAGGGACAGTTTAGAAATGATTGTATTAATAAAATCAATCCAAAATGTATTTATTTCATCAGTGGCTTCTCTGGGAACTTTAGCGTGTTTATATTATTGCCCCACATTGGACTCCAAATAGTAAAGCTTTGTATGAATAAGATCTAATCCTGTCCTGAGATCAGGGGCCTTTCTCAATCTGCGTTCTTGTATATACTTGTTTGTGTACTGGTGTATTTGTGTTCTGATCCTTGTGTCCCTGTGGCTAAAGTACTGGCCCAATGCACAAGTTCACATCTTGCCAATAACAGTTAAAATCACCGAAAATGTTCTTAACACTACCATTTTTTTGAGAATAAACTTGTGTGACGATTTTTACAATTTGCGTCTGCCAATTCACCACTAAATTCACTTCTGAGATATTTTCTGCAAGAAATCAACTGTGTAGATTTTTAATATACAGTGCAGTAAGCAGTTTTACGAAAATTGATAGTAAATTAAAAAGTTTCCAAAAGCCCAATGATGTCGAAATTTTTTTTGAAAGTTTTGTTTTCAAGAATTGAAATGTCTGAAAATGTACAGTACATCAATAGAAATTACACAAGAAAAAATGTGATTTACACATTGAAAATAGGTTTACTATAGGTACGGTGGTCACTATGGTAGCCATACAGTTCAACTTAAGGATTCACTGTGCTTTCCACATGTTTAACATCAAAGCCTCATGTATAAACGATATATATTAACTTTCATCCAGCCCCGTTTAATATGCAACTAAATTGTATATAGTATATGTATTAAGTGGTCCTTATGCCATCTCTCTTTTCAGCTAAAGGGTCCTTGCCCTAAAAAAAAACGTTGGTCTAGAATATCTAACCTGTTGAAGCTCAAATTCACTGGAAAAGCGTTTGGTGACTCCGTTGATGAGGTTGGAGAAGGAGAATGATCCACCACCATACCTGTGAGTGAAAACAAAGTCAAGGTTTATTTGTATGCAAATTAAAGGATTTTTTGGTAATTGGTAAAAATGTCAAAACTTTTCAAAATCCAATAATAAAAATCAAATACTTGAAATCAGCCAATAATTGGTTGTTGCACCAGTTAAAATTTAAAAACACAAAAATTCTATTACTACTGAAACATCAAACTACTGCTTTAATAAGTAAAGTAAAACTACACTCAGTCCCTGTGTTGTGCCGTCTAGGCGGAACTGCATGATTTATGATGAGCATGGTTGGTCAATAAAAGCTGCCACTGATAATACCGTCCTATCTGCTGTTATGTGATTGTATGACAATGAATCATTTATTACGTGGCTGTGCTCCAGTTTGGCATGTGAAAATCATAGGTCACAGTGTTACCCAACACACCATATATCTGCATTAATAGATTTCAGCACCTTTAAAATTGTCATGACCTGACAATGACTGCTAAGCAGACTTGGTTCATTTAGAAAAACAGAGTTATAGACTACAATTGTAGTAGAAATCGCCTACTAATGCCAACTCTGCCCACTTATATCCCCTATGGGGCCCTTAGAGTTGGCCCACATGGGCTTTCCATGTGGGGCTCATGTTAGATAACCCACATGGGGCCCATATAAATCACCTACTTTCATCCTATACCCACTTTGCCCACTCATATCCCATATGGGGCCCAGACAATTTGCCCAGTTAAAGTCCATGTCCACTTGGTACCCATGCTGTCCTTTTGTAATCCATATGTACATGCTGGCTGGGAAATATGGTGCCTCGTGTTTAATGGGAATGCAGTGATCTAGGCAACAAAAAAGTATTGTGTTGTACTCACTCCTTGAAAATGTATGACCATCGCGCCCTGACAAAGTCCCATGCCAGAGACTGACCAGCCACATTACTGGCAATGTAGACAATGGTGGAGGTGGCATCCTGCTTTCGGATTAGATCTGGTATCAGAGTGTACTCCAGGTATCTGAAAGGGTACAAGCAGGACAACAAGTATATATGTGTGTGTACTAGTCAGTAATCTTCAATTACAAGCTGTTGTACACTGTATAACAGTATTAACAAGGCTGTCTGTGAGCAGACCTGTTAAGCAGCCAGGGTTGATTTGTGCAGGCCAGGGCAGAGCGGAGTTTTTCAGCTTCACTAGCAATAGTGGCATTCAGAAACTGTTTCCAAGCAAACTCCCACTCTTTAGCACCACCTGCTGCAATGGCGTTACAGTACACGGTGGAACGCAGGTTGGGGTGGATCCTTAAGCAAGATGACATATTGAAAGTTCAGTACACTATAGATGATAGACTTATGTTTGCACTTAAAACACAATAAAGAGACATTTTAACAGTGGACAGATATTTCACACATGTTTCACATATACACTCACTTGTTAATTTCAGAGTTCATCCACTGACTGAACAATGTCTTGGTCAGAGTTTGGCATTCCTCAAGGCCTGTCCTACATGCCAGGCTGATAGCATTCACCTCATTATACCTGGAGTAAGGGAAAACAAGGAGGAGAAGAAGCATTAACAGAAGCCCAGAAAGAAAATATGGAGAGTATACATGGGGATGGAGAAACAAGGAATATGCCAACAGTTGGGTGGTTTCTTATCATTAGAGGCAAAGTAGTGATTGTATGTTATCTAAAATACTGTTTTATCACAGCAGCAACAGCACTGGCTTGGCATGGCCTCTTTACAGTTAGCATTAGGTTTTCCAGCAACATTGCCGTACAGGTAAAAGGGTCACCATATACACCATGGACAGATAAAATGTACCGTACATAACTGTAATATACTGGATTCTGTGCTTGATATCTTTTTTTAGATAATTAAAGGTAACACTGACTATTAAAACCAAACACTAGACAGTCGTAATGCTAGCCGCTGCAAGTTAGCAAGTTCCTAAAATATGTTTACAGCTAGATAGACATATTGGCCAAACCAGAGCTCTTGAAATGGACCAATGTTACAAAGGTCAAGGTTGGAACTCCATAAGTATACAAGAAGCAACTGGCCTGTTCCTAGCCATAAAATAAAGACAACATAATTTAAAGGAACCTCTTATTCTTCTAACCGTATACTGGGAACTATTCTCAGAAGACGAAGCACTGCTACTTGGGCGGCGTGACAAGCGCAACACTTTAAAAAAGCACAGTTGTTACTTCCGTCAACAAAACCAATGTGACTAGTTAGCTAGTGGCGAACGTGACTGGTGATCATGGCTGACTTTGAGGAATTGTCAGAGGATTTTTATGGGTATCAAACCAAGATCCAGCCCCAAATCGTTTTAGCCAGAATACACAGACAAGAAGTTACACATTTTGGAAGCTTCTCAGGTGCTGAAAGGAAATCACTCCGCCTAAGTAGCAGAAGTACCAGTGCTTCGCCTTTCTGAAAATATAGTTTCCAGTTAGTAAGCGGTTAGAAGATGGCTATGTCTCATGTGACCTTGTTATTTGTACACGTTGTGACAATACAAATCACAACATGTAAATAAGAAAATGTTGGCGTTATTTTGTCACTTATTGGAAGCACTAGGCTAGATGGAGCCGGTTCTGTGCTAAGCTAGGCTAGCGGTAGGTGACTTCAGACAGAGTTACGACACGCACAGAGATGAGAAGGGTATGTATCGACGTGTCTAACTCTGGTGAATAAGATAAAGTCCCAATAAGTTGGCATGCTCCTGAACTACAGCTATGGTTTCCCAAGAGATTTTTAATATCACTGTACAAAGACATGTTACTGTATATCTACATTATTACAGGGAAATATTTGGTTCTCTATTTCAATAGTTTGTTAAATTAAAAACTGCAGACTCAAACATTCTGATGAAACACTTAAATAAGAGTTTACTGGTTTTAAAAATACAGCACTGTACCTACTCCAAACAAGTTAATGTAGCTATTTCAATTTATAAGTGATCTTTTTTCTAATATGACAGGCTTAAAGGTTTTTTGTGCCATCAGGAGTCAAAACTGTCAAGGTATGACAAAAACTTTGTCTTTAAACGTTGTTTAAGAAAAAGATCACTTATAAAGCATTGTACCCCTTTTACAAACTTAACAACACTGGGTACATATTCTTATGTAGTGCAATAAGGACAATGCAGTGTTGCTCTCAAGGACGGAGTTTTCCTTTAGGGGTGTGCAACTGTTTGGGGCGCAAATAAAAGGGCCCATAGTTGAATTATAATAGGTTGAAAATCATCTTTTCTTTTCTTTGCAAATGTTGTATTCTGTTAATGCCTTTCTTAAAAAGTATGATTTCCAAAACAATGCCCATTTATATATTTTTACTCACTGGTCCATGTGTCCATCAGGAACGTTTTTCCAGTCGTCAGTCATGTTCTTATAGTATTGAAACAGGGGGGTGACCTGTTTCCTCAGATAATCCTAAAAACAAGCAAGACAGAGCTAAGGAATGTGATAATACCATGAAGATTAGTATCATAGAAGTAACTTATTTTGTTAAGGCTCATTTTTTATTTTTATGCTGATATATAGTGGCTGAAAGTAAGCACACCTGCATGAGACCATAAACCTCACTTCGGTCAAACATGAGGTAGAAGAAGTCCAGGTTGTTCAGTGCTGACTTCCAGGGCATATATTCTCTCTCCTTGTCCAGGTACTTGGTGGTACTGAGGGCCCGTACAGTAGGGATGATCTTTGCTCTTTGGGGTTACAAGATTGTGAAAATGAATGGGTTATCCAAAATTGAATACAACTTGATCATAATTAATCAAAAGTCTTTAGTGTTCTTAGTTTTACTACTCCTACTGTATCCTACTGTAAGTTTGTGGTTGCTTAACAGCCCCCTGCACTTCCTTTATTCATACATACTTCATACTTCATGTAAATGTCTGTTTCCCATGCCAAAAAGACCATTTGAAGTGAATTGAGGTCAGCTGTTTCTCAGTAAAGCAGGGAGAGGGACAGGGAGAGTGGTGCACGACAACCAGCTGTTTCAGTCCAATCAAGCTCTTAAGATGTACTTGTGGCCGCTACTATGTATTTTCTTTGTTTTGGTAGTTAGTCACTTCATCGTCTCCTTTACGGTTACCTGGCTGTCCTTTCACAAACTAGGCTATACTTTTGCTAGCAGTGCAGCAGAACCATGCATTAGGGTCATAACCTCCTTTATAACTGTGGACCCCTCCTAGGGCGCTGTTTAGTAATAAATTAAAAAATGTTGCAGCATCTGTGTCATGCTAGAAATGCTGTGCAATAGTATTATAATTGTGGGTTATTTTTTTCTATAAACCCTGCCGATTACTGTAATGATGTTGCTGCCTAGAACATCTTTAATAAAGTCTTTTTGTTTTACTGAAGGTAACAAACAAGTTAAAAGTTATTTTTTCTAAGCCTTAGTAATCCAGATAATCATTCTGTTCATTTCTTTATTACATCATATATAGATACTGTATGATACTGTATTAGTAGGACTTACCTGGCAAGGTTGAAGGCATCATCCACCAACTGAGCTCTGTTGATCACTGGAATAAGCTTGAAAAACAAGAGCAATATTCCTGTCACTACAACTCAGATCAAGAAGCATGTTCATGAACAACGTAGGAAAGCAGAGATGACCATATATTTTAAGTTGCCTTAAAGTATACCTTATGATCAGTCCGTAGACAATTTAGGAGTCTTTCCCAGTTGCCATCGTCATAGTTGACTCTGTAATAACCCACCACGTTGAGATTGGCCAACACCCACTCAGTCCCTGATGTCTTCATCTCATTATTTGTGACTACAAAAGAAAGGGATGTCAGCTTGTCATTCTTGTCATACACAAGACCAAAAATGTAAGATAATTCATTTGTCAATGTTTGTTAATTAATCTTTTGGTGAATTTCTTCACACTTGGGCAATAAACTCTTAAAGGGGAATTTCTGTATCTTCAAACCTGGACCATATTTTCCCATGCATTTTTGTGTAAGAACCAAATGTGAACAAAAATCTTTGAAATGTGTCCAGTACTGAGCAAGAACACTGTAACAGGCAGCCGCGAACAGGCTGCAATGTAACCCTATGGGGCAATAGCCACCATCAATGTATGTCCACTGAATCAGCACAAAATCACTATGTTATTCACCTATATCACCTTACTTGATTTAGCCTTCAGCCAATGCGTATCCTTGATAGTTCCATTCTTCATCCACTTGATTGGAACGATCCATTCATAACTGTAAAATAAGCAAATTTATTTTTTCAACTACATATAGTTTAATGTGTTATTTTGTTTGTCTGGCACCGAACTGTTAAAGGGATGCTGCATCATTTCTATCATAATGACATTCAAATAAAAAGGATTATGCATTCATTAATAGAAAAAAACTCATAGTAGCATAATGTTTTAGCAAAAATACGAGAATGTAAGTACTAGTGGCTATAGCTTAATTGTACTATTATAAAATAAGTGGTAATACTAAATTGGTAGTAAAGGCAGGAGTAGCAGAAAAATGAGTATTGTAACATGAGTTGTAATACTGTAGACATCATGATAAATAGCAGCAGTAGTATTAAAGACAAACACAAAAAAATATTGAATTGATTGGTCTAGTGGGAAAAAAAAGAGAAAGGCATTGTACATACTTGAAGGGAGATTCAGCAGTGACATTAGAGTCTGGATCCAAGAGAAAATGCTTCTGGGATACCAGCCCAGTCTGGGTATTTATGGTAACCACAGGAAATCCCATCTGCAACACCCAGGTGTTCATGATCTTTTCAACAGTGTCAGGAGGTTTAGAGACACTAGCATCAACAGCCTGTGGAAGCAGACAAACAACAAAAAATGACAGCAACAGTAGGTTGGCACATACTGGATATCCTTCTGATTAAACCATTAGCTAAATGTTGAAATCCAAGTGGCTTTAGAAAAGAACATGCCATTTGCAGATGTTTCCATAGGTCGGTGTAGACTGCATTCCCAAATGCAAATTTAGCCAAGTAGGTCTGCAGGGACAAAACAAAGATTAGTTATTTTGCTTTGGAAGTGTTTCTGATTCACCTGAAAGCGTTGCTGCCCAAACAGCATTGCAAATTCTATATATTCTACATTCTGATAAAAATCCATTCCAGGTGAGTTGGCTGATTGTTACTGATGTTCTGGTGCCACATATGAAGAAAAACATCCTGCCTGATTGCAGTGCTGGTTGAAGGTTTCCTATGCCTTATAAGATATTTTAGAGTTAACAGATGCACTCTGCTATGTTACTAATGGAAAATTAATTATTTTTATAATTAATTACATTGTGTACCCAACCCCTGTCAAGGGTCAGTAATGTAAGATGTACTGTGTCAAATCAAAGAGGACTAAGCTTTACAGTAGCATTTGGTTTTAGGTAAATATTAAATTGTATGTTTTTATTAAGTTCTTACTCTGAGTCCCATTGTGAAGACTTCTTCAGTTAGGAAATCCGACAACATCCTCAGAACAGCTGCTCCCTGAGGATGACCAAACACATGTTGAATATTTCTCAAGATCTGTCTGTGTAAGGATATTATGACAACATTTTTACATTTTTGAAGGAAAAACAGAAAATACATTTGTATGATAGAGAAATTAAATCTATAACGTGTGGATTGATGGTTAGACTTAGACTTAGACTTAGACTTCTCTTTATTAATTCTTTTGGGATGACTCCCACAAGGAAATTGAAAGTTCCAGCAGCAGTTTTAGCCAGAAAAAAGACAGTATAAAGACAACAAAATAACAATAATAATAATAACAACAACAAGAACATTTGTCAAATAAACAAGAAAAGACCATAAATTATTATTAAAGTGTCAGAGATGGGCAAAGTGTTCTGCTGTTGTTGAGGCCTGAGTGTATGAGGTTACCTTGCTGTATGATATGGCATCAAACAGCTCACTGATCTGTGCTGGTTTCTGGATATCCTCTTCTTTAGAAGAGAGAGGGTGAGAAGAGGCAAGGGCATCGATGGCAAACACCCTGTGGACATCACTGAGCACGATGAGGTCTGCCTATTATGAGACAAATAAGACAGTAAGGCCAAAACTCCACCGATTAATGTCACCATCATCCTACATTATACATTATTGGGGCCAAAAAGAAGGAGTGAAATCTTTACCAGGTTCCATTTGGGCTCAGCATGGGCTGCTCCTAGGTACTCCACATATGATGCAAAGCCTTCATTCAGCCACAAGTCATTCCACCATCTCAGGGTCACCAGATTACCAAACCACTAATGTAAAAGCAGAGAGAAAAGGTGTGAATGTTCCAAGAAAAACTAAAGATAAATAATACAGCTTTATAGGCTCCCAGGCCTGAACTTGTAGTCCAAACAACAAGGACTTGAAACTTGTCTTGGACTTTACGGCATTGCTGTATGTGTATGTCCTCTCATCAGCCTTGCAGTTAACATGCAATTTGCCTACAAAGACTTGAGACTTGAATTGGGACTGCTTTGACATGACCTGACATTTACCGGCACTTGCACCCAAGGCCATATATTTGACTTGCTTGACAATACTGCTCTTAAGGACATGAGATTTGATTTAAATCTGTATTGATGAGACTTGTGACAGGGACAGTGACCACCCTATTATATGCATTGTGAATGCAAATTCACCTGAACGATTTGCTGATCATACAGCATTTCAAATTGTGCATATTATACATTCACATATTAATCCATCTCAGGTGAGTTGACTGACTGACTTACAGTTACTAGTGATTTCTAAATTATGCTTCATGAACAGTTGTATTTTTTGAGCCCACTAGATGACACTCTTGGTTTAAACAACTCTTTGTTGAACAGACATAGCCATTAAGTGGGCTCAGTATTTAAAAAAAAATTATTAATGGAGCTTCATTTGAAGAAAATCATTCTGCTGAATCTACTAATCGCAATGCTGAAATTCCTTTATAACTTGCCTTTTCAGATTTGATCAGATGCTGCCATTTTACTAACAAATAATTAATTTGCCAAGAACATGTGTAACCAAACATGGCTATGGATCCGTTATGCAAGAATCAAAAGACATTGTTAAGTTAAACAGTTTGCAGTGTTAAAAACTAACCATGTGAGCCAGTTCATGAGCGATGATGGTAGCAATCCTCTCCTTGTTGGAGTTGGAGGAGAACTCTTCATCATAAAGCAGTGCTGTCTCTCTGTATGTGATCAGACCCCAGTTCTCCATGGCTCCAGCATTAAAGTCTGGTAGAGCTATCTGATCTGCATTAGGAAAGATAATATTTGTGGTTGATTGCCTGTAGAGTTACTACTTCTTATAAGTTGACCAAGTAAATTCTAACTGCACCAATGTTAAAACATGTAATCTGGAATGAAATTACAATGTAACAAAATGTACTAGGGATTTCACTACGGTTCTAAATCAAAAATCTTTCAAAAGCAGGATAAGCTTTCGAAAGCAGGATCGGCAATCTCCCCACCCTCGCCTACTTGCCTGTGTCTAAAGACACAAAACAGACACTAAAAAGTCTTTAAAGAGGACACAGTGTAGGTCACCAGTAGCCTGAGTTAGATATTTCTTAACATAATGTCCACTGCCAGAGTCGGACACGACAGTAAAAAACAAGAGAATCTTCCTGTTGCCATCAACATTTCTTCTTTGTGAGTGAGGTAAACAACCAATATGTTCTTGACAAATATAATGCACTTTGTAGGCTATGCTACACATTGGTACCAAACGCCACCTCAGGCAACAAATATATCAGAACATATTTGCAGGCATCATAAACATATAGATTTGACTGGGGAAAAGAATATTGACATAGGCAACTCTTCCGTTCTCATTTAGAGCAGGATCTGGTGGCTTTTTGGTGAGGAAACTCAAATTTCTGCCAATTAGTGGCACTTTTTTGTTCTGTTTCTAACAGCTTGTTCCCAATTGAAGGTTATTACATTTTAAATAAATTATTTAAAGTTGACAACATGGCCTTATTGTGGTAAATTTGAAAACAAATATGGTGGTTATTTCACACTTGATACCATATTTCATTTGAATTGAAAAGGTAAATGACAGTTGCTAGGGCATAAAATTATCTGTTGATCTCTGGGAATTAAGACTTGATAGTCTATAAATGACACAGCCATCAGTGTTAAAAAATATATATTTAAATCAAATCGAATCGTGACCTTAAAATCAATCATGAGACTTCTTCAACCAAGACAGGACGAAGACGGATTACAACTGTCATGAAAGACAAGTTATCAAGATGTATCTGTTAATAATTGATGTCGTACGAAATCTTCTCCTGTTCGCAAAGCCCTGTCGTAAAATGTCAAAACAGAAAGATAAAGGCATCCCTGTAATAAGCAGATAAGTCTTGCATTAAGCAACAACAGAACTGATGAAAGAGGAGCATTTTTATGTGGTGTACAGAATGACTGACAGCTGCTTTATTGGAAGTGGCAGCCAATGTCTAATAAAAAAATAAAGGTAATTAAAAACGCACATGATGGCAATAAACATGAATCCAAAACTGCTGACTACTGAGAGGAAGGGAACAGTTAACTTGGAGGATTACATATAAAAATGTATAACCTTTGTATGTGTACAGTAATGTACCAAATACACGTGGTAAAGAAGTAGAAAGAAAGTATTCAGGCAACAGGTTTGATAGCATACATTTAACAAAGGAGGAAAAGGATATAAAAAAGCATTGCCTCAGATCCTCATGTGTGGTGGACTTACCAGATTTTGGCAGAGGGTAGCTGGAATTGTAATAGTCCTCAAAGAACTTAAGAATGGGTCCAGTTTTGTTAAGGGCGTACTGTCCTTGCCCAGCATCAATAGCAGGCTTCCTGGCAAAGATGCGGATCTAAACCCACATCACATAATACACACAATAAAACACATTACACAGTTATTACTGTATAACATTACTGTTATTAGCTTAAATATCACTGTCAGAAAACCAAGGAACCTCTGTGCTTTTTAACCTCTTTTATTGGATAATATTAATGCAACTGGAGATCTTTGAATAGATTTAAAGCATCTATTAATTGTTCTGATGGCATAAATTCATACGGCATAGGCTTCAGCCTGTTCTTCTGGGATATTAAATCTGTAAATTGCTTACTGCAACAATGTATTTTCAGATACTACCATCGGATGGCAACAGTCACACATTTTTAAATCCTACACCGGGCTAAAGTCACATTTCTCTCATTACAATGACATCACTTGGATGAGTACAAGAATGAAGCATTTGTTTTCTTGTTTTACTACAATGTAAGTTACTGTGTTGTTTGTAAGGAATGTGGATACTTAGACTGATGATTAAAACCTGCTATGAGGCACTATAACAATACTAGTCTGTGGACATAAGGTCTAGATTAGGGAAGCTCTTAAATGTTGTTAATTAAGGAAGACCTACTATATGTATTTCCAATTTCATCAAAAATATCTAATTAATGGGTTGCCCCCTTAGCTCACCTGGTAGAGCATGTGCCCCATATACCAAGGTTCAGTCCTTAACAGCAGCAGCCACAGGTTCAATTCCAACATGTGACCCTTTTCTGCATGCCATCCCCTCTCTCTCCCACCTTCCTGACTTTTTTCTGTTTTATAACATAAAGGCAATAAAAACTACCCAAAAAAAAAAAAAAACAGGCTAGGAAAAATAAGGTTAGCCCCATTGTTTTGTTATGTTGTAGATCAAAACCTGTATATGATATATGTTTCTAGTGTTTTGTGAACCGTTTTGTCTTTAGACATTAGCCTTCAATATAGCATCTGGGTTTGTTAGGTTTACTTCCATTACACCATGTAAATCAATTACCTTTTCTCCTCATTGATACATTGTCACTATTGTTCTCCATTTACAGTAGAAAAGTAATAATACTTAATACTTAATACTGAAATGTTTTACTCAGAAAACCATGGATCTGAAATTCTAGATCTAAATTTGTGACCATTAAACAAAAAATATTTTAATTAAGCTTTTCTATTTGCAACTTGTCAAATGTCATATTTTAGTTTGTGAAATCAAAACAAATAAACTCAGATATAGAGTGTTTAAAGTAGATATTAACTTTAACTAATAATAAAGAATGAATTATTGAATATTAAATATTCAGTGGCTGTTAAAATTCAATACTTATGTCCCTTATTTGTTTCCATACTTGTCCTTCCCATGTGTAGGATTTGAAAATTCCTATGACTTTGGTGCCCCCCCAGTAGTAGTAGTAGTAAAAGCTCTTTACAGAGATAATCTGTAGATGAGGATTTGTTGTTTGCATATACTGTGTGTGTGTGTGTGTGTGTGTGTGTGTGTGTGTGTGTGTGTGTGTGTATATGTGTGTGTAAATGTAAATGTAAATGTAAATGTGCTGTATTTATATAGCGCTTTTCTAGTCTTAACGACTACTCAAAGCGCTTTTACATCATACAGGATATATTCACCATTCACACACATTCATACACTGTGGCCGAGGCTGCCATACAAGGTGCCACCTGCTCATCAGATAAACACTCACACACATTCACACTCCGATGACACAGCATCGGGGGCAACTCGGGGTTCAGTGTCTTGCCCAAGGACACTTCGACATGGGACTGCAGGGCCAGGGATTGAACCACCAACCTTCCAATTCCAACCGCTCTACCACTGAGCCACAGCCGCCGTGTGTGTGTGTGTGTGTGTGTGTGTGTGTGTGTGTGTGTGTGTGTGTGTGTATACACTACCGTTCAAAAGTTTGGGGTCACATTGAAATGTCCTTATTTTTGAAGGAAAAGCACTGTACTTTTCAATGAAGATAACTTTAAACTAGTCTTAACTTTGAAGAAATACACTCTATACATTGCTAATGTGGTAAATGACTATTCTAGCTGCAAATGTCTGGTTTTTGGTGCAATATGTACATAGGTGTATAGAGGCCCATTTCCAGCAACTATCACTCCAGTGTTCTAATGGTACAATGTGTTTGCTCATTGGCTCAGAAGGCTAATTGATGATTAGAAAACCCTTGTGCAATCATGTTCACACATCTGAAAACAGTTTAGGTCGTTACAGAAGCTACAAAACTGACCTTCCTTTGAGCAGATTGAGTTTCTGGAGCATCACATTTGTGGGGTCAATTAAACGCTCAAAATGGCCAGAAAAAGAGAACTTTCATCTGAAACTCGACAGTCTATTCTTGTCCTTAGAAATGAAGGCTATTCCATGCGAGACATTGCTAAGAAATTGAAGATTTCCTACAACGGTGTGTACTACTCCCTTCAGAGGACAGCACAAACAGGCTCTAACCAGAGTAGAAAAAGAAGTGGGAGGCCGCGTTGCACAACTGAGCAAGAAGATAAGTACATTAGAGTCTCTAGTTTGAGAAACAGACGCCTCACAGGTCCCCAACTGGCATCTTCATTAAATAGTACCCGCAAAACACCAGTGTCAACATGTACAGTGAAGAGGCGGCTGCGGGATTCTGGGCTTCAGGGCAGAGTGGCAAAGAAAAAGCCATATCTGAGACTGGCCAATAAAAGAAAAAGATTAAGATGGGCAAAAGAACACAGACATTGGACAGAGGAAGACTGGAAAAAGTGTTGTGGACGGATGAATCCAAGTTTGAGGTGTTTGGATCACAAAGAAGAACATTTGTGAGACGCAGAACAAATGAAAAGATGCTGGAAGAATGCCTGACGCCATCTGTTAAGCATGGTGAAGGTAATATGATGGTCTGGGGTTGCTTTGGTGCTGGTAAGGTGGGAGATTTGTACAGGGTAAAAGGGATTCTGAATAAGGAAGGCTATCACTCCATTTTGCAACGCCATGCCATACCCAGTGGACTTGATTGGAGCCAATTTCATCCTACAACAGGACAATGACCCTAAACACACCTCCAAATTGTGCAAGAACTATTTAGAGCAGAAGCAGGCCGCTGGTATTCTATCGGTAATGGAGTGGCCAGCGCAGTCACCAGATCTGAACCCCATTGAGCTGTTGTGGGAGCAGCTTGACCGTATGGTACGCAAGAAGTGCCCATCCAACCAATCCAACTTGTGGGAGCTGCTTCTGGAAGCGTGGGGTGCAATTTCTCCAGATTACCTCAACAAATTAACAGCTAGAATGCCAAAGGTCTGCAATGCTGTAATTGCTGCAAATGGAGGATTCTTTGACGAAAGCAAAGTTTGATGTAAAAAAAATCTTATTTCAAATACAAATCATTATTTCTAACCTTGTCAATGTCTTGACTCTATTTTCTATTCATTTCACAACGTATGGTGGTGAATAAGTGTGACTTTTCAGGAAAACACAAAATTGTTTGGGTGACCCCAAACTTTTGAACGGTAGTGTATATATACATACAATATATTTATGCTTGTATTTATGTATTTTTCTGAATGATTCCAAATGATTTGTATATGCGAGTTTGCCAAATAAGTTTGTGATGTCTTGGTATGAAATGTCAAATGTTTGGTATGACACGTAAATAAAATAAAATAAATAAAACATTCTCTAAGTTTCATGTAAATACAGCATTGTTGCATTCATGAAAGACTGATGACAAACTTACCAAAACTCCATCAATGGTGTTATTGATGAAGGTATAGTCACTGACAATGAACGCCAACAGGTAGGTAGACATTTTCTCAGTTGGCTTAAAAGCTGTCTTTAGTAAGCTTACACCGTCAATGTCAACACTGCTTGATTCTGTAGAAAAAAATGAATAGAAGAACATGTTTATTGTTTTAGTTTTTAAATCTCTTACATTTAGTTATTCTTTTTGTTTTTGTAAACATGTCACTTTAACACACCCTGCTGTCCACAGTCTTAGATCCCCCTAGAAATGATGTTACATCCATTGTTCTCTTCATATATTCAATTGATTTTGTCTGAAACTGTGAAAATAAGCCTGTCCTATTATCATCGTAGTGCAAATTACCTTTTTCCTCGCCATTGGACAGGGCTACAGTTGCTTTGTCGTGGATTAGCGTGATGTGGAAAATGGCTTTCATGGCTGGCTCGTCAAAACAGGGGAAAGCCTTCCTGGCATCTGTTGGCTGCATCTGAGTAGTAGCAACAACCCTGACAGAAAATAAACAAATTAAACCTGATGTTTACAGCAACAACCCAATAGGATAATGATTGTGCAGCGTTTTAGAAAGAGCCTGATGATAAAAACGCATGTACATTTTGATCTCAGTGTCAATCACAGATCTAGACCTTGGACGTTTAGCCTACATTTGCACAATGTAGGCTAAACATTAGGGAAACTAGGGGGGAAAACTGCTAGGGGAAACTGCTAGCCTAGCTCTATCAAAAGTGAAAAAAATCCACTTTCCAAAGGCTTTAAAACTGTTTTGCTAAAATGTGTTGTCTTACAAGATACACATTTGGAAATTGAAATGTTAAAACAGACTGCCGTTTTAGCCAGTCAGTGCTAGGCTTTGAAGCCATTTCTTAACCATCAACTATTAGGCAGAGTGGCTGCATGTTTTGTGTCAAAAAGAACCATGCTCCAGAACAAAATCTAATCGAGATGGTGACTACATTGCCATCTAACAAGAACATGCCAATAAGACAGTTTTGGAGATGTTTTAAACTAGGCTAAAGCTAGCAAGGAACATTTATGCCAGATTTAGACTTCACAATATTTGTTTCTGTTGCCATGGTTAGATTAGGATTTTAGAGTCATAAATTCTTGCTGTGACTTGGTTGAGAGACATGACAGACTCCACGTTGGTCTCCGACCAATCAAAGCTTGCCATCTTTCACAAAACACATGATGTTATCAAAAAGCAGCACTAGAAACTGACTTTCAGGAACAAGAAAGTAACCAAACAATTTCATATGTATGAAGCTGGCTGTCTTGTGTTCAAAAAAGCGACCCAGCCACTCCCCTATTTTTACAGTTCAACCAAGCAACATCCGTCCTCGTTTGTTTCGCTATATTAACAATTGTGTGTGGAAAAGTGCTCTGCGCTCATATTGTATTGTGAGGGAACTTGTTGTGGAAGGCAAAAAAATCAAAACATGCTGATCTTTCAGTTGGCACATCGTGACTCAGCATTGGTTGTGTGTTCTACAATACACTACGCAGGATAAAACCATCAATTGTTGCACCCAATGCCCATTTTTGGCCAAGTCGTGTTATAATCTTTCTGATGTATGGTCTGAATCCGGCATAAATTGATGAAATTACAATGACTGTAGATAAGACCTGAGGCTATTCTTTCAAAGTAGTAAACAAATGTTTTATTTGAAACATGTGTAATAGGTCATTGCTAGCTACTGCATCTTCTGCAACCTCTGGGATTCACTTTTGCTTCAAGGCGCATCATTTGACACAATATACACATACTTTTTCACTCCGTCCTCAAAGTATTCACTCCTATAGAAGCCTCCCAGGTCATCAGCCAGTTCTCCAGTAAATTCAGTGTAGAGGTGGTAGCTTTGGTCCTTACTCAGTTTACCATTCAGCTGTATTACCAGGTACTGAGTCACACTCTGGAGCCAGGAAGACTTGATTGAGGGGGCATTGACCCCACTATTCACTGAGGTGAGCTTTGCCAAGTGGCCATTCTCAAACTTGGTGTAGTTCAGCTTATTGGAGTGTATAAGAATCAGGTCAGTCTCCTCAGCGCACACAAACTCCACATTGGACGAACCTAAAAAACATGAAATACAGTTACTTAAACTGTGATCAACAGTAGTAAAAAACCTCAGCTCTACACAACCCCAACCCATTTGTTAAAATATATTAAATATTTTGTATACAGTAACTGAAAGGATGGTGGCTTTGGCTATCTGTATCCATGTTTTAAAATATGTATCATTCTTTGTGTGCAGGCAGATGAGTGCATTGTTCTCCAAGTTCCCCAAAACACACAATGCTAATAACAGGACATTTTTTTCTTAGTTTGTGACATTTTGAAAATACATTATTCGCAAGACAGCAAAGCCATGTAAAGTATATCTATGAAGTACTGCACTGAATACACCAAATACGACTTCAGTTAGTAGTTTCTGTACTTCCATTACGACAAAATGTAGCCCATTCTGTCGACTTATCTATATAAAGGATTGTAAATGAACTGCCAAGCTAAGAATCCTGTGTGATATGCTATATAAACATTTAGAGAAGCAGGGCCTTTCCATTTATTATACCTGCTGTTCAAAATAAAACATGTTTTATATGTCTAGGTAGTGGTGTCTAACAGCAAATAAAGCCCCTGTAAATGAACACACCATTAATTGAGCTGTGTAAAAGAAACCTGTTGGTGTGTACAGACTATGGCAACATGCCCCTCCATCTCCCAGGTTAGAGTTGTTACCATAAAGTTGATTGTATATAGTGCATTGTATGTATAAGTTGATGACATTACAGAACGTGAAGGATTATTACCAACTTCAATTAAGAAGATTTAACTTACAAACCTGTGTGGCTTGATCCGGTTTTGACACAGGGACTTTAAAATGCATATGCAAAGAAATTTAGAAGCTGCTTTACAAGTGCTTTCTATGAATACATACAAGTATTAGGACACAAAATCCCTTCAAGCAGGTGTTTCTTCATGTCTTTTTGATTCATTGACATCATACGCTCCTAACCCTGTAACCAAAGCCAAGCCAAGCAAAGTATGTCCTAAAGTATTTCCTAATCCTTCCACAATTACTCTCTAATGTTCTGTTCTCTAATTATCATAATAAAAGGACAGTAAGACTCATTGAATATGTAAATGCAGTATTTAAAAAAACATTTACAGATTTTTTGACACTTTTAGGCTACACGTGATGTTATAGTTTTGCAATTGAGGGGTTTAAGCTGTGATTTATCGACCTTCTTTAAGTCTTTATCTCCATCCTATCTTCTTTAAGAAATGCCTCCAAAGTCCTGGTGGTTTTAAGAGGACACATTTAGACCCTGAATACCAGATAAATGCAACTTCTTTGTATGAAAGTATTATATTTTATATATTATTATATAAAGTAAGAGTATTACAGTACACTCATAAAAGTCTTACCAGTAAAGACGTACAGTCCATTTGCATCTGGAGTCAGTCGTGGCCACAGGGTTAGGTTATAGTGATCCGGCACTAGGCTCTTGGGCAGCCGATACTTGTCCCAAGGTTCATTGGACGGGGAAGGTGTTGTTGGGGAAGGTGGTTTGGATGTTGGTCCTTCATCAGTTGGCAAAACCTGGTTATTATTTTTTGCCTTTTCCTGTGAGTAAACAACAGACAGAGCAATAATAGTAGCCAGGGCCCCTGCACACAGGATGATGGCCACTACCCCAACAGCTTTACTGATGTAGAAACCTTTCCCCATGTTGCCTGCCTGTGTTGGAGTCCCACTGAGACATGTATGGGTGGAAGGTGAACTTTTATATGTAGCCATTTGTAGCATCTCCCCTCCCATTCACTCCACCGGGTGATACATTAACAGTTGGATTGTAAAAACCATTCTCAGCTGATGATGACAAAATTGTCTCTGTCAAATATATTCATACTGATAATTACTTTGAGTAACTCATTTAAACTCATCAAAATGAACTAGAACTATGAATTACAAGCTTTACCAGTTCATCCGAAATGCTGAGATATTTGAAATGTGAGCCCTTTTTAACTGAAGCAATGACAGAAAGTGTAAATTATACCCACACCTGACAGCTTTTAAAAGAATACCTTGGAAAATACCATTAGCCGTAAAATAAAAAATGCTGTTGTATTCATTCATTCATGTATCTTTCCATTTTTCTTAGCTCAAGTTTGATTATGCAGAGTCTAACAAAGTCAGTCAGTATTCGCCTTTATGCCCCCCAATATTTGGAACTTTTAATGATATATTTTTGATTTGATTTGTTATCACTAGTAAGTAAATGATAATAATAATAGTCACGTTGTTCCCTTCATTCGCTATAATCTCTAAGGGATTTATCTTGTGCTTCATTCTGTAAGGCAACTTTCATCCAAAAAGCAAATCAAAGTGCTTTACATAAAAGATTATTAAAACACTCATTAAAGAGAATAAATAATAAAAACAAGCTAAACATGTTACAGGTATCAAATAAAAAAACTACTTGAGAAAAGTCTGCCTTGATTTAAATTCAGCCTTGATTTAAAAGAACTAAGAGTTGCAGTGAACCTGTATTGGTTCCTGTTTCCATGTTTTTGACTTTCAAAGTTCAGGTCTGAGTCCATGACTACACCCAGATTTATGGCTTGGACGGGCTTTTTTTCATATTTTTTTTTACATATCGTTCCTATAGACACAAAGTAGTTCCTGTTCTTTAAGTAATATTCAAACCAGTTTAGTACTGTGCCAGAAAGTCCAGTCCAGTTTCTAATTGGTCTAGTAATATGTTATGGTTGACCCTGTCAAATGCAGCACCGAGATCAAGTAAAAGTAAAGGCTGAGTTAGGAGAAGCTACACAGAGCCAACGCTGTAGCCTAGGTAAGTGGCCTACACCGGTGTAAGGATTTATACTTGTGCCCTGGTGTGTCTGCGTTGTTGTGGCGTAACTCTTAAAGAGGAAGCAGAGCTTATATGTGTGTATGCGTAGGAGAGTGTGTGGTAGAGCGAGTGAGTGAGTGACGGGGATTAGTTTCAGAGCGAGTACAGACTCTGGCGGAGGAGACAGGGTTACAAAGTGTCTCCCCTGTCCTTTCTAACCACGGTCAAAAAGCTGTAGCAGGAGAAGTTAACCTTATCCTTGATTTCTTGTTGTTCACATGAGAACCCGGGAATGAGTTTGGGGAAATGTTCCACTACCAAGCCCAGTGGTCTATATTGCTGAGATGTTTAGTTACATTTCTGGGGATGTGCAGGTCAGGCTATGCGGTATGATCCATATCCGCACGTACCAACATACGTGCCTATGTACTACGGCATAGATTTAACGCAGCAGCATGAATCAAGCTTAAAGGTGCAGTAAGTGATTATTCTGCACCAAGATTGTTGATATATGCACTCAACTGCCAAACAAATACAACCCTCTCCCCTTCAGAAGCTCCGCCCCCCAGATTTACAGACAGATAACTACTGGCCCACACATTCAAATGTTGCCTCCCCCCTATTGCCCCTACCATCAACTGTCACTGCATGTTGCTGGTTGGCTGGAAAAGTGTGTTGTGGCTTGTGCACTCCTTTCTGTTTGTTTTCCATTTACACAGGACTACTGGATTTTTTTTCACACAGAAAATAAGGAGCTAGGTGACCACGGATATTCACAGCATTTGACAAAACATGTATTGGATTAACATCACTTACTATACCTTTGAGACTGAAATTTTGTCACTGTCTGTATGTAAGTGGATGTCACTAAATACCTCAAAGGCACTGTCACACCAACCCAATTATCTGCCGTTGGACATGTCTGTTCACTGTGTTCTGTGCCATCATCATGGCCTTCATTTTAGCCGAATTGACATGTTGAATCGGCGGGCGGGCAGTTGGACTCAATGACCAATCTGATTGATGGCGATTGATGACGACTGCCTTTTCTGCCGCCGGTTGCCCATAGGGTTGGTGTGTCAGAGCCTTAACAAGAGCAGTCTCAGTGTTGCCACTGGCCCATGCTCAGATTCATCTTTAAAGGTGATTTTGAGCATTGGCCAGCGGCAGATGAGTTTGTCCAATGGTGTAATGACGCCTTTCTCCAATTAAATAAAACCACAAAAAGGGGCCACAAAAACCAAGGATATTTAGGAAAGTATCCCTCCCACCATCTCAGACTTTCATTGAAGGAATAGAACTGGAATTGACTTTGTTGAACAGTATCTGGGAACCGTCATCAATAAAAACCTGAAGTTTGATGTCAATTGGGATGCAGTCTGTAAGAAGGGACAGCAACGTTTGTACTTAGGAAGTTAAACACTCTTAATAGAGATTGGAAAATGATGTCCTTATTTTAATAAGTCCTTTATTGAATCTGTTCTTACATATCCATTAGGGCTGCACGATTAATCAAATTTTAATCACGATCCCGACCAGCAGAGAGAAGGAGAGTGTGTGTGTGTGTGTGTGTGTGTGTGTGTGTGTGTGTGTGTGTGTGTGTGTGTGTGTGTGTGTGTGTGTGTGTGTGTAGACCCGCGAAGCCGGATGCTCAGCCGAGAATCCGGCTCATCTCTAGTAACTCTGCTATTGCGGCTGCCACGGTGAAAAACACAGAAGAAGTTATTGAATGCAACTAACTTCAGTTCTTAGTGTAATTGTGAGACGAAGCCTGCTGGACCTGGGCGAGAGATGTGACCCATGGCCAGAATATCATAGTTCAGAAATTTGTAGCGCAGTGACAATGCAGACATTTCATACACACGACGTGTATAACTCTGACCTGCCATTCAACCTGTGTTGGACCCATTCATAATGAGTCAGACGCCACTCTGTGAGTAGCGTCCATCGCACTCCCCCTCTCGCCCTAGCTCAGTTATTGTTGAAAACAAGTGAAGGCGCTTTCTCAGAAATACATTAAAAAAAAAATATCCTACGCTATGTGTTGCAGCTGTATGTATTTACAACCTTACAACTTCGACATAAGAAGAATGTGGCATAATATGGATGTGAAAGCAGTTATAAATAGCCTATGTGACAATAAAATATGTTTTGGTTAAAATCAACAAATAATCGTGATAATTAATCGTGATCACAATATTGATCAAAATAATCATGATTATCATTTTGGCCCTAATCGTGCAGCCCTAATATCCATTATTGCTTGGTACAGTAGGTACAGTAACCTGAACATCAGGGACAAAAAAACACCTCAGCCATATGGTAAAGGTGGCTGGAAATGTCATAGGTTTCCCACAGTCCCTGTTGATGGTTATCTTTGACCAGAGAGTACTTTGCAAGGCCCGGTCTAAGTTAGACTGCACAAAGCACCCTCTTCTCTCTGAGTTTGTAACACGTCCCTCAGGTCGCAGATTTAGAGTAATAGGAGTAAAAACTCATTTGTCCCATGTGTAATAACTCACCTAAATTTGCACATGTAATGTCGAATTGTTTTTAGAGATTGCTCCAGTAGTGTTAAATTGTGTTATGTGTATTACATGCAGGAAGCCTATTTGTACTTGTCTTTGTAATTGTTATTTGTACTGTATATTGTTGACTGTATGTCAAGTTTCCCATTTGGGATAATAAAGTGACCGAACTGTGGTGTAGTCGAAAAACCTGACTAAATACATAAAAAATGATTAGTGATAAGAAGCAAGCTGTTAAAAAATGTCTTTTTCCATTATTTTACTTATATAAAATTGGAAGGTTTGACGTGGGCCTATAATTGCTGATTAGCGACATATGTACATTGTTCTTTTTTAAGAGTGGCTTGATGACTGCAGTTTTCAGGGCCTATGGGAAGATACCCGAGATAAGAAACATGTTTACAACCTGTACAAGATCTGAGGCCAAACAATTTGAAGCACTAGTTAGACTTTAACCTACCATTTTGAGAATGTCATTTTATGGTCACACAGCTGTAATGCTCAGTCATCATGAACAGGAAGATGACAGGAATTATAAAAGATAAGATCTATTTTCAGCCCACAACCCTTCTGGTTATTGTAGCTCTCTATCTATAAATCAACCCTTTTCACAAAAATTATATTCAACCATACAGTTTCCTTTCTGTGTTTTGTTCATATTAGAATAGAATACCTGATACTTCAGAGTATAGATCAGAGCTTTCCCTGAAATAATCAGATATGAATATCTGTCTCTTTACACACATTTTGTTTGCTCATGTATGTGAGTTTACACACCAACAACCATAATTCTCCTAAAAAGAGGACTGAATTTAATTTAATCAATTAGTTTTATTTGTCACATGCAATCATACCTGGTACATTTCAAGTGAAATTCCATCAGCTCCTTTAACTTGCCCATGATTCATCATAAAACAGTATGTGGGGGCCTTGCCATCATGTTTAGTGCTGTTTCCGTACTGGGCAGGGATGCTCACCATGAGGACACTCTCAAAATTGGCGGAGCATAAATTGCTCAGTATTTGAGGAATACCCAGTATTTCATAAGGCATCTGCCTTTCTTACCACTGAGTCAGTATGGAGTGCCCAGGTCAGAGCCTCTATGATGTAGATACCAAGGTACTTGAAACTGCCCACAATTTCCTCAATGACCCATTTATATTGGGGGTCATATATCCTTCCCTGCTTTTTTTCCAAAGTCGACTATCATCTCAATACTCCTGCTGACATTCATGAGAAGCTGGGTGTCCGACACCAGATGGTCAGGTTCTCTACTTCTTACAGCTAGGCTTTTCATTGTTGTCTGTGATCAGGCACACCACAGCTTTAAGTCTTTTTTAGCTCATTGTTTGTTTGTTTTTGGCCTGCCTCACTACCTGCCAAGCATCAAACAGCAAATAGACAAGGAGAACAACTTGCTGGTAAGAATATTAGAGCATTTAATAGATAAAGAGATGGATACTTTTCTTAGTTATTGGAGACAAAACAAACCTTCGCAGTTGGGCAAATACTTAACCAATCGTAGTATGGTAAGAGATATTAAGAGAACTTGCTTGGGAGACAGAGAAGTTTGCATGGGAGATAGTGGCGGCAGCCACGCATCTTGTAAATATGTGAGGGGCAAATGAGAGACCAAATGGCATTCCCTTGAATTAGTAAACCTATTCTTGCCTATGGCATCCCTGAGATCCTTTGGTATAAACCTGGCTCCCTTTGCCACTGATTGGATCTGCCATTTGTAACATTCGGAAAGGTGAATCTTTAAAAACTTGATCCACCCCCTCAGGTCTAGAATTGGGCAAAACCCGACATCCTGCTTCTAATTTAGAAAATACACTGAATAGAACCCACTGAGCTGTGTATGCCACTCAACAGGCTTAATAGTGTTGCTAGAGAGCCAGGGTTTTTGCCAGATCTCTAATTACAGGGGTGGCTGTGGCTCAGAGGTAGAAGGTTGGTGGTTCGATCCATGGCCCTGCAGTCCCATGTCAAAGTGTCCTTGGGCAAGACACTGAACCCCTGAGATGCTGCGCCATCGGTGTGTTAATGTGTGACTGTTTATCTGATGAGCTGGTGGCACTAGGGCTGAACAATATTGTGTTTTAGAATCGACATCGCGATTGCAGGACGTTGCGATGTTGATGCTAATCCATTTTTGCTGCTTGATAGAAAAGTAAACTTTCACTGTTCTCCTTTTACATGATTATTACCGGCAGACCCTTCTCCTTTAAGACAGGTAGTCATGTGGGCAAAGTGACGTTAGTCCGACGGGGTTTGTTATGGGAAGTGAAGCTCTCCGTGTGTAGAAAAGTAGCTCTTGTTAACCTTTCCTGAATGTATCTTTTCCGTCTGTGGTCAGAAAACCAGTGGAGACTTGTCCTCCAGGGCCGACGTTATAAGGTAAACGACGTTGGGGTTAAAATCTTGTTTCTTGTGTGCAAATGATGAGCTTGGCTTTAGTTTGGAGTTTTATTTCAAACACCAAACACAGTGTGCACAACTTAATTCACTAGCTAACTCTGCTCCGGTCGCATCTCAGCGTCTGCTCCCTCACTCTCTCGCTCTCTTTTCCACTTACACCCACATGCACAGAGTTTTCTTAAAGGAGAAGCAGCACCATTTTACAACACTACCCCTACTCTGGATGGATATTATAACTTAATTCCACTCCAGCAAAATAACACATATCTTTCATAGGTATGCAGCCCTTATTTACAAGAAGTCCACCGGAAAGCGCAGTGTAGGCCTAATCAGTCCATCACTGTGGTGCAATAATCACTGGTGGCGTTTCTCAATAGAAAAAGGCAATCCTTTTTGCTGGGTAAACATGTTGTGGAAGGGCATTGCAAACTTTGAGAAGGCATGCATATTAAACAGGTCACAAGATAATCCTAAATACTATAGGTGTGAGGGACCAAGAGTTCAGGTATCGGAAATCAATACAAAACTGTATTGTGGCATCCTTTTTTGGAACCAACACCTGGATTACACCACTCACTTTTGGAGAGCTCGATGATACCCAGTGAATGCATCAGGTCCACTTCTTTTTTCAGGGACACCAGGAGGCGCTCTGGGATCCTGTAACTCATTTGTTTAACTGGAGCCTCCTCCTTTAACACAATATTCTGCTCCACCATATTTGTGAGACCTGGGTACTCTTGAAATATTACATAAAGCTTTCACCTGATTTTGTTGATCAGCTGGCAGACGGTCCAGGTCAGGTTCCGCTGAGGCTGTTGAGGGCAGATACTGGTCGTCTCTCACCTCTTCCTCCTCCACAGCTCTGATCAGCAATACCTCTGCCTTCCTCTCAGGTATTTCAACCTACTCCTTTAGGAGGTTCACATGCACTACCCTGCTGGAACGTGGTACAGTAGCAACTTGGTAGGTGGTGGGTCCAAGTTGCTTCTCCACCTCGAAGGGTCCCTGCCATTTTGCCAGCATTTTGCTGTCACTGGTAGGCAGCATGACTAGGATCTTCTGACCAGGAACAAAGGTCCTCTACCATGCTGACTTATCAGACCATTCTTTCTGGTACCGCTGGGCCCCCGCCATGTGCTGCTGGGCAAGTTCTGCCATCTTCTGTAGCCTGTCTCTCATCTGAACAACATAGGAGATGACGTTAGACCCCCTCCCTCTGCTGGTCCCCTTCCCAGGCCTCCCTAAGCAAGGTCAGTGGTCCCCTTACCTTATGACCATACCACAGTTCAAATGGGGAAAACCGAGTAGAGGCCTTGGGTACTTCCCGGTATGCAAAAAGGAGGTAAGGTAGCCATTGATCCCAATCAGAACCAGTGGCATTTGCTTGAGGGTCTGATTGAACCGTTTCGTCAGTCCATCCGTCTGTGGGTGGTAGGGGGTTGTTCACAAACTGATGCCAAGCAGTTGGTAAACCTGTTTCAGAAGCGTGGACATAAAGTTAGTGCCTTGGACAGTTAAAATGTCACGAGGGAAACCAACTCTAGAGAACAACTGGACCAAGGAGAATGCCACAATCTTTGCTTTGACAGATTTCAGAGGAAACACTTCTGGGTATCGAGTAGAGTAATCTGTGATCACCAACATATAGCGGTTTTCCATTTTTACTCTTTTCAATTGGACAAACAATATCCATACCAAGACACTCAAAGGGAGTGCTAACAATGGGGAGGGGTTGGAGTGGAGCTCTACACGGTCTTTTACTTGAAGTCTTCTGGCACTGAGGGCAAGTCCTACAAAACTGGGCAACATCTGCCCGCAAACCAGGCCAGTGAAAGTATAATCTAACGCGAGCCAGGGTCTTGTACTTCCCTAGGTAGCCAGCCCAGAGAACAGAGTGACCAAAGAGAAGTACAGTGTCTCGGGGCACCTTGGGAACTACTAGCTGCTTAGCTGATCCATGTTGATGATAGAGAATACCATTCTGCAGGAAATACTCCTCCCAGGCACTGTACTCAAACTCACTCCCCACCTCTTTCTCTTTAGCACTGCCCAATAATGTCTGGCTGGGGTCATTGTGTTGCATCTGAACAATGTCTGAAGGTATCTTAAAACCTAGTGGCAAGTCTGGCACTACTGCAACTGGGGATTTTATCACAGTGTGCTGGAAAATCTCCTGCCTCTTTTGCCTGCATGTGTCAAGATCTGCATCATAAAAAGGCAGGGCACTGAGGGTAAAAGAGGGCTCATCTACCAGCTTGGCCTGGGCTCTGGTTATGGCAACATTGCAACTTTTAGGTTGGTTCAATACATTAAATAAGACTGGTAGGTCACTACCCAGGACTACTGGGAAATGAAGGTTGTCAGCAACTCCAATGTTCAATAGGTAAGGTTAACCTTGCACTTCAATGTAAACATCAGCAGTGGGATAAGGTTTCTTATCACCATGTACACAGCATATGGGAATGGTTTCAAGGGTGCAGATAACATTAGCTGGTACAAACTGCCTGTGCACCAGGGTCTGATCACTGCGAAAGTAAATTAGGGCCTTCAGAGCTTTCCATTAACTTTGACAGTTGTCATCTTCATGGATTGATTGCTATAACATTTACGGTCATTTTTCCATGGCACAACACACGTCTGAGTGAGCATAGCAGGGTTTCTTGGGCACATTGGCTTTGTGTGACCCTCTTGGCCGCAGAGATAGCAAATAGGCACTTTGCTTTAGACCTTTGTGTATTTGTTGGCTGGTTCTCCTTCAGGGGAGCCTTACCCACACCTGGTGTTGCCCTCTGATGGTATTGAGAGAATGTGGGCCTGCGGGTGTCTTTTGTACCCTTCCAGGTGGAGTAGCTCCACGGTTGTCCTTTCCTTCTTGCAGCCACAAACATATTAGCCAGTGATGCAGCCTCTGCAGCCATTGAGGGATAATGTTCCCTGATCCATACTTTCAGCTCAGGAGATAGCATCCATCAAATACTGCTCCAAGATTATAATTCCACCAACATCTTTAACAGTTTTACCTTTTGGTTGGATCCATTTCCCATAAAGCTCCTTCAGTCTTACAAACAGCTCCTTGGGACTTTCACTAGGATCAATATCTGTTGAACGGAATCTCTGCCTGTAGGTCTCTGGGTTAATGTCATATTTCTTTAGAAGGGCATCTTTAACACAATCATAATCATGAGCATCATCTATGTCCATATTCACATAGGCTCCTCTCGCCTTACCAGTAAGCAATGGAATAAGGCGCAAAACCCAGTACAACCTAGGCCACCGACATGCTGCTGCAATCCTCTCAAAAGGTATAAGGAAGTGTTCAATATCATCATGCTCTGTTAATTTCTCTAATCTGGGTTCTGAGGGGGTCTGAAACTGACCTGATGAGGCAGGGGATGGAACACACTCTTGTGCCAGTTCTGTTTGGACTTGGGGCCCGGGATAATCTGTGTCCAGAGCTGTTGATGTGTTCTCCGGAATTGGGGAAGTGTGAACCGCTGCTCCTGTCGTGCAGACTCCTCCCTCAGTCAAGCGTCACAGGCCTCTTGCTGGCCCATGTGGGCCATGAAGAATGCTAGCCAGGTCCAGCATAGTTGGATCTCTGCTTTCTTCACCCTCAGTGCCTGTGAGTCCTCCTGAAGCTCCAGTATCAGTGCCATCTGCTTGGTCCTCTTGTATAGTCTGTTGTTCCTGAGACTCCCCACGATTTCCTCTTCCACTCCGTCCTCCACGCTGCATTACTCAAAAAATAAATGGAGATTGGAAAAAAATAACAAACAAAAATTACTTCTCAACTGGCTGATCCACCATATGTGAGGGACCAAGCTGCCAGGCACCAGGAGTCGTTAGGTAGATTTTCAGAAAAATTTAGGTTTTTATTTACAAAACAAAAAAACACCTAAGTTTCAGGAAACAGAAAGTCCTGGGCCCATAAAAGAGGTCAACTAAACAGAACTTAACTCAGATAACATAACCAAACAGACCTACACAAACTAAACAGACTTAACAAGACCGAGACATGGGGAAATTTACAGAATAGAGTGGCTGATCAGGCCATTTTGACACAAAGGGGGGTAGACAAACACATTAAATAGCCAAACCACAATAACTGCAACCTGTGTTAAACCAATGCTACCTAATATGAACTAAGAATAAGTCAATCAAATAATCATAACTAACTATAATATAACTAGCAAAGAAAGATATATATCCCTTCCCCATTTAAACAGCTTTGAATCAATTGGAGGTCCTTTCAGCCAATGACCCCCAGCAGTAACTCCCCAGGAACTGGTAACTGAAAAACAAAAGGTATTAATTTCACAGAAAGTAACTTAAAGATAATGAACGTGAAATTAGCTAAATTGACAAAGTTAACTAAATGTGTGCACCCAAATAGAAAACTAAGTCAAATAACTAATACAACTGTTTGTAGAACTAAAGTGTGTGTGTCCAGTTATTTATTTTGTATAATGTGTAATGTGCTCGAAACAAAAGAAAGAGTTACCACCATGAGTTGTTGCCATGTGTGGCTGCTAGTGCGGCCATCACAATAGGCGACCGGAGCATTTAAATTAAAAATATAATAACCGGATGGACCCAATAACCCCAATTGTTTTTATCATGAATACATTACCAACCAACATAAGAAAACCCAATATAAAACTTTTTTTTCGTTACAATTTTGTTTCTCTTTTTCTTTCTTTTTTTTTTTTAACTGAAAACTGATCTTGACTCTTGAATTGTCCATGAGTCTAATGACCTTAGTAAAACACCCACTCGCCAAAGCTGGCTGGTGGTCTTCGTTGACAGCTTGGCCGTTGAGAACAACGACTCTGTTGAGATGGTTCCACTGCCCCACCCCCACTATCTTCAATTTTTCTCAACGGGACGATGGGTGGAGGACAGTGAGGCCACCGTGGCAGACCTGCCGACCTGATGTTGCATGCATTCTTGTCATACTGTCTCTTTGCACGTTCCACAGACTCGCAAAGCGCGTCCCTGGCGATCTGATGTGCCAGCTCTAACCATTCACGCAGATGCTGAACATACTGAGTGGCCGTGTCAGAGTCAGGGGGAAGGCCGGCTACCAGGTCCACCGGTTCACTGACTTCCCGGCCAAACATCATGTAATTGGGGGTGAGACCAGTAGCACTGTGCCTTGTGGCTCTATAAGCCATGACTGCATAAGGAATCATAAGATCCCAGTCCTAGTGACAGCGTTCGGCTGTTGTGGCTAGGATCTTTTGCAAGGTGGAATTGAAACGTTCCACCTGGCCATCAGATTGTGGTCGAAATGGTGTAGTACGTGTCTTTTCAATGCCAAACTGTGTGCACATTTTCTGGAATACTTGGGACTCAAAATTTCGACCTTGGTCACTGTGCAATGTCTGCGGGGCTCCATAACGGCATACCCACTCAGAGGCAAGCACTTCAGCAACAGTTTTAGCCTTATCATTGGGTAGGGGGATCGCCTCTACCTCTGCCTCATGACATCATGATGGAAGGCACTGCAGGCCAGCCAACACGTGGTCTATTGAATGTAGTTGGAGCGTTACATAATCCACATGGCATGACATTCCATTCAAACAGTCCACTTCTGATGCAGAAAGCGACTGCTCGGGGGGCACGGAGGGTCAGTTCAACTTGCCAATATCCGGAAGCAAGGTCCAGTGTACTGAACCACTTGGGAGTGGAAAGTGTGTCCTGGATGCGGGGCAGCGGATAAGCCTCAGTGAGCAGAGCCAAAGGGGTTTGCACTGGACATTGCAACAGTAGCTGATAATGGCACTGCCAGCTCCCTACAAACTTCAGCTTATGCACATGTGAGCATGGGTCTTTGCAGCACAAGACTGCTCTGCAGTCTCTTAACAGATCATCTTTGAAAGGATTAGTGTATGGGGATATAGCATGTGTCACTTGCACTCTGTGTTAATGTATCAGTCTCTCCCCAGAAAAAATGGGTTGTTTTGTCTTCCATTTTTGTTTCTTTTGGTCAAATATTGGGTTTTTATTCCCATTTCATCCACGGCAGTCAGTGACATGAAAGGGTTAGAGTGGCTGGTCATTTTTCCGAACATGTTGTGTTTACTTTCAGCCGCAAGGCGCTGACTGGAGGCTGCCATCTTGGATACTTTCTTATCTTTGAAGGGGACACAGGCACTATTATGCTAATTCCTCCGGTTTATCTCACCGGTTATTGTCACTGTATGCTCACCACTGCTGCTCTTGTTGTTTTTTCTCTCTCTGAATGGTTCCTGTACTATGTATGTCAATACAGTCCATTTACATTTACAGACATTCTGACCACCAGTGGATTGGTGGCATTAGAACTTCAGTGTGTATTCCTTGGACAATGTGGACACACACAAGGGTCTGTGGTCTCCCTCTCCCAGTAGCCGAGGTCCTGCTGAGAAAAAAAGTCTTACACACCGGGGACTGGTTTGTAGAGGAAGAAACCAGCTGGTGCTGATCACTGTGTCCAGAATAGTTAGAGGCCCTAGGTTGTCCACCTGGGCGAACAGGTTAGATGTTGAAGTTAGATGTATTGTCTAATCAGCAATTCTAATTGCTAGCAGGATGGATGGGACAGGTGGCCGGCTAGCGTTAGCTTTCCACCTAGCTCGAACTTCTGCCCTCGTTCAGTGTTTCCACTTTCTTGCACACCACTTACAATGTCCCCGTAGTTTGAACGTACAAAATTGCAAGGTTACTGCTAAAAAAGTCTTTGCCAGACAAACATTTTACATTCTACTTGTAGCAGCTGCTCCGGCCACCGGTTGCGGTTTGTACAGGTAGCCACCATCATTGGATTTGTGCACCAGATCTTCAAAAACCCCTTCTGCTCTATCATCTTCCAAACTACCACCATTGGGGTTAGCCTACTAAAAGTATGAATTCATTACTCAGCATTCTCCACAGAGCAATAGCCTGTGTTAGCTTAGCTTCAAGATGGCTGACACTCGACTCATATTGGGTAGACGAGTTGAAAACATGCGGAATTAGCTGGCTGTAGCCATAGCTTCTGTGCAAAAAGGCCTCCAGTGATGGAAAATGACGATTTTGGGGGACAGCACGACCATTCGAAAATACTACCGGGTTTCTACTCATACAAAGCTTAATGCTAATTGGTGAAGTATTCCTTTAAGCAAGACAACATAACCAACATAAATCAAAAATACGTCATAGCAGGCCTAATTCTCAAACTTAAAGAACCTATTTAGCTTAATGTGTTAACGTTATAAGTGGTTCGTTTTTACATATGATGAATGTTTGGATGGTGAATGAATGAACACACACAGCACAGCAACACATTCCCTTTTTTTCCTTTTGAGTCTGACCATCTTTCCCTTTTCTTTTTTGGCTTTCCATCATTAGACTCACACACTGTCTGTTGTTACCGATAGACAGTGTTGCCAGATCTTGCGAGACAAATAAGCAACCAGGCCTGTGAAAACAAGCCCAAAACAAGCGACTTTTTCTAAGGAGCCCCCCTAAGATCCTTGAAAATAAAAATAAACTGTGTGCACGGTTTTACAATCCATGTGGACAGATTGGTAAACTGCACACACGCTTTTAACATTATTTAACAATAGAAAACTGATGGGATATCAAATACACACTTTCACTTCACAGTGATTTTGAGTTGTTCCCCACAACAAGTTGAATCCATTCTTTTACTCCTTTCTCTTTCTCCCAGTCTTTGTTATATTTCTTCCCGTATTTCACCCACTTTATCCCGGGCATTATTCCTCCAAAAACTCTACAACAGTCCAGTCACCATCAGTCGCTACTCGCGCATTTTCCTAACCAGAAAAAAACAGATTGCCCTGCTCTGCCTCTGATTGGCTAGTACTCGTTGCCATCTGGGTCAGAGCCAATTAGAAGTAGGAAGTGGGCGGGAAATAACTCTGTTGTCTCCAGTGAGTATGGGGAAAGGGGCGGGACCGAGGGAACAGGCAAGACAAACTCCTACGTTTAAATAACATATAGAAAATATCTGCTTGACAACTTATTATGGAGCTGGGAACAAGCCCAAATAAGCAACTACACTTTAGTAACAAGCCCAAGAAAACCGCAACCCGCGACTACCAATATTTGTAAGCGACTTTACAAAAAAACAAGCCCAAAGTCGCTTAGAATAAGCGGACTTGGCAACACTGCCGATAGACTTCCAAACGAGATGTTCGATGGCTTTACCTGATAGGCTGACCAGGGCTAGGCCATTTGGGGAGGGGCCGCTCAATGATCCTCCTATATTGCTGAAAATTCTAGACATGGTTGTGACCATATCCGTTAGTGCTTTCTGATTAGCCTGTGTTTGTATTGAAACAAGAGGCTGCCGAGGCCCACCGTACGTGTTGAGCAGATGGCTGCACAGTTTGACCAGCGGGCAACGGCTGCCAACCAGGTCGCCGGATGGTATTGCTAAGAATTAGCAATGTATATCTATTATCAAACTGGCCCTCGTTGCCTCCAAACACTACCGGCCCGAAAGTATTCATAGTGTACAGTTTGAATTGTTTTTTTCTTTCTTGAAAACTAATCAAATCTCTGATGTGTTTGTTGAGGAGTGTTTCCAAAAAGTCACATTTGACTTCCTCTAGATGTTATCATTATCCCTTTTCATAAAGATGCAATGAATTTGGATTACAAACTGGGTCATTAATAATTCCATTGACCTCAACTAAAGTGGAACCATTAGGAATTACCATTAAGATGTTTGCAATAAAGTTGAACAACACTAAATACAGTACAGAGGTGATCAATAGAGTTTTGGACAAGCTGTACACCTTTTTTGTGCATTCTTGCTAACTAATACTAACTGCTAAAATACTGTATTGGCATATACAATAAAGAGCAGTCATCATGTTTAGTTAGTTTATAGTGATTAAGATAAAAATCTCTGACAAACGTCTTTATCATGTATGTTGAATATTTTGAAACAATCACGTTTGCCTTCCTGTAGATGTTATCATCATCCCTCTTCATGTTACACTGGTTTGTCAAATCAAAGCAACAGGTTTTGTTACCTCATTTACTTTGACAGCATTGTAAAACCAAAGCCTTGGCTAGTATATTGCTTTTGTTGTAGTGACAGCGAGGAGAACACTGGGGTCAGCTGCAGTTCAGTACTTTTCAGGCCCTATGGGACAATAAAATACAGATACAGCATATTCAGATATGGCCACTGTTTATGTGAGATAAGATTAATCTCAGATAAGATTTATCTCACATGACTCAAACTCTCCTTTGAGACAACATGAAGCCTACAAAAAACAATATGTCCAACACGTCAAGGTTTTATAATAGTTTTATATGTCGTGATCAGGAAAACATGATATGATATCAGAGATTATAATAGAATCCAGTAAGTGAGGAATAATAAATGTTTTTCAGAGTCAATACAATATCTACTCTGGCCTTTTTGGATCTCAATAATAGTTTAATAGTAAGTAATACTGACTTTGATTGTCAGGTCAACTCATTGTGTGGAGTTTTTGTTACCATAAGCTTTGAAGATGCAGAGTATTGGACAAACTGGAATTTTGACCTGTTGATGGCACTGTGAAGTCAGGAGATCAGCAGAGTTATTACAATTGATCCTGAAAAGAGCATTAATATCTAAGCCACATTTAATGGCAAGAGATAGAGATTGATGGTGCTGCTTATTGCCAGACCTTTTTAGAATTTGAGATTTGAGGACCAGAGTGTATAATGTCAAGGGATCAATTACCAACTTTACCAATTATCAATTTAGGTCTAGTTAGGAGATTGGAACAATTATTACCTCAAATGGTTTATTCGAATCCAGAATGGATTTGTGCAGGCAAGACAGGGCTTCCATAATACAAAGAGGTTGTCTAAAAGTCTCTTTAAAAACTCTGAATATGGCTATAGGCCTACTAGGCTACTTAACATATTTGAGAGTAAGATAGCCAACTCTAGTGCTTTTGAAGCTAATTCTGTATGAAATGTTTTATACAGACCTAATTTATTTTGCTTTGACACTACTGTAACTACTGTAACTGGGGAATAATTGGTATTGGCTACAACTCCTAATCGTGAATTTTCCGACAGATTTAAAGGCAGCATGGTCAGACTCTCTTTGGTCACCATAGCAACGAGACGCCATGCGGTAGCCAGTGTTTGCACTTCACGACTCTTTTATCGCATAACTTAATCTGATTACATCGATATTTTTGCGCTATTAGTGAACAACAATCGAGCTGCTGCTTCTAAGTTGTTCGGGCAAAAAGTACAAACAGGAGGGTGACACTAAAAAATAGGTGTGCCGAAAATGCCGTTGCTAGTAACAGACTATTCATGGACACAGACAGACTCGACGGTTTTCATAAGTGTGCCTTTAAAAGGAAGGAAAGTTGAGAAAGTGGATATCATGTCTACAGAAGAATACCTCAAGGTAAAGTTAGCTTACAACGACAAACGTTGTGGAAAATTTTTAATTGTATGTCGCTGTCACGTGCCACGCTCTATATTCGCTGTGTCACGTAACGGTAACGTTAACCGCTAGGTAGAAATTCATGAATACTGTAAAGAACATAAGGATATAAGCATATACTGTAGCTAGCTATATACCTAGGATATAACGTTAGCATTACATTTCTTAGTCGTCATTTTAAACAAATGTACAATAACTGTAAGAGCACGATGGGTATTTTTGGGGCATTTCTCTCCATATACTAGCTATACACACACACACACACACACACACACACACACACACACACACACACACATATATATATATATATATATATATATATATATATATATATATATATATATATATATATATGTGTGTGTGTGTGTGTGTGTGTGTGTTTTCCACTTTCTTTACTGCACAGGTGCATTATCCTCCATATCTGTTTGAAGCCTTCCTGTTTGAACCTGTTGATGATGAGAGAAGCACAGCTAAGGTTGGAAATGGAGTTGCAGTCATCAGTTTGCCAAAGAGGACCAATAAATTGTGGGAGCATCTGATGATAACCACAAGTAAGAGCATATGACTGAGCTTGTAGTCCTTTTTCATTTGTTTCATTTTCATTCATCAATGTCATTGATCTACAAATGTACATAATTTTTTGCCGGATGTCCATCCCCTTCCACTTTGTTTGTGTTGGCATTTCTAAACTCTGGTCCAGTTGAGTACTATTTTAACTGCATCTCAGATCTCTGCAGCATACATCCAGACAGCTAGCTAGACTAGCTGTCGAATCAGAGTTTTCTGTTGCACGACTAAAACGACTTTTGAACAAGCACATATTCCACCCAAACACGTTCCTTCCTGAGGCTACTTTGCAGAGGCAATGGTATTGCTTCCGGTGCTAAGTACCACCCAAGACGATTGTGATTGGTTTAAAGAAATGGCAATGAACCAGAACATGTTTTTCCCTTGTCCTGGAATACTGTGTGGACTAGCCAGACCCTCCTCCGCAGTGCTGTGAAGGAAGGTCTGGCTATGCGTAGTCTATATCCTTCACGTTCCACTTCCGATATTGCTCCGATGCTGCAGGAAGTTCTGCCGGATGCATGTATTTTCCGTTTCCTTCCGCATTCTTTGTGTTGGAATTTTTAATTTGGTTGATTTATGAGGACTACCTGTCCAATCTCTTTTTTTTGTCTATTTTGCAGCTGCTCTGTGCATAGTTTAGCACCGCCCTTTATGATTTTGATTGGTTTAAAGAAATGCCATTAAACCAGAGCACGTTTTTCGAGTAGGGCTCAGCGGCTAACGAGCGAGCTAACTGCTAACAGACACCGCTGCGACCAATTAACAGTACAAATTCTGTTATTTTTTAAAAGGCTTCTAGTGTCAGGGTATTGGCCTGTACTTCTCCCATGATGGAACATAGAACGCTGCCACGTCAGAGCGGCAAAAGCATCAAAAAGCTTCCCCATACTTTTTGACAAGTGTCCTTCACAGAGCGGTGTGTATGTACGGCGAGGCAGATAGGTACCTTCAAAAGAAAATATTTTGTCAATATGATCATGCAAACCAAGATACCTCAAGAAAGCACCAATTAATGTTGTTCGTTAGAAAGTTGTAAATTGACTTTTCCACATAAAGTTGTAGTTATTTTTAAAAACCTAAAACTCTTGAGACCTTTGGGAAAGCATTCTGGGCTGGAAGTTAAGAAGCTAACTCTAACCTGCCTTGAGATTCCTGGTTGGTAAAGATTTATTTTCTAGTCAATCTAAGAAATTGTATACTGTAAAATGACTGGGTACTCATTACACAAATGGAAATAAAGGATTTATTTATTGTCTTTTAGAAACTAGGATTTTTTTTTAGAACATGACTGGGAAAGCAGAAAATATAAACTAGGGTTGCAACGATATTCCCGTCTCATGGTTTATTGTGGCATTATCATATGGTGTACATTTGCTTACTAAAAGGAAGGCCTAAAGGGTGATATTTTAAGGTTATCATATCATTGAAAATCATTTATATGAACACAGTGCCATACATACTATTTGGACACAGAACTGAAACACTAAAGATAAAATAAATCAAACAGAAACAAAACAGTAGACAGCAAAAACTCAGAAGAGAAGAGAGCATTATATGAACTTTTGTTGTCATGAACTCAAATGACGAACAGAAGCTTCATAATTACAAAAAAACCTCTTTGTTCGGTGAAAGGGTGTGCCATCTTTCATTACCGAAGTAATTGAGTATTCCCTGCCTCTCAACAAGAACTCTACTCTCTCAGTCCAATTCAAAGAACCCAGGGGAACTTTGAAATCTTTGGCACGGGTATTGCAGCTGTTCATTATGTCAAAAAGTATGTAAATGATCTAAAAGCAAATATTTGCAGTAGCTGAAAGCATCTAATCATCACCATACTCAACATTCTTTTTCATGTTTCCATAGTCTCGCATTGCCAGACCTTCCTCCACAGCGTTACAGAGGAGGGTCTGGCTAGTGCACATAGAAATCCGTGCTCTTGTTCATTGGCATTTCTTTAAACCAATCACAATCATCTTGGGTGGTGCTAATCTCTGAGCGGAGCCACGGTGCCGCTGCATAATGGCCTCAGGAAGGAACCGGTTTTTGTGGAACATGTGTACGTTCAAAGGTTGTTTAAGTCGTGCAACTGAAAACTGTGATTGACAGATAGTCTAGCTAGCTGTCTGGATTTCCCCTGCAGAGATCTGAGGAACAGTTAACCATAGTCCTCATAAATCAACCGGAGTTTAAAATTACAACACAAAGAAAGCGGAAAGTAACATAGTGTGAGCAGCCAGGGACACCTTTATCTTCTGTGAGTCAAAATGAATATGCTTCACTGTTAACTTTTTGGCAGCATGCAGTCCATCTTTAGCTTGAACATAATTCAGATGAACAATGTATTCAGAGTTGATCTGTCCAGTGGTTATCAGACTGTATGCTTGCTACATATTCCGTGCCAGCTTCAACATGTGGAAATGATCTATTAACACAAAGACCCTCTTATTAGTTACTGGATGTGCAAAAAAAGTTTTTAAGGGCTCAAGAGGGTTTGCCCTTAGCTTGCACGTATTTAAATTGGAAGCATGCCCATCCATTGTCATACACATACACCTTTATGCCATACTGATGCAGTTCCTCCAACACATGCACAACCAGGACCTTCTGTGTGTGGGACAGAAACTTGGTCAGGTAAAAGGCAATTGGAGCCTTGTAGGCCAACAACCATAAAAAAGAGCCTCAGTGGCAACATCCGTCTCATTCAGTCCATCCCCCATATCCAGAAATCCAGACATTTTCTGGGTATGAGGATTGTATAATGGACATGTTTTTATGGCCAGGGAATCGAACATAAGTCACACATCTATATTTAGCTGGATCTAATGCTTTTTTTCTTTTCAACATGTCTAATATCATCATGTTGAGGCCAAGCTTCGCATCCACCAAACTCATCTACCTTTGTAAAATGAAAAGTTCTTCTCTAATGGTTTTGAACCAGTATTATATTTCAGGTGCAATCTGATTACTCTAATACACTCACCTATAGGATTATTAGGAACACCATACTAATACTGTGTTTGACCCCCTTTCACCTTCAGAACTGCCTTAATTCTACGTGGCATTGATTCAACAAGGTGCTGAAAGCATTCTTTAGAAATGTTGGCCCATATTGATAGGATAGCATCTTGCAGTTGATGGAGATTTGTGGGATGCACATCCAGGGCACGAAGCTCCCGGTCCACCACATCCCAAAGATGCTCTATTGGGTTGAGATCTGGTGACTGTGGGGACCATTTTAGTCCAGTGAACTCATTGTCATGTTCAAGAAACCAATTTGAAATGATTCAAGCTTTGTGACATGGTGCATTATCCTGCTGGAAGTAGCCATCAGAGGATGGGTACATGGTGGCCATAAAGGGATTGGCACTAAGGGGTCTAAAGTGTGCCAAGAAAACATCCTCCAAGGCAAGGCAGCTTTATTTGTATAGCACATTTCAGCAACAGGGCAATTCAAAGTGCTTTACACAAAATCAGTTAAAAAAAACACAGAAGAAACAGTTAAAAATAAAAATAAAAACAGATAAAACACAGAAGAAACAGTTAAAAATAAAAACAGATAAAACACAGGAATTAAAGTTACAGTGCAGAATAAGAAATTAAACAGTAAAGAAATTAATTATTTAAAGAAAGGCAACATCAAAAAGAAAGGTCTTCAGCATTGATTTAAAATAACTGAGAGTAGCAGCAGACCTGCAGGTTTCTGGGAGTTTGTTCCAGATATGAGGAGCATAGAAACTGAACGCTGCTTCCCCCTGTTTAGTTCTGACTCTAGGAACAGAAAGTAGACCTGTTCCAGATGACCTTAGAGGTCTGGGGGGGTCATAGTGTACTAGCAGATCAGAAATGTATTTTGGCCCTAAACCGTTTAGTGATTTATAAACTAGCAAAAGAACTTTGAAATCAATTATTTGAGGCACAGGAAGCCAGTGTAAGGACTTCAGAACTGGAGTGATGTGATCCAGTCTCTTGGTCTTAGTGAGGACTCGAGCAGCAGCGTTCTGAATCAGCTGCAGCTGTCTGATTGATATTTTAGGGAGACCTGTAAAGACCCCGTTACAGTAGTCAAGTCTACTGAAGATGAAAGCATGGACAAGTTTTTCCAAATCCTGTTGACACATAAGTCCTTTAACCCTTGATATATTCTTAAGGTGATAATAGGCTGACTTTGTAATTGTCTTAATGTGGCTGTTAAAGTTCAGGTCAGAGTCCATGACTACACCAAGATTTCTGGCTTTGTCTGTTGTTTTTAACATTGTTGTTTGAAGCTGAGCGCTGACTTTTAATCGTTTTTCTTTTGCTCCAAAAACAACCACCTCAGTTTTTCCCTCATTTAATTTCAGAAAGTATCCCCCACACCATTACACCACCACCACCAGCCTGCACAGTGGTAACAAGGCATGATGGATCCATGTTGAATGTCTCAACAGAAATCGAGACTCATTAGACCAAACAACATTTTTCCAGTCTTCAACTGTTCAATTTTGGTGAGCTCTTGCATATTGTAGCCTCTTTTTCCTATTTGTAGTGGAGATGAGTGGTACCTGGTGGGGTCTTCTGCCCCTCCGCCTCAAGGTTGTGCTTTTGCTGCATACCTCGGTTGGTGGGGGCTCTTCTATCAGCTTGAATCAGTTGGCCCATTCTCCTCTGACCTCTAGCATCAACAAGGCATTTTGACTGCATACATCACACCATTCTTTGTAAACCCTAGAAATGGTTGTGCGTGAAAATCCCAGTAACTGAGCAGATTGTGAAATACTCAGACCGGCCCGTCTGGCACCAACAACCATGCCACGCTCAAAATTGCTTAAATCACCTTTCTTTCCCATTCTGACATTCAGTTTGGAGTTCAGGAGATTGTCTTGACCAGGACCACACCCCTAAATGCATTGAAGCAACTGCCATGTGATTGGTTGATTAGATAATTGCATTAATGAGAAATTGAACAGGTGTTCCTAATAATCCTTTAGGTGAGTGTGTAAGACAACCTTTGCAAAGTATGTGGACGTGGGAGGTCAAGATGAAGAGACTCTCTGAGATACAGTAGTTATATGCCTTTGGACCATCCAGGTGTAGAGTGATAGCAAACTCCCTCTGGGGAATACTCTTGTTTGGCTTTGTGTTGACAAGGTCTATCCGAATATCTGAAATTCAGTTAGCACAGACTGAGTAGTAAGTTCCCTTGATATAATAAGTGGGAAGTCTAACAAAGATGGCAAAATATAAGCATTAAATATAAATAAAATCAAAGTTATATTTTTATTTTAACTAAGTAGAAATCAAGTCTCTCTTTCAGCTCTTCATTTACGAGGTTCTTCTCCTTCAGATCCTGCAGAAGACCACGTACTGTGATCCTTGCCCTTTGTTCTCTGTTCTTGACCTTCTTTATCCCATAGGACCTTCCTTATGCTCCATCCTAGCCAAAGCTTCACTGAATCTGGCCTTTAGATCAGTGAGAGATGCAGGCAATATCCATAGGAGTGGTCGTTGGTCCTAGTAGAAAGAAAAATGAAAATGGTTTTGAGTTAAATATTGTATCACTCACAGTAACAACTGTGAAACAGGTAACAACAAGCATTGCTGGCTTACATTCTTAATCTCATCACCCCTCCTATCCCACAGACAGCGTGCGTGCGTGCGTGCGTGCGTGCGTGCGTGCGTGCGTGCGTGCGTGCGTGCGTGCGTGCGTGTGTGTGTGTGTGTGTGTGCCTGTGTGTGTGTGTGTGTGTGTGTGTGTGTGTGTGTGTGTGTGTGTGTGTGTGTGTGTGTGCCATGTTTCATGTGTATAAGTGGGTGTCTCTGAAGACAGTTACAGGGCAGAGTAGGCCTGCACGATATTGTAAAAAAACTGACATTGCAATATTTTTTTTCCTGCGATATTAAAAAAAAAAAGTTTATATATATGACATAAATAGCTCTATTTAAAAATAATAAATCATAGAAGATAAAAATGAAAGAGGATCTTTCTCAATGTGAACCATTCTTTGTTAAATTTAATGCTTTACAAACACCAAATCAAGTCAGCGCTGAAGTGATTTTGGAGAAGTAAATAAGGTAGAAATACACTGGCTGACTAGCATGACAACACTGTATTCATATAATACAATCAGTTCTGGCTAACGTGTATGACAATGACTGCATGTCACATACACACATGGCTACCTGTCTTAAAGGTGACGGGTCGGATGGTAATAAGCATGTAAAAGGAGAACGGTGATAGTTTACTTTTCTATCAAGCAGCAAAAAAGGATTAGCATCAACATCGCAACGTCCTGCGATGTGACTATTTAGCATCGGCATCGCGAACAATATCGTTCAGCCCTATCTGGCATGGTGATTTTTGGGTTCGGTGGGATGTGTTTTTCATTTCAAGATGGTTTCATGTGGTACCTCTTTTGTTTCATCTAGGCCATATCTGAGGGGCCCTTTTTTGGTGTCTGCCAGGCCCTTCTCAGCGGATAATTTGTCTGGCAGGGGCCATTCAGTACTCTGTGTGACCTGCCTGTTCATATCACATTGGCTTGACATGGTACTTTTGAATGTTTGATTGAAACACATTTGTTCAGCCTTTTGAGGCCCCCAGAGGCCAAACGCAGCAGTGGGGCTCTGGCAGGCATCCATATCTGCACATGAGAGGTCATCACCTGGATTCCCTTGTGCCCAAATGTTGGTTCTCATTTTGTTTGATCAAAAGGCTCTGGGCTGCCAGACTATACAGATTACTTTCCTGTATTGTGCATCAATTTCTGCCAAGAATGCCCATACCCCTCAGCTCTTGATGGGATGATTTTCATACTTTTCACCACATCACCCAGCTGGGCGGTGTCAGGCTGACATGGCCTGCTGCATGTAGATTGGACACCCCAAGGTTTGGTTCTTAAATAGTTAAACAGACATCAGCAAATTTTCAGCTCAGAAGGTTTTAAGACATAATCATTTTGAATGTCCCCCTAAATGTGTCCTATACTTTTACATTAAATTAATCTAGTGAATGTGTTTCAGATGATAAAGAAAAAAAGAAGGAGATCAGAGAAAGGGCTTTGTTGACATACCAGGAAAAGCTTTCTTCAGAGTCCAGATCCAAGGTGGAAAAAAAGCATGCGGAGAAAAAATATGCATTAGAGATAATGATGAAGGTACAGCAGTAACATACACCACACTCAACTCATAACTCACATCGCCAAGTGTCGAAAATTATCATTGCAAATCTGCTGTGAAATCTAGAAGGACTTATATAAAGCATGTTTTACTTCATCTCAGCTTGAAAAGGAGGAAAGAGACAGTATCCAGAAAATGAAGGACACGGAGCGAGAGAAAACCACAGCAGAGTTGGCAGCATGGCAACTGCGACAGAAACAAAAAGAAGAGGAAGAAGCCCAACTCAAACTTCAAAGTCAGATAGACAGTCAAAACAAACGAGCCATGACAGAGAAGAAGTGGACTGAAGGTTCAGTTGGAGGAACTGTCAAACTGGGTAAGTAATTCCCTGTGTGATCAAATTTGCTCTTACACTAATTAATTATGTTAATGAACATATTCTTGCATTTAGATAAAAGAGGCATCAGTGAAGGGAAGAGCAAGAGAAAACAAGCAAACCTGCCTGCTCCAAGACCCACTGGAAACATTCAAGTCACGTTTACCCCGCGAGTTTTCCCAACAGCTGTCAGGGAATCAAGAGTGGCAGAGGAGGAAAACGTAAGAGTTGCCAATTTCCTTTACTCTCATCTGCAGTGTGTTCAAAAAGATCTGCATCAACTGCTAGGAATCAAGTGTAAGATTGGTTGGGGCGCCTGGATAGCTCACCTGGTTGAGCTTGCGCCCCATGCTCAGTCCTTTATCGGCCGTCACATTGGCCGCAGGTTTGACTCCGACCTGCTGCCCTTTTCTGCGTGTTATTCCCTTTTCTCATCTTCAGCTGTCCTATATAATAAAGGCCTAAAATGCCCAAAAAACAACAACAAAAATCCTCTTATTTGATCATATCTCCAATTTTTTCACTTTTAAGTTCTTTACTCACTGGGCACGTTTTTATTTATACAGTTAATTTGCACGTTAATATATTTGTTTGAGCTGTTGAATGCAAGCATTATGCAATGTAATTTGTTTTAGAAACAAGGTCGATTTTTCTGAGCTATCATGTCAGGTTATCGTGTCGTGATCCTTGCGTATGAGGATCATGATACAACAACACAAAGGCTGTTGTCCGAACCATAGACTGTATGGACCTCAAATTTATCTCTCTTTTCAACCTTGAAAAAAGAACAAATATTTCAAAATAACAAAGCTTTCAAAATAAAAAGAGTAGAGTAAAATTAAACTCAATTAATAGCTTAGTGCTAGTGTTCCTGTTTTGGCTTCCCAACCGTGGTCGGAAAGCACAGGGGGAGACAGGGCTGAAGTCTCTGGAGCTAACCCCCGTCTCAGCAGCCGGGGAAACAAGACACGGTAAACCTCTGGTGGTTTTGAGGAGCAACAATATTTATTTGTGCTCCAACAGCAGACTCTAGCTACGTAATATCTTCACTGTAAACGTTAACTCCCCTCCGCTCCAATCGCTCTCGCTCGTCTGCTAACACCCAGTCTCAAGTCAAGGTATGAATAGTTTTGATGTGTATATTTGGCATTGTCGTCTATAGTAACGTAAAAATGTTTTGAAAATTTCTTAGTGCCATGGTTAGCATTTCTTTCCTGATTCGCTGGTTGGTGGGTAGCCACTCTTCTAAAGCATCCAATGCACTACCGTCTTAAAAAAAAGGGACCAAAATTTACTAAATGAACATCATGCTGTATTGAAGAAGACCTGAAACTAGAAATTGAGGCCATAAACTCATTACGAAAATGTTTACTAAGTTAATAAATCAAGTGAGTAAAAGGGACATTTCCCGTAGACTTCTAAAAAAACTCACTTCTTTTTGCAAACAGTGATGTCGCCCGTCATGTTGGAAATGATATAGAATGAAGGTTTAAATAAGCATTGGCTTCATTTTTTCAGGCGCAGAAGCTTCTTCCATTATTTTTACAGTCTACGGATCCTCCTACCGTGCGCTAGAGAGATTGGGTTTCTCTAACATGATGTTGCACCAGTTGTTACTGTATTAACATACATGTCTTAACATTTCATAGCAGTGAACAGAACTGTTCGACTTGGCACTTATAAAAGTGGCTTGTCTTAAGATGAAAAGCCCAAATAAAAATACAGTATGGGGACAGGTGATTGACAGATGATTAATTTTGTGTGATGGTCAATTAATAATTGCAGAAAACCAATTACCAATACCACTTAAATGCAATTAACAAATTACACATTTAATTAACTTTATTTTAAACAGTTTTAGCATAAAAAACCTAAACTATATATGGCTTAGTTAAATCAACTACTGGTACTACTAAACATAAGCAATAATTTCTTCCACCTGAACCAAGCAGTCCCGCCGCATGCATGGATTGTATCTGTAAACCCCGCTCATCCGGGAGGGGAGGTGGTCTCGCACTGCTCTATCATGAGAACTTGTAAGTTTTACACCCCTGCCCGCTCACTGAGATCCTCCTCAACAGGCCTACTGCATGTCCCTAGTGTGAACCTCAACACCTTTATGAGATGACTATAATTTGGATGTCCATTCTTTGTTTGTGAATATGAAAGACGCTTTAAATAAAATGTATTATTATTATTATCAACAACATAATGACATTAATAGATTCTTAGGATTATTTCTTGGAAGCCACATGTGTTGTGTATCAGTGATGCAGGGCTAGAGAAAACAAGACGAAATAGATCCATTAGTGATTTTACCAGATATTGCTGCTTGATGTACAGTATAAAAAGAGAAATAGTCTCTATGTACAGAACAACTCTTTTATGGGTCTAATGATACAATTTTTTTTAAATATAAAACATTCCCAGAAAATGACATTTTTCTAATCAATGTTTTGCGTTAAGATTGAATCCATATGCTTTGTGAGTGGAATTAAAAATAAGATTGCACTTTTTTATATTTTTCAGTGGCTCAAAAAACAAGCTGAAGCCAGGCGTGCAGTAAATGGGGATGATAAAGAGCTGAAGGACCTGAAAGAAGAGGAGAGGAACCCTGACTGGTTAAAGGACAAAGGAGAGTAAGTGAAATTAAGTTTGCTCTCAAAACTATTTAACAGTACTTCTTTTTTCTCAACCATGGAATCACTAAATAGACTCTTTCCTTCAGCAAATATTTTGCGACTGAGGACTACATGAGTGCAGTGAATGCCTACAGCCTGGCTATCCGACTCAACAGAAAGATCCCAGCTCTGTATTCAAATAGGGCTGCTTGTCATCTGAAGTTGAAAAATCTTCACAAGGCCATTGAGGATTCCTCTCAGGTCTGTACTATCTCCGTAGTAATAGAGAAATAGTTTTACATTATCTGTATTCATCTGTACTCCATTGCATTTTGCAAAGTACATTTAATTAAATTCACTGTGCATGTCCTGAAACTTATAAATAAATAGCAGCAAAAGATAACTGGGTTTATAATACCTGGAGATTCTGTACAAGGAGAAAAGCAAAATAAGTTGTGTCTTTCACTGCTGTTTAGGGACATTATTGTAATTTGCTCCTAAAGTGAAATTCTACTACAGCTTCAATGTTATTCTGTCTATACAGTTTCTTCAATAGTAATTATGTTCATAGTGTTTGATATCATCATGTGTAATATCATAAATACCATGTTAAATATCACAGTTTGATTTAGTCTCTTCTGTATTACCACCTTTGGCATGAGTTATGTACACATTGTGAATCATTCTGATAGAGAAGCTTCATCCAGCTTTCATGTAGAGTAAAGTAAACATCTGCCCACATGTGTCTCTACAGGCACTTGAGCTGTTGACTCCACCAGTTGTTGCCAATGCAGCTGCCAGAGTCAGAGCCCATGTCCGCCGAGGATCTGCTTTCTGCCAGCTACAGCTCTATGCAGATGGTTTGAAAAGCAACTTTAATTTATTTTTATTTGACACTATTACTATACACCTTTGGACTGTCTTGGTTTTAACGATTCACTCACAATAATAAGCAATTTTGCCTTGTGTTTAAAGAGTAGTTTTGGTATTTTTATACCTGGACCCTATGTTTCCATGCATTATTGTCTAAGGGACTAACAAAACTCTTTGAAATTGGTCCAGTAATGAGCAAGAAAGCTGCGAACCAGACTGCAGTGTAACTCTATGGGGCAATAGGGACTGCCAACTTTGGTCCACTAAAAAGGCTGTTTTTGCCGCTGACAAGCTCAGATTGTTACTCAAAGTTTCTGATGACATGATCCCTACAGAGATAGACCTGTTAATTTAAGAATAAGATCCTTTTTGTTTAACCTGAAACAGCCCCAAAATCGCCATCACCAAACTAATCAGACGCCATCCATCCATCTTCATCCGCTTATCCGGTATCGGGTCGCGGGGGCAGCAGCTCCAGTAGGGGACCCCAAACTTCCCTTTCCTGAGCCACATCAACCAGCTCCGACTGGGGGATCCCGAGGCGTTCCCAGGCCAGGTTGGAGATATAATCTCTCCACCTAGTCCTGGGTCTTCCCCGAGGCCTCCTCCCAGCTGGACGTGCCTGGAACACCTCCCTAGGGAGGCGCCCAGGAGGCATCCTCACCAGATGCCCAAACCACCTCAACTGGCTCCTTTCGACGCGAAGGAGCAGCGGCTCTACTCCGAGCCCCTCTCGGATGACTGAGCTTCTCACCCTATCTCTAAGGGAGACGCCAGCCACCCTCCTGAGGAAACCCATTTCGGCCGCTTGTACCCTCGATCTTCGTTCTTTCGATCATGACCCAGCCTTCATGACCATAGGTGAGGGTAGGAACGAAAATTGCCCGGTAGATCAAGAGCTTTGCCTTCTGGCTCAGCTCCCTTTTCGTCACAACGGTTCGATAAACTGAATGTAATACCGCACCAGCTGCTCCGATTCTCCGACCAATCTCACGGTCCACGGTCCCCTCACTTGCGAACAAGACCCCAAGGTATTTAAACTCCTTCACTTGGGGTAAGGACTCACTCCCTACCTGAAGAAAGCACTCCATCGGTTTCCTGCTGAGAACCATAGCCTCAGATTTGGAGGTGCTGATCCTCATCCCAGCCGCTTCACACTCGGCTGCAAACCGATCCAGTGAGTGCTGAAGGTCACAGACCGATGACGCCATCAGGACTACATCATCTGCAAAAAGCAGCGATGCGATCCCGAGCCCACCGAACTGCAACCCCTCCCAGACTACGCCTTGATATCCTGTCCATAAATATTACAAACAGGATTGGTGACAAAGCGCAGCCCTGGCGGAGGCCAACCCTCACCTGGAACGAGTCCGACTTACTGCCGAGAACCCGTACACAGCTCTCGCTTTGGTCATACAGAGATTGGATGGCCCTGAGAAGGGACCCCCTCACTCCATACTCCCGCAGCACCACCCACAGTTTCTCCCGGGGGACCCGGTCATACGCCTTCTCCAAATCCACAAAACACATGTAGACTGGTTGGGCATACTCCCAGGCCCCCTCCAAGATCCTTGCGAGAGTAAACGGAATCCGCATTGTTCCTCTTCAATCCGAGGTTCGACTATAAGCCAAACCCTCCTTTCCAGCACCTTGGAGTAGACTTTACCAGGGAGGCTGAGAAGTGTGATACCCCTGTAATTGGCACACACCCTCTGGTCCCCCTTTTTGAAGAGGGGAACCACCACCCCGGTCTGCCACTCCTTAGGCACCGTCCCAGACTTCCACGCAATGTTAAAGAGGCGTGTCAACCAAGACATCACCTCCACACCCAGAGCTTTCAAGCATTTCTGGATGGATCTCATCAATCCCTGGGGTTTTGCCGCTGTGGAGTTGTTTGACTACCTCAGCGACTTCCACCAGGGAAATTGACGACAATCCCCCATCATCCTCCAGCTCTGCCTCTACCACCGCTCTATTTACCCACACTACCCGTTTGGGCTTACCAGGTCTGTCCAGAGTCTTCCCCCACCCCCTGACCCAACTCACCACCAGATGGTGATCAGTTGACAGCTCTGCCCCTCTCTTCACCCAAGTGTCCAAAACATACGGCCTCAGATCAGATAAAACGATTATAAAATCGATCATTGACCTTTGGCCTAGGGTGCTCTGTACCACGTACACTTATGAGCATCCCTATGTTCAAACATGGTGTTTGTTATGGACAATCCATGACTAGCACAGAAGTCCAACAACAGACAACCACTCTGGTTAAGATCAGAGTTCCTCCCAATCATGCCTCTCCAAGTATCTCCATCATCACCCACGTGTGCGTTGAAATCCCCCAGCAGAACTATGGAGTCCCCTACTGGAGCACCATACAGGACTCCATTCAAGGTCTCCAAGAAGGCCGAATACTCCGAACTCTTGTTTGGTGCATATGCACAAACAACAGTCAGAGTTTTCCTCCCATCACCCGCAGGCGTAGGGAGGCGACCCTCTCGTCCACCGGGGTAAACTCCAACGCAGCGGCGCTCAGCCGGGAACTTGTGAGTATCCCCACACCCGCCCGGCGCCTCACACCCTGGGCAACTCCAGAGTAGGACAGAGTCCAACCCCTATCCAGGAGTACGGTTCCAGAACCGAGACTGCGCGTAGAGGTAAGCCCCACCAGATCTAACTGGTAGCGCTCCACCTCCCGCACAAGTTCCTCCTTCCCACAGAGAGGTGACATTCCACGTCCCCAGAGCCAGCCTCTGCCGCCCGGGTCTGGTCACTCATCAGACTCCATTTAGATAAACAATACTCTTAGCGTGTGTAGAGTCAGCATGTAAATGGGTGAATGTGGACTGTGTTTACATGATAAAATTACTCTTTATTTAAATGGAGTCTGGTGGTTTTTGGCGACAGCAATTTTAGTTTCATGTTAAACAAAAAGGATCTTACTAAAAAAAAGCTCTGTAGGGATCCTTTTCATAATGTTGTCAGACACTTAGAATAATAGTCTGAGCACGTCAGTGGTAAAACCATAGATATAGAACAATTTAATATCTATGGGTCAAACAGCCCTGTTAGTGGACACAAATTGAAAATGCACAGTTGGCCTTTAACGTTATATTACAGCTTGTTTCAGCACAGCCAAATGTAGTCACTTAGACACAAAAACATGGGAAGATATGCTCCAGGTTTAAAAAGAAAAAAGATACCCTATAAAGACATATTGTTAGAGCAACACTACATCACTGTAGCATGTTTTTTCAAAATGATAACTGAATGGCTGAACAGGTGACCATGTCCAGCTACTCTGCTGTCAGCTGATCTACCTGTAACATTTTTTTTCAGGGCTACAAGAATACCAAGCTGCTCTAAAGATTTCCCCTCACAACGAAGTGCTGCAGGCAGACACACAGAGAATCAAAGACATTATTCAAGGCACTAACCATGATGAAATGTAGTGTACATATTATGTATGGCTGTTTTAGTCTTTGTGTTATTTGTCTATTCAATGATTTAATAAATGACACCAGAGATCCAAAGGCTATGTAACCATATTTAAAATACTATGTTTAATCCCTGCTCTAGCTTTTGTGATTCAGACTTCAAACCTGCGGCTTTATTGGACATGGAAAAGTTATGTCAGCGACAGCCCGGAAAAATTATATAAAAGTGTTGAAGTGTGTTTTACTGACAAATATAATGTAGAGCAGAGATCTGATTCAAGCTGATAGAAGAGCAACTTTGACTGAAATAACCACTCATTACAACCGAGGTATGCAGCAAAGCATTTGTGAAGCCACAACACGCACAACCTTGAGGCAGATGGGCTACAACAGTAGAAGACCCCACCGGGTACCACTCATCTCCACTACAAATAGGAAAAAGAGGCCAGTTGAAGACTGGAAAAATGTTGCCTGGTCTGATGAGTCTCGATTTCTGTTGAGACATTCAGATGGTAGAGTCAGAATTTGAATAAACAGAATGAGAACATGGATCCATCATGCCTTGTTACTACGGTAGGCCCCTTAGTGCCAATTGGGCATTGTTTAAATGCCACGGCCTACCTGAGCATTGTTTCTGACCATATCCATCCCTTTATGGCCACCATGGACCCATCCTCTGATGGCTACTTCCAGCAGGATAATGCACCATGTCACAAAGCTCGAATCAGTTCAAATTGGTTTCTTGAACATGACAATGAGTTCACTGGACTAAAATGGCCCCCACAGTCACCAGATCTCAACCCAATAGAGCATCTTTGGGATGTGGTGGAAACGGAGCTTCGTGCCCTGGATGTGCTTCCCACAAATCTCCATCAACTGCAAGATGCTATCCTATCAATATGGGCCAACATTTCTAAAGAATGCTTTCAGCACCTTGTTGAATCAATGCCACGTAGAATTAAGGCAGTTCTGAAGGTGAAAGGGGGTCAAACACAGTATTAGTATGGTGTTCCTAATAATCCTATAGGTGAGTGTATGTAACAATAAAACATTATTTATAAACTCATGGCAACAATTATTAGATTATTTTAATATCTTTGTATTCTATGCACTAAAAATGTATGTATAAAGGCTTTAGGCCGCCCACGTGTGATTGTAGGCTCAGTTTTAAATGCAACTTCCTTTTAAACAATAGGGGTCCCTGATCCGTCTCTGTTTCAGTTAAGGGGTCCTTGGCTTAAAAAATGTTGAAGATCCCTGATGTAGAGTGCATGGAAGACACTTAATTAGTGTTCGCACACCGCCCTCTTGTGGTCCAATGTTGCAGCTCCTAAAATGAAATACAGATGTTTGGATGTGTGTCACCATGTAAATTAATTAATTTACAAAGAAATATTACACACACATATATATATATACACACACATTGCGGCTTTTTTAGTATCTGTATGAAAATTTACACTGACTCACAGTTGGCGGAAGTAGTTAACTTAAAACTTTATAGTGTAACTTTTGATTTTAATAAAGGTCCATTACATTCAAGCCATTGCCAAATGAGTTGCTACAAAGCTAATTAAAGGTGCCCTGCCACAAAAAACATTTTACATGCATTTTTTAAATATTTTAGGTCAATATGTGTTTGTGTTATGCTGTGAATGTGAACATGAACTGCTACCTCCTCTGTCAGCTCTAACCACTGAAAATAAATAAGTGGAGAAATCAGGCCAATTACAAAAGCTGGTCAGTCTGACGTCATGTTGCCTGAGCTCATTACTATTCATGAGCTCGCTCAGTCGCGCTGGGTAAAGGACGCTGATAGCCAGGCCCTCATTGGCTAGCTGTTAGCCAATCAGAATCAAGCAGCTTAGCTCGTTGAATATTAATGAGAACTGGCACAAATGGAGCTGAGTCTTCCTGCAGGCTTTCTATACCACGCTAGAATGGTTTGAAACATGTTAGAGTCCATGGTAGAACTTCAGACTTTGCCACAAAGTAATGGAATACATGTGGCAGGGCACCTTTAAGACTATCAGCTCCACACAACTCTTTTTGTATTTCTCGGTATGGCTCTGTTAAGAAAATGGTGGCGTTCTGTGATTTTCCTGCACAGAAACTCAAGTGAAAATAATTACTTCTTCAGAAAAGTCCATCAGTTATAAAAAGGGGTCTGTCTACATCATGGAGGGTGAGTCAAACTATCACCAATCGAAAAGAAACTGCTGAGTTCAATGATGCGTAACACAAGACACTACCTTCAATGAGTCACCAGTTATGAAGGGGATGTGGTTTAATAATAGGGGGTGGGACAAACCATAAAAATTGTGATAACTCACACAAGGGTCTGCCATAAATGGTTCAAATGTTTTGAAAAGGGGCTTGGCTTAAGCAGGGGGCAGGTTAAAGTATATGGGGCGGCTCAGTATCACATGTAGACCACACATTATAAGAATTAGAACTAGAATATCTTTATTGTCTTTGTAACAGATACAACGAAATTTAGTGCTGTCCTTGTCAGTGCCAAAAATCTATGAGGTAATATATACCTAAATAAATATATAATTGCTACTACTACTTTTGCTACTACTGCATACATTTACTGTACATACATTTTTTTAGCATACTAAAATGCTAAAAACACATGGGAGACACTCATACGGACATCCACAATTAAAAATTGCACATTGCTCTATTGAGGTAGATCAGTGGTGGGAACTACACTCACCTAAAGGATTATTAGGAACACCTGTTCAATTTCTCATTAATGCAATTATCTAATCAACCAATCACATGGCAGTTGCTTCAATGCATTTAGGGGTGTGGTCCTGGTCAAGACAATCTCCTGAACTCCAAACTGAATGTCAGAATGGGAAAAAAAGGTGATTTAAGCAACTTTGACTGAAATAACCACTCGTTACAACCAAGGTATGCAGCAAAGCATTTGTGAAGCCATAACACGCACAACCTTGAGGCGGATGGGCTACAACAGCAGAAGACCCCACCAGGTACCACTCATCTCCACTACAAATAGGAAAAAGAGGCTACAATTTGCAAGAGCTCACCAAAATTGGACAGTTGAAGACTGGAAAAATGTTGCCTGGTCTAATGAATCTCGATTTCTGTTGAGACATGAATCATACAAATACCCGGGCTGTGGCTGGACAGCAAACTGGACTGGACAACACACGCCAGCCACCTGTACAGGAAGACACAGATACTGTGTCTGTGTACTTCCTGAGGAGACTGCGGTCCTGTTTTACCAGTCTATGGTCACCAGTGTCCTCTTCTACACTGTGGTGTGCTGGGGGGGCAGCATATCGAAGAAGGACACCCACAGGCTGGATAAACTGATCAGGCGGGCCGGCTCTGTGGTTGGCATGAAGCTGGACTCACTGGTGACGGTGGCAGAGAGGACGACACTGGTCAAACTGCTGGACATTACTGACAATGCCAGCCACCCCCTGCACACCGTCATCAGCACCCAGAGGAGCCTGTTCAGTGGAAGGCTGCTCCTTCCCAAGTGTCGGACCAACAGACTCAAGGACTCCTTTGTCCCTCATGCCATCAGGCTATACAACTCCTCACTAGGGGGGAGGAGGTAATAGGGCAGAGCGGACAATACCATACAATACAATACAATACCATACCATACCATACCATACCTACATACATACATACATACATATACATACATACATACATGCACACCTGGACTTAAATTCACACCTGGTCACTTTATCACTTTATCACTTTAATACTGGATTCAACACTGACACTTTAATAATAATTTATGGTCTTTTCTTTGTTTATTTGACGAATGTTCTTATAGTTGTTGTTATTATTATTATTATTGTTATTTTGTTGTCTTTATACTGTCTTTTTTATCTATTTTTTATTTATTTTTTCGGGCTAAAACTGCTGCTGGAATTTTCAATTTCCTCGCAGGAGTCATCCCAAAAGGATTAATAAAGAGAAGTCTAAGTCTAAGTTTAAGTCTACTGTGCAGGCTGGTGGTGGTGGTGTAATGGTGTGGGGGATGTTTTCTTGGCACACTTTATGCCCCTTAGTGCCAATTGGGCCTGGTTTAAATGCCACGGCCTACCTGAGCATTGTTTCTGACCATGTCCATCCCTTTATGGCCACCATGTACCCATCCTCTGATGGCTACTTCCAGCAGGATAATGCACCATGTCACAAAGCTTGAATCATTTCTAATTGGTTTCTTGAACATGACAATGAGTTCACTGTACTAAAATGGCCCCCACAGTCACCAGATCTCAACCCAATAGAGCATCTTTGGGATGTGGTGGACCGGGAGCTTCGTGCCCTGGATGTGCATCCCACAAATCTCCATCAACTGCCAGATGCTATCCTATCAATATGGGCCAACATTTCTAAAGAATGCTTTCAGCACCTTGTTGAATCAATGCCACGTAGAATTAAGGCAGTTCTGAAGGCGAAAGGGGGCTTTTTTGAGGCAGCGGGAGCTGTGAAGTTCTTCCAGGGAGAGGACAGGGAAGCCAATGACTTTCTGTGCTGTTCTCATGACCCTCTGGAGCTTTTTCCTCTGTGCCACAGTGCAGCTTGAAAACCACACACAGAGACAGTATGACATGATGCTCTTAACTGAGCAGCGATAGAAGGACACCAGCAGTTTTTTGGGGATGTTGTTTCTCCTGAGAACTCTCAGGAAGTAGAGACTCTACTGCTGGGCCTTCTTCAGCTCAGTGGTGTGGGCGCCCCAGGTCAGGTCCTCCATGATGTTACATTTCATGTAAATTGGATAATGTTTGTCATATAAGGCTGATTTCCTGTTGGCAGTGAAGGGGCGCTATGACCAAAAGTCAATTTTGGCCTATAAATGTCTTCAGGCCTGGACCCTTGGCAATCATGAGAAATTCATATTTTAAACCCTTAAAATACCAGACTTGATGCAACCGCCAATTCTGGTGAGTTTTTCAGTATGTTAAGCCCCTTAAAAGGCGATTCATTTGCCGGGAAAAGAAAGAAGAATTCCTTCAGTCTCAATAGGGTCTTCGCTGCTGTCGGCACTCAGGCCCTGATTAGTAGGCTTTGATAAATATTCTTGTGCGCAGCTTCACTTAACCTGGTGGAAGGTAAAGTGTCTTGTTCACGCTGTGGTGGGAGGTAAATAAGTAAATTTACTCAAGTGCTCTACCTAATTTTAGGTACTTTACTTCACTACATGTCGGAGGGAAAATTGATTGATTGATTTCATTTTATTTGAAAATAAAATTTGAAACAGTACTCTGTGTCATACATTAAAATATATAAATAGTCAGCGATGACACATAATGCTCATAGACTTATTTCCATTGTGGTCCCTAAGGGCAGGGGGGAAAGGACAACTGGCAGCAGATCACACATCAATCATTCATCATACTTAAAACAAATTCATCCATGTTATACAAAAAATAGGCAAGAACTATGATTGGCACCTAAGTCTTACTTTCAAACCTTGTTTAAAACTGCTTATGCTTCGGACTGTCTTGAGTGTACCAGGTAACCAATTCCAAAGGGTAGTTCCAGCATAAAGAAAAGACTATTTGCCCAGATTAGTCTTAGATCTGGGGGTACAAAATCGGTTGAGCTACCCTTAGTGGAGTACCTGTGAACTTCATTTACTCTATTACTGTAAAATAATTTCTAAAATATTTGGGAACATCTCTATAAACAATTTTATTTGCCACCTAGCTGCATCTGAGACACTTGATCCTCAACTGTCTACGATCCCACCCCTTCAAAGCGGGAAGTTGTACTCCTCTACTTTTATATGACAGCTATAGTAACTAGTAACTTTTCAGATTAAGGTTTTACTAAAAACCTACAATACAATACATTGTTAAAGACTAAATCAAAAGCTGTGGTTTGTACTGGGCATCTCGTCATGTTTCAGATGTGTGTGAATTGCTGCAGTTGAACCCTCTGATTTCCCATCAGATAGTTTCATTTAAAAAAATCTGCCTGAAGAAATCAAATGATCCAACATTTCATCAAAAAGCAAAGTAGGAAGGTAGTCCAAAAATTGATCAATTTGAGAAGCAAAACTTTGTTTTTTCTCACAATTAGTCTGGTGACCCTTTGGAGGGGCACTGCCCTTAGATTGGGAACCACAGGACTAAACTATACTACAACGTAATTTAGTTCAAACATGCTTCACTTCAAGCTACAACACTGAAATGCTGCTTTCACATTATTGCCTCAGTATTAAAAATGTATTAATATTGCATATAAATATATTAGTCACAGACTTATATATTACTTATATTATACTTAATATCAAAAATATTATTATAAAATATTATATATTAGTACTCTTCCTTTGGATACTTTTTTATATATTGCTAATAATATTCTGTGATTTTACGAAAGCATGATTTTGAATGCAGGACTTTAACTCGTCCAGTTCTTACAGTAATAGAGTATTTTTTACACTAATGTATTGGCACTTTTTCCTAAGTAAAGGATCTGATTACTTCTTCCACCAAAGGCACATCTGTGTTTGTTGTTGAGGGACAGAAGATGAATGTCAACAGATCTAGACACACGTTAGTGTTACCTTATCTCTCTAATAAGAGGCTTTTATTAAGTTAACAGACTGACCACTCACTACCCATCCTCACTCCAACCCACTAACTCAGTAACGCAGTATTTTATGACACTGATTTCAGATTGAAGGGATTTGGAAATTGCTGCTTTTCTTTGTAAACAGACTTACTGTGAAGGACCTTTTTTGTTTTGAATCTGAAGTGCTAATTGAGGTCAACTGATCAGACCACACAGTGGGTCAGGAGGACCCAGTGCTGATGGGGTGTCAGTCTCCAGATGATTCTGGAAAAGTGGAGGTTTTGTGCTTTATTCTAACCCAACGGCTCTGTTATTAGCGACTGGTTCAAACATGCTGTCCCAGCCTTTTTGAATTCCTTTAGCATGACATTATACAGACTCATAACACAATGCAGGTTATGCAACAGAGTATACTAGCTTTAGTATAAATGTGGGTCCACAGAAAAGATTTTTTGTAGTCCACTGATCTAAGCAGATCAGAGCGCCAATCCGCACAAACATTTGAGTGTGAATGTGAAGTAGCACTTGAAGACCTCGACCGCACACCATGCAGTCTGTCAGCGGACACAATTGAAATCTGTAAACACCATGCAAAGCCGCTTTTCTTATTTTTTCTTCTACCAATTCTTTTGTTTTGTTTTTTGCTAATCTCCTAATCAAATGTGCCAAGAGCGTTCCAAAGAATTACGAATAGTTGAAATTCAGCGTCAAAAGAATGGCATCATTTAGATGCTTTGATTTGTAGTGGAGTTGCATTGTGGCAGGGCAGTTTGAGTGAATGATGGTCAGTGAATGACTTCTCCAAGCGTTTGAAAAGATAAACACATCATAGTTGAGCGACAGAGTTGAAGTGTTATTATAAAAGATTATTGAAAGTCTTTGAAATGGAGCCAATGGCGATGCATGCTAGGAATTCACTGGACGACTTAGTTGTGGTGTGAAAAGTAGAACATTTTGGTTACATTTTATACTGATCGGTATCTAAAGCAGGAGGCATATATATATATATATATATATATATATATATATATATATATATATATATATATCATATTCAATTTGTGTTTCTGCATATTTTACCCCATTACTGTCAACCATTTCAATAGCACGTTGTAGGTGTTGTTTCAGTGTACTAGCAGTATCTCATATCAAATTGAAATGGATAGTGCATTGATATTGTTGAAGATTGTTAATGATTAAATGTCTGCATCTTCGAGCCATCAATTTTTTTGTTTTTTAATCTGTTTCTTGGGCAGAACTTATTTTTGAGTGGACCACTGTATTGTGTATTTTTTTACATGATACAACTATTAAAGCTGTTAATTTTTTACGTTAACAATTTATCAAATATCTAAGACAAAAGTGTACTCAAAGTAACGAACCCCCAGAGAATTATCAGTAGACTTTGCAGTATCCCTCAGATCTACAAAGCGTTTTAACACCTTTCAGCTCATCTATATTAGTTGATGTTGGATGGCTCATCAGGATGGGGAAATCAACTCGCCAGTTTCCTGCTGACTCTGTTAGCCTAGTTTTTAAATGTTAACATCAGATTAACCACAGAAGAAAAGGTGATGATGTCTATCAGCTACAACCTATGGCTACGATCCCAACTACATGGACAAGCAAGACCATCTCTGTGTCCATCTCCATAACTACATCAGAGAGGGCCACTTCTTTCCTGCTGGCCAGTGTGCAGGGCGTCAGATGTGAGCTGGTGGCTCCCTGCCGCCGCGCCTGCGTCAGTTTCAGCATGAGCTTGGCTGAGACTTGGCTGGAACCTGGAGTGCTGGTGCAATTCCAGCGGGTGACAAATCACAAGACCTGATGGGATTACATTTTACTGGAATTGTACCTAGTACAATTTTATGTGACAAGGGCGGAAGGTTGATGGTTCAATCCCTGGCCCTGCAGTCTTTGGGCAAGACACTGAACCCTGATTTGCTCCCAATGCTGCACCATCAGAGTGTGAATATGTGTGAATGCTTTTCTGAAGAGCATTTGGCAGCTTTTATGGCAGCCTCGGCCATTTGATTGATTGTAAACTACCTGTCTAGCAACAACCAGCAGACAGAAAGTAGGTATCTGGCAGCTAAAGAACCAGATCATTTTGTGGAGACCAAAACAGAACCAAAAGCAAAGTGAATATTGGATTCATCAGGTCAGCTAAAATGTTACTGAATCACCTATACCTTGATAATTGTAGGATATACTTTTTTTATATATTAACATTCAGTTGTGAAAGAGTACAAAACCTAGCTGAATATGACTGTAGTGTTATACATTTTAGGTAGTCTTTATTTGGGTGTTTTCAGTGGTTATTTACATAATTGTCAATGTTGTCAATTGTAAAGTATACTATCTGGGTGGCCAGGTTGGCTCATTTGGTAGAGCAGGCGCACATATTAATGGAGGTTTATGCCTCGACGCAGTGGGCCGTTTTTTTATTTTTGTCTTTAGTATACATGTTGAAAATCAAAATAGACAAATTTGAAAAAAAGCAGTCGTAAATCTAGTTCTTCAAATAGAACAACATAATCAAATAAAACATAATTTCCCAACAACCCAATTTTGGCTAGTGAAAATGCTGAGTGGCTAGTGACTTTAGAAAGCCACTAGCCACAGTGGCTGGTAAGCAAAAAAAGCTAGTGTCAAGCCCTGGATTTCAGTGTTAAAATATCAAATATATTCTATAGTCTAGCAAATAAAACTAATGTTGGATATATAGTATTTACTATGTGTTTAGTAGTACAAATAATCTTACTAGTCATCATATTGACCCTCAGTGTTCATGGTATGTTGATTTAGAGACATATATTTAAAGGGGATCTGTGTGTCAATAGGGGTGTGTGTTTCTGCATGTGCCCGTGTGTGTGCGTGTTAGTGTGTGTGTGTGTGTGTGGGGGTCTCAGGCTGACTCCCACATATTGTTGTATGTGCTCTGCTTGATTGGCAGGTGGTCGGCCCTGTTGGCTGGGTGCTGGACCTGACTGACCAGTATCATATGGAGGTCTTTATCCCTGCACGCTGAGCAGGACACACACTGCTGCTTCTGGACACTACTCTTTGACCCATTTAACACACTTCAACAAAGGCAGTTGACCCCCATGTATATGTTTCTGCACCATACAACAGCTTGGAATTTAACCAGCTCCTGGGGCCCAGAGTTAGGGACAGTTGGCCTCTACATTGTGGTTGCATTAGTTCATATACAAAGAAGGAGAAATATGATTTAATTTGAACAAATTGTTCCCCATGAATACAATACAACAGAACTACTAAAACTATTATTTTTTGTGGCTGTTATTGCCACTCTTCATTCTAACCCCAAGTCTGGGTCTGTCCGAGGTTTCTGCCTAAAAGGAAGTTTTTCCTCGCCACTGTCGCACTGTTGCTTGCTCTGGAGGGAACTACTAGAACTGTTGGGTCCTTGTAAATTCTGGAGTGTGGTCTAGACCTACTCTATCTGTAAAGTGTCTCGAGATAACTCTTGTTATGAATTGATACTATAAATAAAATTGAATTGAATAAGGAACACAAGGAAGATTCACAATTTAACTTGCATCTCATTGTGTCCACCATAGTAACTCTGTGGTCCAGGGTGTGGTTTGTCTATCCTACAACAAACAATAAAATAGTAAAATAACATTTCCCTGATTACAATTGATTACTATTTTATTTAAGATTTTTTTTGTTTTGTTTTTGTCAGATCAGGTCAGTGTAGTTATTTTTATGTTAATGAGAGTGCTGAGAGCTGAAACTGAACCAAAACAATCAATTTGCAACCAAAGAGTTGCAAGATGCTAAAATGCTCCAAAGAGCTAATGAGAACTACAGTCAGGTGAAAAATCTCTGTGAGTCACCTTACACATACTCATGTGTCACATGGTTCATATAAGTTCAATTGATTACTGTAACATTCATTTTTATAAAAATCTATTGAGTGAACATTATTATTTTATCTCGTTTTTGGTATTTCTTAGTATAAGAAATTCAAATTGACTGGTAAAGACAAGGGCTGCACAATATAAGGAAAATATCTGATTGTGGTTATTTTGACTGATATTGCTATATAATTCACGATATTTGTAGGCTGGAACGTCTCTGGAGCACCACAATACTTCATTCAGAATAGTTTAACATATTTTGCACCCTGCGATTTGGATATTGCACCAGTCCATATTGCGATTTAAATAAAAATTGTGATTAATTGTGCAACCCTAGTAAGGATGTATTTTACAAAGCTATTATTGGGAGTGTCTTAAGGATAGAATAAATCTTTATATTATGAATTTCTGTCTATATTTTCCAATAACACATCTTGCCATCACCCACAATGAAGAAACAGTTCAAATTTGTCATCCTTTTTGAAAACAACAATGTTGAGCCACAGTTTCTATGACTTGCTGCAATAAGTCATAGAAAGCTAAATCTACTCAGTGACCTTAACGTTGCCACAGAAGATGCAGATATTATTTTTTAAGTATCAATGTGAAAAACAATTGCACAAGTTCCCCACAGATTTGGACCATCCTCCCTCCGTCCTCTTTCCTCTTCCCTCCCTTTCTGCTCAGCTGAATAAGCACTAAAGGTAAATTAGATCATAATGACCCTGCACCATCCACACAAAACCTGATTAGACATGCAACCCTCTGCCTAATGAGCTGAAAAACTGTGTGTGTGTGTGTGTGTGTGTGTGTGTGTGTGTGTGTGTGTGTGTGTGTGTGTGTGTGTGTGTGAAATGTCTGTATTTTGTTCCTTTCGTCACAGCTCTGTGTGGTATCGCCTAACACACACAGAAACTAGTAACCGTGTAAACACACATATCAGAAACCATGTGTTGTTGCATGTAAGTCATCTACATGCATGCCACTAAAGAGCAGACAACATCAAAACCAGCTGACAGAACTACGATAGCTAACTTCATGGCTAAGCCGTCATATCCAGGGCCTGAAGTTAACTTTTTTGGATTTAAAAATCCACCTGCCATGGTCACTTTTTACCAGCCACTTTTTTGCCTCATTAAGGAGAAAAACAGGAATTGCTGCGTCTCTATGATCCTATCCTGTCTTATTCATGGGGGGTAGTACCTATTGGACTTTGACTTATCATTGCACCTACAATAATGTAGCTGTCCTCAATTTAGGTCATTCTGTACATCTCATCTATGGTTTTTCCTGCATCCACCGTGTGTGTGTTTCTGTGTGTGTGCATGCGCCAGTCACGGGGGGAATGGAGCAGCCCTGGTTATATAATATCATATTTACACATCCAGCGAAGCACAAAGCAACATTAGCATTCACTTAGAGTTCTGTTTGTGCACCTGATTAATGTGAGTTCAATGTTCACTCTTCTTATAGCTCTAGTTTCATCTCATATCTGGATCTTTAACTGCTACATGCTCCACTTTCTTCAGTCACTAACTTTTTCTTGACAGGCAGTGTACGGTGGCTTATCATTTGAAATAGGGTTGATGAGATCTGTGAAAGTGACACATATGCCAAATGTGCTGTCAAACCTGTAAAACAAAAATAATGTGCTAAAAGTTCAAAGCAGAGCTGCAAAGTTGGATGTTAATTGTCTGACCAAAGACAAGACCAAGACCAACTGCGTGGAGGAGGGGTGGGAGGGGTGCGCAATCCCAGAAGGCTTGTGTCAGGTGTTGTTGTCATTACTTAGAATTCGCACTACAGCTTTAAATCAAACGTTTTAGCTAGCTACAGTACAGGCAATTTGTTAGCATTTCAGCCCTAAGTTGCATATCATCCCATTAATGCATGTTACTAACTCCACTTCTTTCCTTTGCCGTAGTCTTGTGCTCTCTCGCCCCTCTCCTCTCTCCTCCTATTGCTTCCTGCAAGGGTTTCTGGCTCTGGAGCTGTGGAGTCTGGATCTGTGGTTGGAGTCACCTGCTGCCTCCATGTTCCTGCTCGACATCCTCTGCTACAATTCTCCATGTCTCTGTCTGCCTCTTCTCTGTCTCTCTCTCTCTCTCTCTCTCTCTCTCTCTCTCTCTCTCTCTCTCTGTCTCTTTATCTCACCCCCAACCGGTCAAAGCAGATAACAGCCCAACCTGAGCCATGGTTCTGCTCAAGGTTTCTGCCTTTTAAAAGGAAGTTTTTCCTTGCCTCTGTCGCCTAGTGCTTGCTCTTGGTGGGAATTGTTGGGTTTCTGTAAATAACATCACAGAGTACGGTCTAGACCTGCTCTTTTATGAAAAGCGCAATGAGATAATTGTTGTTGTGATTTGGCACTATATAAATAAAATCGAATTGAGTTGAAATTGAATATTGTGGCGCAGATTGAGTTCCCCTCTGGTGGGCGTGGTTCTCAGTATGATGCGATGCGCTCTGTCTCTAAGTACGCTGACTGGCTGCATCATACTGTAGAAGCCTTCCGGTTGGACCATCAGGGCAAAAGTTATTACTATCAGAAGGAAAAACCATATGTTGGTGTTTGAAATGTTTATTTTTGCATCTACCAGTAAACAACTATCCTCTCCCAAAAAGCCCTCCCAAAAGTAATTTGTACAAGCAGCGAAATAACGTCTGATTTTAACCCAAACCACCATCTTTTTCCAAACTTCACAAAGTAGTGTTTGTGCCTAAACTTAACCAAACTGTAACCATTTCACAAGGCTGTTTAAAATCGCAACTTTTACATTTAAAACCGAGACCGACGTTCTCTGGTTTAGAGATGAGGTCGTATTTCCTTTTTATGAAACGCTCCTATGATGTCGTAACCTATATTGTCGTATGTTTTGGAGGATTTGTTGACCATGAAAGATACATTTGGTTTTTTTTGGAATTTCTCTATAAATCCTTTGGGAACTGTAGCCCCCATGGACGTGACCTTTGCTCTCTGTATTGTTTGTTGCTTAGTTGTTGTTGAAAATGGAAGCTTATTTTGTAACATTAGCTTATTTGATTATTTGGTTTTAATTCACTATGGAAATCTATTTACGCCATATTTTTTCCTTTCCTTCCCTCTTCTTTCTCCCTTTTCAGCCCTCTTCCTGTCTTTCCTCTCTGCTCCTCCTCCCTCCTCCCCTCTGCCTTTCCTCAGCGATAATGAACTGCCTGTCTTGCCCATATGAGTCTGTTCAGAGAGTTTGTGAATGATAGACTAACCCCTTTCTAAATTATAGACTCCTAGGGGTCACCTTCTATCCCCAGGGGCCCATTGTGATTGCCCCACTCACAGCCTCTCTCAGCTGCACTTGACAGCCCATTGGTATAGTGTGTGTGTGTGTGTGTGTGTGTGTGTGTGTCCTGTGTTTCCTCTCAGGTAGAAGAAGCCTGCAGATCACTCCCTGCCCTCCAGCATGCCTCACTGCCTCTTTTATTGAGTCTCTCTCTCTGACTGAAAGGAGCCTGGATACTTAAATCCAACGGCTACCCACTCCCACCAACTTCCCTTCTCAACACATTTTCCAGGGAAGTGAGCAGCACAGTCACACAGAGACAGACAGGGAGATACTGGAAGAGAAAGAGAAAAACAGAGTGAGTATGCAATAAAAGTATGCAATTCAATAAACATTTAAATATATCCTTATAGGAATACAAACAGGTAAACATACTAAAGATAACACATGAAATAGCTGCAAAGCAATTGCAGAAATGTACACTGATACATTTTAAATACATACTTTTGTAAATTAAAATTTGTTCCATTTGATCAAATACCACTTCTTTAAATTACCAGTAGCAGTAGGAGTAAAAAAACAGAAACTTATGTTGAACATACAGCATATCAGATCATACTTCAATTGGTTCATGAGAACAGGGGAAATAGAGAGCAGAGCAAACAATTCAATTCCAATTCTCAAAGCACATAAATAAATGTCAATAAAAGTCCCTACGCTAAAGGAGATGTTTAGCATGAATAACAAACGCCAAAGGACGCCAAGAGTCCCGACACCAAGCATTACGCGATGGGGGGCAAATGTGTCGGATGTCTATAGTGTGTTTGTTCAGAAAACTGCATGTCAGACACTGCTTGTCCAAGACAATAAGTGGACCATGATATAGTCACATCCTCTACACCTCAATGGTGTTGATACAGCCAGATAAAGAGAAGAAAGAAGTAGGAGACATCTTGTATCTAGCATTTAAAATTATTTATATATTTGCGTCCTGGATTTTTAACTGCGAAAGACGAAGATGTCATTTAAAGCACCAGCTTCTCACACATAACCTCCATTGTCAGTGGTTCAGTTAGGGACACAACAGGCACGAATAGTGTAGAGAGAGTGGGTGGCCTTTGTAATGGAGTTTTAAGCTGGAGATATTAGCAGAGACTTAATAACTAAATGTTACATGCCAATTTCTGCATGTCATTCCCCGTCACTTTTCAAATTAAGAGTGTGTTAGCAAAGCCCAACAAACAGTCTTTCTCCTCCTACTCTAAAAAAAGGTAAGAAAAGGGGTGAAGATGGAAGGAAAGGACACAGAAAATTTGAGGGATTTAAGGAGACAGGAAAGGAGTGGTTTGGATAAGAAAGGAGAGAAAAGCCAAGACAAAAGTACTTGTAAATGTTTTCACTTACCTTTCACATTTAAGCAATGCATTATACTACTTTAAATGAGCAGGGTCTAATTTAAAAAGGCAGATTTACTCAGACTACGCTTTTTTTAGGCGACCTCTCAGCACTTCTTTATTCTGCAACCATTTCTCCTTAACAAACCTTCCATGGGCTTATAATCAGGAGTTAATTAATCTTTTTATTATCCATGAAGGAGTTAATTGATTAACGAGACATGTTAATGGCTTTATCTGTAAACAGCCTCTCATTTGCTTTCAGTATCCTCCTCTTCAACTCCTCTCTCGCCCCTCTCCCATTATAACCCAGACGAGTTTTTCAACACATTAAGCTCTGAACTCTCAGAAAGAAAGAAAAGGCTTGTTTAAAATTTCTCAGGGCGTTTTAATTAAAACTCAAGAAAGGTGCCTGGCTACTTATTGCTGGCTCTCTCTTTCTACCTTTCACATCTCTTTACTTTGGTCTTACCCCACTTACACTGCCCATACTCCTTCTCTTGATCCACTTCTCCCGTCATCCTTTCTTCAGAATGGCAGAAGGAATGGCCCTGTCCCTCCTTCAGGGATCCCTTGTGGCCTGACAGCTCTCACAATAAGAGCCATTAAATACAATGAGAGAGAAAGACGGTGCTCTAATTTAAATCCCCTCCTCCTCTGCCTCTTTACATCATTATGGTATTAGTCGTGAGCAAGACAGAGACACTGATAGAGAAGGGTGAGAAGAGAAAGAGACGGATGAATGTGAGACTTCAAAGTCCTGCTGCAGAGGCAGCACTTGAGGGAAATAATCAGCCAGGCACTCTGTTGGCTAAGGCTTGTATGTATAGAGCTCTGTGTGGCTTAGCAGGGCTTCTGTGGCCGTATATAAAAACCTTCATCAAACTACAGTCAAGCGGTGAACAAAAAGGGAAAGTGAAATAAGGTGATGCTGGTTTCATTGCAGGTTTTACAGTGTTAAGTAAAATCTTCCTACATTGCAATGGAATGTTTCAGCTTTTACATAACAAAGAAATAGTAGTTGCACAATGTGAGGTATTTTATTTTTTTGTATCACTTTTCCACTTTTAATGATATATATCATCAATGTTTCTTAACAAATTAACAGAGGTGCATCACATTCATCAATGAAAAAAGAAATGCCAACCTTATCTCTTAATTAGGCTATGTCTTACTTCAGGTGTTACAGGTGTTACAGCCATCAGATTTATGGAAGCTATTTTGAAATTTTAACATCGCCACTGTTTTTATCATACTATATTGCAAGCATATTTTGATAGCGGTTAGCACAGTTCAAATCCCTTCATTATAAGCCTTGTTTAACCAAACCTATTCTGTGATTGGCACACAGGGGGGATCACTCATCAAAAATGTTGGGACTTACTTCATCAGTGAGCATATTTGTAATTTTCTGTGTGTCTGTGTATAATGTGAAAAAATACAACCTTTTTTGTATAAATATCATAATGATAATAGTTAAAATTACGTGAAAATACATAGTTTTTAGTCAAATAACATCAAATTGTCTTGGGGGAGGACAATCTCTGTGAACATACGGCCCTCCCTCTTTCACAACCACAGGACCTAAAAGCCCTCAAGAAAACTGTCTATATCCATGACGTTCCACTTCTGGGATTGCTCCGTTGCCGAAATTCCGCCAGATTCCATTTTCTTCCGCTTTCTTTGTGTTGTAATTTTAAACTCTGGTGGATTTATGAGGAATATGGGTAACTGCTCCTCAGATCTCTGCAGGGTAAATCCAGACAGCGAGTTTTCTGTTGCACAACTAAAACAATTTTTGAACGAGCACATGTTCCACCCAAAGAAGTTCCATCCCGAGGCTATGTTGCAGCGGCGCCGTGGCTGTCCTCACGCTTAGCACCGCTTAGCAAGACAATTGTTATTGGTTTAAAGAAATGCCAATAAACCAGAGCACGTTTTCCTCCCATCTCAGAATGCTGTGTGGACTATCCAGACCCTCCTCTGCAGCACTGTGGAGGAAGGTCTGGCAAAGCGCCACTAGCTCATTAAAGATAGCAAGAGCAGAGCTTCCACGTTTGGTTGTGATTGACAAAGAAAACAGCAGGAGTGCTGTTGGGAAATATTAATTCATTAAAATGGCAATGCAAATGATACAAGAAAGCCCATAAATAATACCCAAGGTATCAAAAGTGGTATCTATCAATATTTTTCAAGGTGTTGTATTAAAGTTAGAAATTCCAGTATTGCAACAACACTATACCAAACGTGGTGGTAGTTATGATGACATAAAAATTCTATCCACATTAATCAGTGACAATAACATATCCAACTGTCTCGAAATAAGGAGGAAATAAAAGTGAATCAAATCAGGTAGAGCCATCATGTTTGATCAAGTATTGATGATTGATAACCCTTTTAACCTTTTCTCATAATTATGAGAGCCGCATCTTAAAATTTTAAGATCTTTTCTCAAAGTACATCTTATAATCATAAGATACCTAAATCATTATTACAAGATAAGGCTTTTTTGTGTGAATGCTATACCATAGGTTCATGTTATATACCAAAATGAATTATTTTAACATGGAGTCACATTTAATGTAGTCGGTTTTCTGATAGTTCATGTTTTTTTCCCATAACTTCAGCTGATACAAAGTGGTTGCTGAAATATTCAACAATGTGTAGTAGTGCTAACCTTGCTAATAGGAGTTGAGTGAAGTGGTTGACAAATGAGTCTGAAACTGGACTTTGCTGAAACGTGCTGTGGATTAGACTTTAGATGTTTAACAAAACTCGCTTTATATGGGCTCCTCTGTCCTGGGGGAAATGGAGATGAGGGAATTACGTCAAAATGCAATTGGTCACGTAGGATTGCCCTTCATTTCCTTCTCTATTTTACGATGAGAAAAGCAACACTTATCTTAGCACAAAAAGATGTTGATGGGTGGGTGGATGGATGGATGGATGGATTGGAGGGAGGGAAGAAGGAGGGGTAGGGGGTTCTTAAGTATATGATGGGAATTATAATTTGAGGAGAATGCTATCAGACATATGGCCAAGTGTAGAGGCTGGCCAGGCTAGAGGGCTTTGCATGATCTTCACTCTATTACAGGGATTAGAAATGTAGGGAGGGCAGGCCACACACACAAAACACACACTACTTTCTCTCTCTCTCTCTCGCTCTCCCTCTCTTTTGCACACACACATACACACAATCAGGGATTGGTGGTGATTTATTTATTTATTTATTAATTTACTAAAATGAAGATGTAACTATGTCAGAGATTTAGCTCCATAAAAGTTGATTCAAGTGACCCTTGACTTTTGGATTTCCACTGGCCATGACCCCCAGTCAGTCAGTTATTACAGTCAAAAAAATAAATGTACTGACCGTCTCCACTTCCTGGCGCTGCCATCTTGTAACTTTGGAGTCTGCACAATCTCTCCTATACACCCACGAGTTGATCATAGCTGTCAATCATGGCGTTTCACCCTGTTTTTATAGCATCAAATAACTAATACAAAACTGAAAATGACCACTAGAACAAAACATCAGCAATATCAGAACTAACTATAATGCCAGAAAAGATCTTCAGGAAAAAACTATTTAAAGTGAACTTTGATGTTTTTAGTTTGGCCCATGTCCCATACGTTAACATGGACGGGGCGGGATTTATAAACTATACTGCAGCCAACTACCAGTGGCATTCAAGATCTTTGGACTTTACCAAAACATTCTTTTCCCACCAAAATGTCTGTGTTTATACAGTTTTTTTAAACACAGGTAAACTAAAGCTATAAATAGTTTTAGCTTATCTTAGCTTTCCCATGCCAGTAGATGAGTTTTTTTTCCGGTGTGTCATGTTCAACATCACAAACGTGATGGAAAGTGTTAACTTTTCCGATACAGTGCACATAACTGCAAACTCTGCTGTACATTCCCTTGATATCTTTGCTAAACTCTCCTCCATTCAAACCAATCGCTGTGGTTAGTGGGAAAGGAGTACTAAACAGTCTATGCTGGTACAGACAGCACAATGTGCTGCAGTAACACCTGCATTCACAGCAACAGTCGGTAAAGATAAACAACTTTTTCATTAAAAACAGCTTTTGGTTCTCATTTCCTGCTAATTTCATTTTTAGTCAGGAGGAAACAAACAAATAATAGTAAAGCTTGATACTGAAAGCATTGACATGTTGCACTTGACTTTGACAAGCATTGGAGCATAGAAGCACCTGGACCGGAGAGGCAGGGATTTACACACAAGCTTCTCTCTCCTTTCTCAAGACAGACCCCCATGAAATCACCCTTTAACTAAGGGATCACTCACTGTGTGTGTGTGTGTGTGTGTGTGTGTGTGTGTGTGTGTGTGTGTGTGTGTGTGTGTGTGTGTGTGTGTGTGTGTGTCTGTGTTCATGCTGGTAATGCCCATGGTAAATTGATGCCATTACTGTCTGGTTGTGAAAAGGCAGAACTAAAGACCATTCCTGTGTCCCACCACTCGCTGTTTACTTTCCAACAGCTGTGTGTGTGTGTGTGTGTGTGTGTGTGTGTGTGTGTGTGTGTGTGTGTGTGTGTGTGTGTGTGTGTGTGTGAGAGAGAATGAATGAGGAGTGTGAGTGGCACGTGAACAGATCTAGACACCATATTGATTTGCATGAGTTGACACATTTTTCTTTCTTTCTTTCTTTGTTTTCATTCTTTTTCTTTCCTTTTTTCTTTCTTACCTTCTTTTTCTTTCTATGTTCTATGTCTTTCTACCCCCCTTCTGTCTCTCTCCTGGGTCCCAGACCTAGCCATGTATGACAGATATGGTTGATTGTGAGTAGATCAGAGCAGATCATTGAGGTGAATGGCTTCAGTGGAACCTCTCATTCAGCTCAGAGACGAAGCTTTCAAAAGAGCCTTGATATGGAAGAAACAGGGATATCCTCCCGGCTGTTCCTTTATTTCTGTGTGTGTGTGTGTGTGTGTGTGTGTGTGTGTGTGTGTGTGTGTGTGTGTGTGTGTGTGTGTGTGTGTGTGTGTGTGTGTGTGTGTGTGCACGTGCACAGGTTTTTTTTGCGTGGGCTGCTGACTTTAGTCCATGTGAAATTATCAAACAAAGCTGAAATAGGAAGTAGAATGAATAGCACTCACGCTGGGCACCATGACTATAATCTGGTGTGTGGCGTGTCTCCGTGCACATTTCTTGTACGAGAAAGAATGGCTTGACAAAGTTTTGAAACAGGAAATGAAAATGTTTTCTTCAGTTTTCCTTTTTTGAATTTCTCTTTAATGATAATGGACACGATACTCTGCTTGTACTTTCAATGGTGATTTTCTGTGAGGCTGTCAGTCTGCTTGTCACATGAAAAGTGTTTGTTTTTCTCAGAATGGATATTTAAATGAGTCATTTGAGCCATTTGAATATCTTAACTGTGAAAAATGCACGTTAAATTCTGCCCACAACAAGACCCTGTGGTCTTTTCCCCCAGGAATGCACTCCAGCTGCTAGAAAATTGTTGATAAGAAAGAAAGAATTATAAAATCAAACAAACAAAAAAATTAAAACTGGATCAAAACTTGTTGTTGTTGTAAACAAGTACTTTATATATATATATATATATATATATATATATATATATATATATATATATATATATACACTATACTGTGCAAAAGTCTTAGGCAGGTGCAAAAGTCAGGTGTGAAGAAATGCTGGAAACTGAGAATTCTTTCAAAAATATAAATAACGATTGTTTATTTTTATCAATTTACAAAATACAAAGTGAGCAAACAAAAGAAAAATCTAATGCACATCAATATTTAGTGTTTCTGGCTGCCCAGATAGCTCAGTTGGTAGAGTGGGTGCCCATATATAGAGGTATATTCCTTAAAGGCAGCAGGCCGGGGTTCAACTCCATCTTGTGGTCCTTTGATGCATGTCGTTCCCATTTCATCTCTTCTGCTGTCCTATCAAAATAAAGACTGAAAATGCCCCAAAAAATTTATCTTCAAAAATCCTACCCTTCCTGCCATTTGCCTTCAAACCAGGATCAATTCTTATAGGTACACTGGCAAAAAGTCGGGCAACGTTGAGGATCGTAGACGCAGTGGTTGGCCAAGAGAACTTAGTGCAGCAGATAAAAAACGCATCAGGCTTATTTCCCTTCAAAATCGGAAGATGTCCAGCAGTGGCATCAGCTCAGAACTGGCGGAAACCAGTGGGACCCAGGTAAACCCATCTACTGTCCGGAGAAGTCTGGCCAGAAGTGGTCTTCATGGAAGAGTTGCAGCTAAAAATCCATATCTCCAACATGGAAACAAGGCCAAGCGACCCAACTATGCACGAAAACATAGTCGGAGGTATGGCTTTTTGGCTGCAACTCCATCCTCAACGTTTTGCAAGTGTACCTATAATTGAAATTGGTTTGAAGGTAGTAACACCAAATTTTGATGTAATTTAGATTTTTCTTCTTATTTATATTTTTTAAAGCATTCTTAGTCTACAGCATTTTCTCACACCTGCCTAAGACTTTTGCACAGTACTGTATATACAGTATATATATATATGATTACTTCTTGGGCATCATAGGTCTTCATTTACAGGACAGCTGATACGGTCATGAAAGGGAAGAAAGAGCAGGAATGGCATGCAGCAAAGGGCCACAGGCTGGAGTCGAACCCGTGGCTGCTTCGTCTGTATATGGATGCACACTCTACCAGGTGAGTTACCCAGGCGCCACCCCAACATATTCTAATTCTGTGGGAGACACTATGTACTGTGAAACAATCCAATTGCCCGCAGTGTAGCTTAATAGTCCCAAATTTAATTCATTGTTTAGAACACCAACTAGCGCTAGCACTATGCTAACAGAAAGAACGAATACAATTGCGTTGGAACCGGAAGATCAAAAGTGGGCAGGGCAGCATAAGGTGAATAGGTAGGGCCTGTGCGTTTCCTGCTTTGAAAAGTCAAAATGTCTGCTGTGAAAAGACCTGTTGATCCATTTCACAGGAAGCTCTTTTTAAGTTGATTTTATAGCGAGCATCTCCATTGCATTTTTCATTTCCTGAAAAACAACAGTTTTTCACCCCCTTTTGAGTGAATTATGTAGGCTACAGTATAGGAAAATGGACCTATGCATATTACTGTGTTTTATTTACAATGTTCTATTTAATATTTTTAAAAGAAAATGTCATGAAATGCTAACTATTACCTTTTAATGATTCTTTAAATGGTTCAAATATGCATTATGCACTTTCCAACACATATACTGTATGTTAACAAAACAGTACTAAAACGCATTAAAGCTATTGACTATATCATAGTATTTTGTTTTGAAATGCCAATTATCTGTTGACTTTACTGTAAAACATGAAAAAATTCACATTTTACTGACAGTCTCACTTGACCTACAAACACAAGAGTTATAGGTCATATAACGTTCAGTTTCACTCCACTTGATTTACATTACACACTTTTTTTTTATATTTCTCAACTCAAGAGATAGAGATAACATCTATCTTACCCTCAACAGAAACCAACCCCGCTGGAAATGTGACAGATAGATTTGTATTTATTTATATTCCCCAAAGTAGAGCTCCTGCCAGTCAGATTATATGAGCATCAGATCTCTGACTGGGTTGGATCTGACTGGATTAGCCATTTCCTGCCCCGACACAATAGAGTCCACCAGGAAACCAGATCAAACCACACACAAGCATATACATTTGTGGAGTGTGCATATCAGATGTGCGTGTGTGTGCGTGCAGCGAGCAAAGAGCCAGGCTAAAGGGCCGAAAGCCAGCAAAGAACAAAAAGAGAGAAGCAGCAGGAAGCTGACTAGTCACTTTATCCCTCTTCCCTCTATCCCTCTCTCTTTCTCTCTCTCCCGCTTGGGCAGACGGCGGGATCAAGGGGAGAAAGTTGAAGTTAAAATCAAAGGTTGAACTAGGGATTATTCCTGAGTGGAGAAAGGTGGGGGGTAGAAGGCGGTTCAGGTTTAAAGAGAACCATATAGGTAGAGGGGATGATTTTCAATGATTAAGATTAGATTGTCTGTCAATGTGTGTATGGCCCGAAAACAGAAGTGACAAGTAACCATTACCTTACGTTAAATCAATATAATCAAAGCATATCAATGAGCAGTAATATAACCGGACTAAAGCAGGAACCACTGATCAGTGATTACAATAAAAGGACTTAAAGGAACACAGACACCAATCAATCAATCAGACTTATAAATAGGTGATCTATTTATTTGTTTTGTTTATTATCTATTCTTCATGTATTGTGCTTTGCCAGTTTTACCTACTGACCACTGTTGGTCATGTATGTCAGTATGTGGTATATTGTCTTGTGTTACTGGGTATGTAAACTGTACACGCACTGATGTTCTGCACAAATGTAGTTCCTAACGAATTAATGAAGTTCATTGAGTTGAATTAAATTGAATTAAAACCCTTTCGATCCTCCTTGGTAATTATAATTTCTATTTTTGGCACATGTGTTGAAAAACTTCAAACCTATTGTCAAGAATAAAAACATAAAACAAAATTTTTATTTTTATTACTTTGGGTCAAGGAAGAGATATGTAAATGTGCTGTATTTATATAGCGCTTTTCTAGTCTTAACGACTACTTAAAGCGCTTTTACATCATACAGGATACATTCACCATTCACACACTGTGTGCCACCTGCTCATCAGATAAACATGCACACACATTCACACTCCGATGCGCAGCTCGGGTTTCAGTGTCTTGCCCAAGGGCACTTCAACATGAGACTGCAAGGCCAGGGCCACCAACCTTCCAATTGGGAGGCAACCCCTCTACCGCTGAGCCACAGCCGCCTGTCTTGTCTAATGGGTTTAAAATCTAATGCACTGTACAGTAGAGGATCTTTTTTGTTGCAGTGAATCTTTGAGCAAAAGATTGGAGTTTGGAGATCCAAAAAGTGGAGTCTGACCTCGTAATGTTTTTTCCAAAGACACTGGCTTATAAACATAATAAGTGATCCATAATTTTTGTATTAAAAAAACAGGAGTTAGGTAGTGTGGTATCAGTTAGGGGTGCTGCGATCCCTATTGTAATCGTTCACATTGTTATTATTTTTATGGTGGGGCAATTTTCAGGAATGGTCCAGTTCCTTGCAGGGACCTTGGTAGTCTATATCCTCGACGTTCCACTTCTGGGATTGCTCCGTTGCTGCCGAAAAATCCGCCAGATTATACTCATTTACGCAGGATATCCGATGCCTTGGGCTTAAAACTCCAGTGGATTGATGAGGACGTTTTGTTAAAACGTCAAGAACCCTTCAGCCTCAGAACATACTAGAGTCAATTCATTTGATTCATAAACTTTTATCATTTATTTGTCATTATTATTTCTAGATATGTTATTGCTTTTCCTTTCATCGTATGCTTGTTGGATAGCTTGTGATGGGTAATAATGTATGTATAAGTTTTAATAATTTCATTAGCTTTGGGAGGCAAATATTTGGTTGTTTTAAATTAGGTCTGTCAATCTATTAAAATATTGAATTGCCATTAATCGCATGATTGTCCATGCTAAACAGCCCAATAATCGCAAATTAGTCACACTATTTAGTTTTTATCTGTTCTGAATGTGCTTTAAAAGGGATATTTTTCAAGTTTTCAGGAAGAACTCTGGTGGTAACTCAATTAACATTGTCAGTACATGCAAATAACTTTAGTCTTGTTGAGAAAACCATCTGGAAGGGCTTTGAAACTCAACTTGGGGGGGGCACCAGTTACGCTGACAAAGGTGTAACGTTACAAATGGCTGCTGTTCTGTATCGGGTGCCTGGGTCTGTTTCCCGACTCCGTAAACTTTCAGTAAACTGCCGTCCTTAGCACCTGAGTTAAGTGCTGACCGTGTTGGTTGCTAGCTAGTTGCGGGGTGACTGGGGATGTGTCCCCGGGGCTGTAATGATAGTGGATGGTTGCTAGCCGGCTGGGGGCTGACTGTGGATGTGTCCCCGGGGCTGTAATGATAGTGGATGGTTGCTAGCTGGCAGGGGGCTGACTGTGGATGTGTCCCCGGGGCTGTAATGATAGTGGATGGTTGCTAGCTGGCAGGGGGCAGACTGTGGATGTGTCCCCGGGGCTGTAATGATAGTGGATGGTTGCTAGCCGGCTGGGGGCTGACTGTGGATGTGTCCCTGGGGCTGTAATGATAGTGGATGGTTGCTAGCTGTCTGGGGGCTGACTGTGGATGTGTCCCCGGGGCTGTAATGATAGTGGATTGTTGCTAGCTGGCTGGGGGCTGACTGTGGATGTGTCCCCGGGGCTGTAATGATAGTGGATTGTTGCTAGCCGGCTGGGGGCTGACTGTGTATGTGTCCCCGGGGCTGTAATGATAGTGGATTGTTGCTAGCTGGGTGGGGGCTGACTGGATGTGTCCACGGGGCTGTAATGATAGTGGGTTGTTGCTAGCTGGCTGAGGGCTGACTGTGGATGTGTCCCCGGGGCTGTAATGATAGTGGATTGTTGCTAGCTGCCTGGGGGCTGACTGTGGATGTGTCCACGGGGCTGTAATGATAGTGGATTGTTGCTAGCTGGCTGGGGGCTGACTGTGGATGTGTCCACGGGGCTGTAATGATAGTGGATTGTTGCTAGCCGGCTGGGGGCTGACTGTGGATGTGTCCACGGGGCTGTAATGATAGTGGATTGTTGCTAGCCGGCTGGGGGCTGACTGTGGATGTGTCCCCGGGGCTGTAATGATAGTGGATGGTTGCTAGCCGGCTGGGGGCTGACTGTGGATGTGTCCCCGGGGCTGTAATGATAGTGGATGGTTGCTAGCTGTCTGGGGGCTGACTGTGGATGTGTCCCCGGGGCTGTAATGATAGTGGATTGTTGCTAGCCGGCTGGGGGCTGACTGTGTATGTGTCCCCGGGGCTGTAATGATAGTGGATTGTTGCTAGCTGGCTGTGGGCTGACTGTGGATGTGTCCACGGGGCTGTAATGATAGTGGATTGTTGCTAGCTGGCTGGGGGTTGACTGGATGTGTCCACGGGGCTGTAATGATAGTGGATTGTTGCTAGCTGGCTGAGGGTTGACTGTGGATGTGTCCCCGGGGCTGTAATGATAGTGGATTGTTGCTAGCTGTCTGGGGGCTGACTGTGGATGTGTCCACGGGGCTGTAATGATAGTGGATTGTTGCTAGCTGGCTGGGGGCTGACTGTGGATGTGTCCACGGGGCTGTAATGATAGTGGATTGTTGCTAGCTGGCTGGGAGCTGACTGTGGATGTGTCCACGGGGCTGTAATGATAGTGGATGGTTGCTAGCTGGCTGGGAGCTGACTGTGGATGTGTCCACGGGGCTGTAATGATAGTGGATGGTTGCTAGCTGGCTGGGGGCTGACTGTGGATGTGTCCCCGGGGCTGTAATGATAGTGGATGGTTGCTAGCTGGCTGGGGGCTGACTGTGGATGTGTCCCCGGGGCTGTAATGATAGTGGATGGTTGCTAGCTGGCTGGGAGCTGACTGTGGATGTATCCCCGGGGCTGTAATGATAGTGGATGGTTGCTAGCTGGCTGGGAGCTGACTGTGGATGTGTCCACGGGGCTGTAATGATAGTGGATGGTTGCTAGCTGGCTGGGGGCTGACTGTGGATGTGTCCACGGGGCTGTAATGATAGTGGATTGTTGCTAGCTGGCTGGGAGCTGACTGTGGATGTGTCCACGGGGCTGTAATGATAGTGGATGGTTGCTAGCTGGCTGGGGGCTGACTGTGGATGTGTCTCCGGGGCTGTAATGATAGTGGATTGTTGCTAGCTGGCTGGGGGCTGACTGTGGATGTGTCCCCGGGGCTGTAATGATAGTGGATGGTTGCTAGCTGGCTGGGGGCTGACTGTGGATGTGTCCACGGGGCCAACAGAAGCCTTGCAACGCCGGGTGAGTGAGCCAGACAGACAGGGGTTTGCTAGCTAGCTAAATTACCAATTAGATTAGTCGTCTATCAATGCAGTTAACATTACTGATGAATTTGTGATAGCCCAGAGTTGTTAACCGTGGTCAAAACAATCATACCAAAAATTACTGAACGTGTTGAACAAAGTTGTAGTCTTATGTTACCCACCAAGAATTAGCTAACGATATAGACCTAGCATTAGCATTGGCTACTTGTCAACCAGCACCTTTACAGCAGGCACCAAAGGACTTTTCCTCTTCGGTGCCCCTACAGGTGTTGGATCAGTCAACATTGAAATTAATCAATATAAATAAATAAGGTCTCTGTTGTATTACTGTGTTGCAAAGTGGGATGTAATCAATGAAAAAACGAGTCCATGTGGCAGAAAAAGGTTGTATTACGTTTACTGACTATAACTCTCCTATATACTGTAAATATATATATCGAATTGCCTAAAATATATAATTCACCTATATATATATACACATATAGGTGAATTATATATTTTAGGCAATTCGATGTTCAATGTGGGGGTGAGAGAGAGAGAGAGAGAGAGAGAGAGAGTCATAAAACCTTTAACCCCTCTAGTTGCTCTAAAAGTGTCATCTTGACATCTTGCATTAATTTTGATGACTGCACAATTTTTTTGTGATACTTTCCATTTATTATTTATTATTTATTTAATTATTTAATAATTATTTAATTATGATGTTATTTTTGGTCTATGTAAGAATTAATTTTTTAGTCTCTGTTCTGTAACCACTTTTTAAATTAATGCATTTTCAATGAAAGCTAATGAACATAGAACTGGCATTTGGAATTTGAAAATCTGTTGCCAAATTTGTAAATGTGAAAGGGATTATTTTCATTATATTAATATTATTAGTCTTATTATAAGGAGTGTTTCTGTGGCAAAATAGTTTTGTTCAATGTGGCAATCTAACAATGGGGAGTTGTAACTGTGTCATGCTGTGTAGAAATGCCATTACATAAATGATTTGAAACTGTAGATAAACAGCAGTACGCATGAGTGTACTGCTACAGAATCTCTCTGTCTGCTGATCCGTGTGAGAACGCTTGTCCCTCAGCATATGCATATATAAGCCTACAATACACTTTCAATTACAACACTGTTCCTGTTCTCTCCATCTCCCCCACACCCCCCACAGACACACACAGGGACATTGAAAAGGCAGAGTCCCTTTTTCCCAGTTATGCAAATAACATCAGCCCTTAAAACGGTTTGAGTGAGAATTAAACGTGAATTAAATGAGGCTTGGCCCTTTTCTCTCTATTCTATCTGAATAAGGCAAAGTCCCGTCACCATGGGAGATCCCCACGCCGTTGCCATGCCTGCTATGGGATTGACAAGACGAGAAGTGACATAAATACCGTGGCCGGCGTTCAATCCAATTATGTGGCGTGGCCCGCCTCAATACCTGTAAGCCATGCAGTGCTGCGCTGGCGTTCTTGTATTCAGCCCGCCTCAGAAATAAGACTGGTCGTATTCATCTTTAAGCCTAGCGCTAACCTTGGTCTCTTCACCTCAGTTAGCTCTGAGTCTCTGCCCTCAACCCTACGCTCAACCCATCAGCCTGGTTTAATACAGGCCTTTAGACAAGGTGCTTCCCCAGGCTCTCTAAATATCCCTAAAACAAAATCCCCTCTGAACTATTCAAAGGCCCCAAGCTAGCAGTGGAGATGAATAGCTATTGATATAATAATATACACACAGCACTAAGACAGGAAGTATATGTGTAAAGAAGTTCTGGGTGATGTTTCTGTGGGCAACTGAAGTTTCTGCTAAATCAATACACAGAGACGACCCCAATAAATCAAGTTTGGGCCCATTAGGAAGGATTAAAGTTTTTGATGAACTTGTATTGCATTATTTAACAATTTATGTTTAATGTAATGGTGGGATGGAACACAGTATTTATTTATTTAGTGTATTTTGAACTGGAATAACTACTATATCCAGAGCCATCTATTTCTTATTGTCTAGTGACAATCATCAAGACTACTGGAACTCCACCTGGTCTTTACCGAAAGGTAAAGTCCTGATGCCACCTCTGAGTTTGCCGCTGTTCAACTAGCTTCTGTGACTTGATGAAGTCTCTTATTGATAGTTTCTTTCAGCAGTCTTTCTGAAATGTGAACATATGAGGACTGTGTTTAACTGCTCCTCAGATCTCTGCAGGGTAAATCCAGACAGCTAGCTAGATCTATCCAATTGGAGTTTTCGGTTGCACGACTAAAACAACTTTTGAACATACACATACAACCAAATCAAGTTCCTTCCCGAGGTGGCAGCGGCATCAGGGCTCCGTGCGACGCTTAGCACCGCCCATGACAATTGTGATTGGTTTAAAAAAATGCCAATAAACCAGAGCACATGCTGTGGGGACTAGCCAGACCCTCCCAATTCAGAGTTATTGCACATGTTATGTTTTCCAGCTTCTTGTCATTTATTGTGCATGTTACCTTATATTTACCAGTTGTTATTTTACTTAATAAAATTCAAATATGTCATGCATGGGATTGGTACCATAAGGGTTTCACCAAAATCTAAATGTCAGTAACATTGGCTTGCTGCCGTAAACCCTACTTTAGCTGCTAGTGTAGGCAAACACTAGCTAGTCTGCGAACAGTCATGAATATTTGCACGCCTTCAAGTTTGGTAGCAAATCTATGCATGATTCCATAGTAAACCAGAGTTATTGCATTATGTTTTCCAGATTCTTATCATTTATTGTAAATGCTACCTTATATTTACCAGTTTTCAGCTCTGTTTTGCATATTCTAAGCTAGCTGTAAACCCTTCCCAGTGTTAGCAAACGCTAGCTAGTCTGTTAATATGAATATTTGCAAGCCTCCAAGCACAGACGTCACACTTTAAATCCTACCTGTTGCCTTTCCCCATCCACTTATTTAACTGCTGTTGCATCTTTTGACATGCCATTTCAGACAGCTTTTTTGCTTCATCCATCTTTTTCCATAGACAACAACTCACTACTGGTATCTGCTCGCTCAGTGTTCACGGCGCCGAGGCTCCCTCTTCTATGTCAAAATTCTATGATGGAATCTTATGAGATAGGGCGCCTTCTCTAGCCTGTTACTCCTCTAAAATTTTATATAACATTCAGTAAATGCAGAAAATTTTGAAACGGCAGCTACATAGCTACATATAGAAAATACCAAAATACCATAATTTTTGTGCCACTGAATGTTTATATTCAGTTAACGGTTAAACAGTTAATCATTAACATCCATAACTGTATATATATATATATATATATAAATGTTTCTTAAGCTTTATTGGACAGTTAGTAATCTATATATATATATATATATATATATATATATATATATATATATATATATATATATATATATATATATATATATATATATAGATTGTGTTTAATTTAAAAATGTACACAACTGTGTTCTGTGACAACATAGATCGTATGGTATAGATGTGTATTAGGTGTTAATTAGGAATCAATAGTAATCAATGCTAGCCTATATCTTTTACAAATGTATGCCATATCAACATAAATACATAGTAATAGATTTAAACCTGTAATGTAACAATATTCACAGTTTTTTAGCTCTGTTTTTGGTCTCTTCTAACTCCTAAGGGAAAGATCTTGCTTTTCATCCATTAAATGCTTAACCATGTTCATAATCTAGTCTCTAACTTCCCCTGCCTGCCGTTTGGTCCGGAGCAGAACACAGCAATGAGCTGAAACTCACTTTAAAGCTCCGGAAAGCCGAGGGGTGTTGCAGATTCAGATGTAAATTATTTGTAGGACTGCTTTCACATTGACACATTGTTATCACATTGTCATGTGATACAGTGTTATTTTGTGAGTCATTGGTAAAGTTCTGGCTAAATTTGTATTTATATTTGTGCAATTATTAACTGTGGTTCACACTATAGTTTCCTCCAGTTCAAAGACGATGCTTAGTCCAAAACACACGAATAAACAGAAGTGAACTGAAGCAACAGGTTGGTGTAAGCACTGGGTCACTTTCTCCTTCCCCACACCCCTGACAAACGCCAAAATTTAAACTGGACTTGACAACCAAATCGGTCCCCCTCCCCTCTTCCCCGGTAGTGCTTGGCTTGTGTTTGGGCCCCAGAGCCCATTTTAACCACAGGCATTTACAAGCTCCCTTCTAAACAACCTGCCAGGTGCTTTAAGCCTCCCGCTGAAGGGCCGCAGAACGTTATGAGAATCCAATAAGATTAGAGCAGAATGGGCAGTGAATAGAAGAATGAAAGCTCTTATAATGGGAAAGATTGTTAGCACAGCGATGTGTTGCACTGAGCTCCCATGACCAATCGACAACTAATGAGCATTCAGTGAGCGTGCTCTATGTCACAAGTGTCCCAAGGCTGTGATGGGGGACACTACGGCGAGCAATTTCTCATATTTGTCAGCAACATGGGCTTATCGCTTCGGTCAAGTTTTACTTTTATTGTACAGTATGAATTCAAAATGTTGAGGATGTTCTCATACTCTCACACTGCTTGACCTTTATTAAGAACTGGTTGTAAGATTGTTAATACAATTGTAATCCCACATCCAGCCAGTGCCAGTCATTATAGACTAAACTTATCAGGCATAAGTGATGCATCATAGATTCGGCGGCTGTATGCAGTTAACAGAAGTGAGTATTAGGATGATCACTATCACCATGGTAAATTACAAATCTAAGAGTCTACAACTAGTAGTACTGTGAGGCTGTGCTTTGAGCTAAATGCTAAAGTCAGCATGCTAACAGGACCAAAATGACAATATTAACATGCCGTTGTTGAGCAGGTATGTTGTTTATACAACATTTGTCATCTTAGTTGAGCTTTTTCAAGATTGCAATGCTGTAAAATAATTATGCTAAATTACTGGGGGTGTCACGCTTCCAATTTTCCATCAAAACAAGCTTTTGTTTTCAATTATCAAAATCAAAAGCAGAATTGTCAATTCCCCAGTATTTTTTTCTCTCATAACCCCAACCTACTACTTGCGCACATCCAAAGAAAGGAAAAACAACACACATAGCGTAGCTCACCGGCTGGTAGCATGCAGCTAAAGACACAGGGTACTGTTAGCTTACCAGTAGCCAGAAGCTGCACCGCTAACAATGGAGATGATGGAAAATCCACTTGTCCGCTAGCGTGGCAACATTTTGCCTTTCCCGTTTCTCTATATGTAAACAAACAACCAATAAGAAAGCTTGTGGGCTCCAGCAGGACTTCATGGTGCATTCAGGTGCTACTTACTGTGCTTTCCATTGCACCTTGTAGGCTCTGAGAAACTCAAACTGTTGCAAAGAACCTTTCTGCCTTCCAGTGGCTCTTGTTGTGGCGTTGCTGTCACTGCTGAGAAAAAAATTTTCAATTGAAAAGTGACACTTAACTTCAAATCGAATCATGGATTTGGAGAATCATGACCTAATTCTAAATTATCATTATTTCAGAAGCATTCAACCTCATGGTGTGGTGCTAGAAGAAAATTTAGAGGATGACCAAAGTCATAAGGATTCATTATCTGATAACCATTTATGTTTGCACCCAATTTTGGGACAATACGTCAATCCCGTTGATTTTGACCTGCTGGTGGCGCTAGAGGAAAATACAAGGGATTGCCAGATTCATTAGAATTCATGTGGTGTCTAAGACATAAACTTAATATATAATGCCATCATCTCATTCCTTATCTTATTTCAGCTAATCCAGCCACCTTTTCTGTCCCCTTGTTTTCACTTTATAGCCTTGCTTTGGTCTCTACCAACGTCTAAGAAAAAATATCAGGCTTGTATCATGTTATGTACAGTGGGTTTGATCAGAGGTTTCTGGCTGAAAACAGCTGCCTTCTGCTGCTGAAAATGAGGTTGATAAGAACATTGAATCATAAGGGCTGTAAAACCAAAACAATAACTTGAAAGACACTGAGGGTAAATGCAGAGTTGGTGTTAATTCTCTCTGGGCTCATTAATAGAGTGATATCATCTTTCACATAGTTTCATTCATTGTTAATATACTGTAAATATTGGCAGAAAGAGCACTTTTAAAACAATCAATTTACTTTCAATGAGTTTACCTTATAGTAAACGTCTTGAAATCAACAAATCCCTTTCTTAATATTCTTAATCCGTTTAACATCCATAGTATTTGGAAACATAAAAAATAGCATATTAAAAGAATTGTTGAAAAATATGATACAAATTCTAATAAAAACTTCATAAGCTATATTTACAGTTTTATCTACAGTGAGTCTAAATGTAAAATTTTCCAAGTTGTCATTCAGTAGGCATTGTTCTGCATTTTCTTTTCCAGTGTGTAAAAAGTACATTGAGGGAACAGGTGCATTGAAGGAGGGTGACTCTTTCTCTCTCTCTCTCTCTCTCTCTCTCTCTCTCTCTCTCTCTCTCTCTCTCTCTCGCTCTCTCTCTCTCTCTAAGGAGCTTTTATCCCAGGGCTTGTGTCTTTCTCTCCCTCGACAGAGTGAGGTGATGTTTAATGGAAAGTTAATATGGCTTTAATGCTTGTCGCCGCACTTCGACACCGAAGGCCCCGCTAATCCACTCTGTTCCACACTGCCTGGAAACAGATGCTCCGGCCCGAGGACCAGGGAGAGAGACAGACAGAGAGAGTGAGCGAGTGGGCTCAGAAACAAGTGAGACAGAGTGCAGTGGGAAGAAAGTAGAGTATTGAAACAGATTACAATATTTCCACAGTGACATATCACCTGTTCACAAGCTTGTGTCACTCTAATATGCTGGCTTTTTTAGAGCCAATATTGTTTCAATTCCTCCGTCCACCCACTCAGACGCTGACAAACTGGACACATTATTGTTGAGCAATGGCAAAAGTGACATTTTCAATGTTTCAAAAAAAGACAATGGGTGTGATTATGCAACTTTAAGAATAAGCAACCTTCTGTCTCTTTAGATCATGTCCTACAAATAGTGAATTAATTTCTTTGTTTCAATATGAATGTATTTGTCTTTCTCTACACGCTTTTTTTATACAGTTGTCATGGCACATTGGATGTTTTTAGACATACTAGTCAGCTTTGGTTCCTATCAATTAGCTGCTTATACCATTATGGCATAATACAGTTAAAAATTTTTTTTTCAGATTTAGCTTCTTTATGAGCAATGTATCATAACAGATATTTTTCTGTCCCTACAACATCATGTTAAAATGTATTAAAAAAAATCCCTATTCATGTCAATTTGTCATCACAAGTTTGATCGTTTCATAAGCATGAATTGCTCATTTGTGCTAAAATTGTATTGGTTTTAAGCTAAATTGATTTATCAATTTAATAAGCATTAATATCACACCTGCTGCACTTTGTAATTATCAATTTTACCTCCCCAGAATAACTACTTGGTCCCTTGTGAGTAAAACAACAGTATTTTTCATTGGTTGCATGTCTAATGCTAACTGATAACTGTTAATCACATGTTATAGGTTTGGGAAAGAAAATGTGAAACAAACTTGATGAATTACTGTTTTATAAGACTACAAAATACAAAAAGCTTGCATTTATCTAACTCTGGCTGGAATCGGAATAATAACAGTACACATGCTAGAAATAATATAGGCTACACAACGTATTTTCAATGATTAAACAATAAATAAATATAGTAAAATGCTGCCTATTAATAATAACCCAATGCAGCTGAAACAATCTCAATTCTAATGATTTCTTTCAGCCCAGGTTTCACTATCTTTGTTCTTTAAAGATAGCATTAATTGGGAATATCATAATTACAGAAAATCCAAACTTTAACTTTGCTTGGTCATAGTGTTGATTATCAATAAGTAATAAATTATCCTTTTATTTAGTGCATTTTAATCTTAATGGGATATACTGGTATGTTGCCTATATAAAAGACAGAAGGAGAACAGCTTCTTGTGAAACTTTTATCATCATCATTTTGAAAATACTTTAAAGGATCCCAGTTATATTCATCAGTCCCATGCCTTCATTTGAAAGTGTTTGAAGTTCACATCTGTCGTCATTTTGTCAGCTTTGTTTGGTAATGTTCGTTAAGACTTAGGGCTTAGGGCTTAACTAGTTACTTCACCATAGACACAGCCTTAGTTGTTTTCCCCTCTTTGCATGTGTAATCAATTCAGCCAGTAAGGTGGGGAGGGTTGACGTTGTAAGACTTCAAGAGGCTAATAGCTTAAAAAATGAGTCTTAACTGGTGTTTAATTCACCAACAGCTGTTGTGCTGGTTAAGAATCGAGCAGCAGGCCGGTCTGTCTGTCGGACCAGGAGTAGAAATTAGTTCTGCTGATGCCCATATTCCCTCCCAGGGAACCATCTGCTCCACTTCAATACAATAGAGGGATTTTCTGACGGAATAAAATGCTTTGAACGAAACAATTTCTCTCTCTCCCTCTGGTTTTGGTTAAGGTGTCGTATTTCCCAGCGGGACTGCCACTCAGAAATCAGTTGCACATTTAATGACCTGTTTCTTTAGTTGAAGAGTGGATCATTTCATCATGATGCCTTCAAAATGATTAGTTTAGAAGACTATAACAAAATATCGGAATAATATACGGAACACCCTTTAACAGTTGACATGGGGGACTGTTTCTTTAACAGAGGTTCCAATGAAAATAAGTTGCTGTTGATTTTCATTTAATCGTAGTCAGTGCAGTGAGTTATATTCCACTCTGTTAAATAAGGTTGGAATGCCAATATCTTCAAAGCAGGACAAATAAAGACCCAAACTATGGAGGGTATGTAAGAAAGTGAGAAAACTTTTTTTTTGGTGACATTTCCCTTTAAAGAAGATATTGATAGGTCTGGCAGTGAGAATTGGCCTCCAAATGGCTTGGCCTTTCATATTCAAGTCAATTTTCAATTTAATTTGATTTTATACTGTCAAATCATTACAGAAGTTATCGCAGGGCACTTTACACATCTACAGGTCTAGAACACATTCTAATTTTTAGAGACCCAACAATACAACCAAGAGCTTGCATCAGGTTCGACAGAGACGAGGAAAAACGTCTTTTTAACAGTGCTCTTGGTGGGCCGCCATCTGCCGTTATCTTGTTGTTTCAAGTAATTGATACGTTATAGCTGCATTAGTTATTGTTCAACTGCAGCTCGAGGCAGATGTCTTTGATATGGTTACAGTATGGAGGCTACCGTGTAAACCTGTTTGCCAGGTATGGGAAGGGGAACAGTTTGCAGGTGCTGCAGATGCCATAAAGCAGGGGTATCAAACTAATTTTCACTAAGGGCCACACTGGAAAGGAGAATCACATCAAGGGCCAGACATGTAGACATAATATCTTTGGTTGAGTTACTGCGTGACGCATTTTATTTAATTGTTTTTGTTGCTTTTTTACAACTTTATTGTGGCTTTCTCAGAAGTTTTTGTCTCTTTTTAGTTTAATTTTTTAAGTTTTCTCTTTTTTTGACTTTTTTCACACTTCGGTTGACATAAAGCCCTACAAACGTCAACAAAGGGTTCCTCAGCCATCATAGATTTGATCAAATCAAGGAAAACGATGATTACATGTTTTACAACCTGTTTCACAGCCTAAACATGAAAACTCTGGTGTGTGGGAATTTCTGAATCTCAAAGTTGGCAAATCTGCCAGATTCTTCTCTGAGTGTCGTGTAATAATAGTTTCAAAACAGTTTTCTGTCTTTTTGGTTTGGCGAAGAACAAAGCGGGCCAAAACTTTTTGTGTACCTAAATTGATACGCGAGACAAATCAAATTCTGCATAGGGACCGGGTTTGGCTTCCGGGCCTCAAGTTTGACACATAAAGGCATAGATTTGCTATGTAACTTTTTTTTGGTACCATATGGTAGGCCTATGTTAGAACACAAATGACTGTGCTCATCTGGTTGTTACTTAGATGGAATTAAAATACCGAATGAACTTCTGAACAGAAAAGTTGGTCAGAAAACATTTGAGGTGTCAGAATCAGTTGTCTATAAATGCAGAGCAGAGTACAGCAGGTAAAGAGCCTCTACCTCATTGGAGGATAAATAAGAACAAGATAAGAACCCAGGTTCTGTAATAGGACTGTCTAAGAGATGCCAGTTAGTGCTATTATATGTTCACTTATTCCTGTACCTTCACTGCTCACTGAACATAACATAATGTCAGTGACACTGGAGAAAGAGTCTTGTTCCAGAGAAATACAAGTTATATGGAAGATGAACATAGAAGGGGAGAGCAGCACGTGCTCAAATGCCATTAGTCACAGGTCTTATCGGGCGCCCTGAGCTCGCGCCCCTCAAGTCTCTTCTGTTAAAAGCTTCTTTGTTCCTCTCTCACCTCTGTCTTTCTGAAGTCCATCCAACACAGTTCATGGCTGTCTGCGGTGTCAGAACACAACCACAGTGACAACCTGTTTATTTAAAAATTCCAATTGTCTATCATAGCAGCAAACTCAATCCATAAAAAAAACAGAGAAATTGCCACAAATGCTCAGGTTCCTCAGTAGGTTGATCATTTGGGAAGTCAAACTTCACAAAGTGAAAATAAATTTAAAAAGTCGCACATGCACAGCTGCATTTTTATTTTTTTCCAACATAGAAAGAGAAGTAAAGAAAAAAGTAATGTAAGTGTTAGTTCCAGCAAAAAGAGCGAAAGGTCAACAAAACATTTGCGTATTTGTGCAACCAGCCTGCTGCCATCATTTAGAATGACGATTTTCTCCATTTAGGCTAAGTGAGCATGGGACGTTCAATGTGTTCTGTGTTTCTGAACTTTGACTCGTTTAAACTCATTCGACTCAACAGGGGACATTCAGACGATCACTATGATCAAAGGCGACCAGAACAAAGCTGACTTTAAGTCTTTCTCCCTTTCAATGGTTTTAAGCAGAAAGGCACCTGTCTCTCAAACTTGTAGACTGAATGACAGGTAATTGATGAGGGATGATGACGCAATGCGGACATAGCAAGTCAGGATTCATGTGGAACTTCTCTCCAGGCTAATTGTCATTCTCATCCCCATTATACAAGCGACATGGACCTTTAATAGGCTATAGCCTAAACTATTGCCAGATCCCTCAATCGTGTCATTAAATTTGTCATTAGATCAAACAAGAGACTTTAATAAATGCAACATCCCCCGTTGTGGGACTAATAGAGGATTATTTCATTGGACTGCCTTAAAGCTCTTTTCGGCTTTGACTGACGAATGAAACAACGGACGAGGGGCGCTTCATGATTAACGGGATCAGATTTAATGAGTCTGTGTTAGGAAAGGGGGGTTATTATTATTATAATTATAATTATTATTATTATTATTATTATTAGGCCTATGGTATTTTTTTATATATTTGTCCAAAATAGCCTAAACCTAAAACTAAATTTAAAAAAGCGCACACGCACAGCTGCATTTTTGTTGTTTTTTCCAAATTCAATTTATTCAAGCATTTTATTCGAATGTTGGACCGCACATTTTGCGGGAGGCTATGCTGCTTTCATATGTGAATGAGCTCCATGTTGTCAACCGGCAGCGAGACAACACCACGCAGCTATCACAAATAATCTAATTCCTTTGTATCGGTTTTCAATGAACGCACCTTGACCACTACTTGCCCACTTGTTGATGCATCTCATTTTTGCAATGTGACATGTGCAGGCCCTATGAGCTGCTCGCAAACAATCACATAGTTAGAATAAAATTGGTTATTTTTGACTGAAGTCCAATCCCAGAAGAATCAGAGCACAGTTGATCAATCCCCTTGGCCTGGACTTAATGTTCAAAGAGATTCAGGCAGAGGGGCTGAGGGTTGAACTTGTGCGCGTGCACATGTGCATGTGCTTGAGTTGTGTGTAGGAGTGACTCCCTTGTATAAAACCTTTCCAAGAGGGCACAGAGACACATAAAGCGCAGAGCGAGTGTGTGTGTGTTGTTAAGGTTGTTCTTTATTTTTCCTGAAGACACATCTGCAACAAAAAAAAGGCAGTAGGAAACTTCCAGGTCGGACAACCATGATGTTTCCCTGCAGCGCTCTGCCGCCTCCTCTATACCCGGGCTTACTGCGTCCCCCTGCGGCTCTGTCCTCGCCCCTGAACCGGTCACTCCACTCAGGCTTCCTAGTAGAAGATCTCCTCCGATTAAGCCAGCCTGTCAGCTACATACATCGGACTTTCTCTGCCAGAAGTCCCGGGCACATTCTCTCGCTGAGCGCGGGCCCGGGCGGCCCGCCCCGGGCGATAGGACCCAGCACAGAGCGGTCTGTTCTGCAGAGCTCCAGCCAGCCGAGCCGCAGTAGCCCCGGCTCTCCGCAGACTGCCTGCCCAGACTCCGGCTACCTTAAGTTCGGCGTCAGTACGATACTGGCACCGTCCACACGGAGCGGTGAGTATGGGGAGAATGAAGTCTATAAGGAAGATAATTGATAGCCTATGATTCGTGTTAAAGTAGTCTACTACAGCTGCTGTTAGTAAATTAATACAATATAACAAAATACGTATGTATTATTATTTGTATTATTATTATTATTATTATTATTATTATTATTATTATTATTATATATATGTTCTTGTAATATTATTATTTTGAATATTTTACAATGGCATATATTTAATATCAACTCTCTCACTAATGTTTACACATTGATATTACAGGGTGTATCAGAATGTAACAAATGCTAAGTAAATGGACTCTCTTGAGCCTTAAAAATTGTAAACCCAGAAGTTATAAATGGCCAATACATAAACTTGCATTTGACAGCTGAGGTGAATCATACATAACTAAAAAAAAATTAAAGAATTCTTCTTCCTTGTAGAGTTATAAGCCCACTATAGGCTATTTGTTATTAAAATGTTATGAGAAGCTATAATTCCTTATATTTATCATGTTGATATGTCAGTGTCTATGGTATTTTCTGTTCATGTTCTATCTTTTGCTTTGAAATAGCACAGTCAATTTGTTGTATTTTTCTGCTTGCTCCTCAGTCCAGAGTCTTCAGACCAAGTCCTTCCCGTTGCCTTTCTTTGATGGGAGCCTTCATCCTTTCATCAGAGCTTCCTATTTCACAGGTTAGTGGACTTACCATTGCAATATATTCACATTAGTGGTTTCAGAACTCCAGGGCAGACACTGTTCATAAATGGCTGATTTATTTGTGATGTTGTATGGTTTCCTCCCTTCATAATCATTCTATCTAGGTATCACTTAGGTTGGGCGGTAATATGAGGATATATACCTAATTTTCACTTTGGCATTCTGCTCTTATCCAGATCAATATAATACAAAAATAGACAAAATCAGCTTTTTTCCTGCCACTATGGCAATACAGGTCAGCTCTGTCAGGCATCCTCTGATTGTCTGGTGACATATGATGCATATATTCCTTTCACAGTCCTATTTGGAGAACACCAAATACTAGTACTCCTTTTAGGGGAGACTAACATGACTGGCACTTAATTTGTGATTTGCTGAAAAACAATTATACTTCAATGTTTTATTGTCTCATAGAGTAACACCACACAAATATATCTGCAGGGTTGATCAATAACAGTGATTCAACAGTTACCTTGTCAGATGTTTGCCTCTCATGGCATGGCTGACCTTCTGTACTTTGGTCTGGAAACTCAGAAGTCTGTCACCTTGTCAATGGAACTTTATTTTCCTATGCCTCACCCGTACCACCAACGTCTCACGAGTAGGCCAAATAAACAGCATTACAATACTTGTCAGCCATAGAGATAAAAAAGAGTGTTTTTTTATTGTATTTCCACTAAATATTTATGTTTAATCTTTACTTTAATAAATTAGCTAACTGAATTTCTACTTGATGTTATATACAGGTTAATGTAACTCAGGGAGTGGGGTGTTGAGTTGTCACAGATGGGTCCTGTATATATATATATATAATAATAACTGATTAATTACACTTTAAATAAGTATAATTAAGAAATCACAAGCTTGCAAAAATGGTAAATAACTCATGGTGCCACCATGATATGATTCAAGAAACATTAGAAACTGATATTGATTCATATATTGATACATTAATTATTTAATTCACTGATATATCTGATTAATACTGGATTTAACTAAAATGAACTAATAACCCTTTTCTTGGTGGAAGTTAATCTCTGACTACTGCTACTCAATGTGTTGGAAAAAAAATTTTATTTTTATTTTTACACATGGCACACTTCTATGGGAGAAAACCTTTTTCTTATATTTATACAACTTAAGAGGACAAGCATACAATTCAATTCAGAAAAGTTGAGGCTAATAAGCTGCGAGTGTACAGATCTTTTGGAAACACACATTTTACCAGCTGATGTAGATGGTGAGGTCTTAGTCGGCTGTAAAGAGTCGTTGGCAGCCTTTTAGCCTGGGAATACCCCGGACAGCCTGGAATCAGCTCCGCCAATTTGAAGGACTATTTAGGCGGCGCACTGACTGCTGACATTAGCACCAGTTGTCCTAATCTACAAATTAGTCCAGTTTGTCACGCTCTAAATATATTAGTGCCGTTTGTCATGGTCTAAATGTGAGGCGGGTATCTTCCCAGCTCAGGAACTCAGAGGCCTCTTCACGCGCCGTCGTTTTCCCACCAAGCCCCTCTGCTGGCCCACAAAGCTCCCAGCACCGTGACCAATAGGAGCCAAAACCACACACACACACACGCACGCACGCACGCACGCACGCACACCTTATAGATCTGAAGTTAGCTATGTTACTCACAAGATCTCTGTTAAATTCAGAGGTTTGAACCTGGATTGGATACATTTTCCAACATTGACCGACATATTGATTCATTCTACAAAAAAATACAATATATACACATTTTTGAATATGTAGACATGGTATCTGTAATAATAACTAAAAGCAGGTGTATGTAACACTGTGAACAGCCCTAAGCTCTCTGTTTCCCCTGAGGCTTGAGTGAAGTCTCTAACAGCTCTACATAATACTGACCTGTCTTTAATGGGCCTGTAATATACTGGCCTGTCGACGGCCTTTTCCACTCAATTCATTACAACACAATCACCTTTCTCTATGCATTTGCAGCCTATACAATCCCTCTTCATGCTTCATTAGAGGCAGTGTGTGCTGAGCTTTGGAGAGCCCGTCTCATTAGCATAGGCTCTGTTTCCACTGCTGGACAAATTGGGCTTTTAAAACACCAAATTTCAGGCAGAACAAGTATATTATGGGCGGCATCAGGGAGCCTGTGTGCAGATAATGGAAGCAAGTAGAGATGAGGAATGTGGAATATAATGGCAATTACAAGTTTAGCAGACCTCCTGCTTAATCAGTAATACATACAAATGTTAATTCATTTAAATGTACAGTACATTTCATCTGTAGAAGCTGATTTAGAAAAACAAATTGATAGCAGTTGATGAAGAGAAGTGATTTTGAGTTGTAAACGTCTCACCTATTTACATTAAAGACTTTTAAATATGAATTAAGAGCGTTTTTAATGTTTTTTGTTGTTGTTGATAATAACCTTAACTTTTACTAGTTTTACAAGTTTTCCGGACCTGCACACAACTTGTAAAGTAAAATATAAATTTTCTTCTATTTCTTCATGTCTTTCTGGGAATTTAGGAGTTTAAGAAACCAAGTTGTGTTCTGTTGTTCTGTGTAGCTGATTATAACATCCCAGCTATGGGATATATGATTTGTAGATTAATCTGTATCCTCAGAGTTAGGTACAAGGGGCCTTAAATGTCTTAACACATTTGATTCACTTTTGTGTTACTCTTTTTCCATCATCAGATCCAGCCAGTTGCAGAATGCATGATAACAACTGTGAACCAATATGCTTCCATAGGGCTAAAGTCAGATCAAATGGGGCTGGCTATTAAATCTACTCTTTCTCTTGTGTTTTGTCCCTCCAGCGTCCTCCTCTGTGGTCCCTGTCCCGGGAACGTTTTCTTGGCCCCTGGCCCCCAGAGGGAAGCCCAGGAGGGGCATGCTGCGGCGAGCTGTGTTCTCAGACCTTCAAAGGAAGGCCCTGGAGAGAACGTTCCAGAAGCAGAAATACATCAGCAAACCAGAGAGAAAGAAACTTGCTAGTAAACTGGGACTGAAAGATTCCCAGGTACACACCAAGGACTTTAATCTTGTCAAATGTATTTATCCCTTTAGATAATGAGAATGTAGAAACATATTTATGCCCCATTGCTTTCATACAGTGCATTTAAAACTGGGCCTGTAAGGACATCTTTTGTCCATTTTGTAAAGGTGTGTAAGTGCTCTGGAACAACGCTCCGGCACTTTTGTCCTCCAAGTGAAGAAATAGAATTGTCTCGATTCGCATAATCTGGTTGAAAGATCATGAAGGTCCAATAATAACTCAAGCGTCTGTAATAAACAATAAAAAATAAATTAAATTAAATTTTGAAGCTGTCGGCACAATTAATTAAATTATGTTTCCTCAGTTTATAACTAACTGTTAACTAGTAAAGATGACAAGGCAGCAAATCATCCAATCATTTTATAGTTTCAGTTCACTATTGCATGTAAACATGCCACCGTAGGAACAGGGGATACATAACCTTTGAAATATGGCATAATCTCACCGTGCACTCTGGTACTTTAACAAATAGCACTACACCCCTGATGTAGTACCCCCAACCAGCTGTGAACAAGGTTAATAGTTTATGAGGACATCAGTGACATTGACATTAGGGGTGTAACGATACATCGATCTGGATTGATGTGTCGTTATAGTCCTCTACAATGTACTTTTGCTACAAAGTGATATAAAGCGATAAATAGCGATATATATACCGTCATCTTTAAGATCCGCCTTAATTTTGAAATTCATGCATATTTATTTATTTTTTATTGAAAAAAGTAGTCTGTTTTTAATGTAAATGTCTGGAAAAGCTCACTAATGAAATAGTCAAATTATATTTTAGTTGCTTTTTGTAAATATATATATATATATATATATATATATATATATATATATATATATATATATATATATATATATATATGTATATATATACAAACATAACTGATTATGTTGAATGGGCACATGTACGGTCTCGTATCGGTCGCAGGCCTCTGAACTGAATCAAATCGAAAATTGTATCACGCCGGACTTTGTGATATCAGTCAATATTGTATTGTTGTCCAAAAAAATATATATATATATATATATATATATATATATATATATATATATATATATATATATATATATATATATATATATATATCATAGAACAAACCTATTTGACGTATTGTTGGGAATGACAGAGGAACCATTGTCCCTATTACAAATCAGTGTAGCATAAAAATAAAAAAATATTTGATATAAAGCTACAGTGCATAGTTTCCGCCACCCCCATGAAGAATTTTTAACAAAACCGTTGGCACATCAACATGATGCAAGCCTTCCGTGATCGTCCACCGCCCGAGTAGCTAGTAGCCATGGAGGAAACAGAGGATTAAAAAAGCATGATGGATTCTTCAGAAGAAGTCATTATCTTCACTCGAGTGTTCCGCGCGTGGCATAGAATATAAAATAGAATGATGAGAATCAACCAAAAAAAAAGAAAAGATTACATATACACCAGATTATAAAATGTTTTATTATATCAGCAATTAAAAATATAAATGTAAGTTATACTTATTATTATTTACAGTTAATTTATTAAAAATGTACATTCAATTTCATCTGTAGCAGCTGATAAGGAAACAACTTGATACGACTTGTTTTTTGTTTTCTGTGTCCTGTAAAGGTGAAGATCTGGTTTCAGAACCGCAGGATGAAATGGAGGAACTCCAAGGAGAGGGAGCTGCTGTCGACAGGTGGCTGTCGCCAGCAGACCCTTCCCACCAAAACCAACCCCCACCCAGACCTCACGGATGTAGGCAGCACCCACTGCCACAGGCTGGACAGGAATGCACCCACCAGCCAAGTACAGCTGGACAACCATGGGTCACATCATCCCCGCCACCACCACCACCACCACCACCCCCACCATCACCATCACCATCCTTCCTCTCCGTCAGAGTCCAGCAAACAGTCAGAGCTCTCTGAGTCTGACAGTGAAGAAATCACAGTTTCATAAGACCTTCATAGAAGACTCAGACATCATATTATGCTCTTGATTTGTTTTTACACATTCCCCTATAATAAGGTTCTGTCAGCTGGATGGCAGGACAAAAAGAGGATTCATCAAAGAAAACTGGGGCATGAAAGTGAATACCAGAAGTGTTTGAATCTGCTCTGTACATAGCTGTATTTTCTCAATATTTGCCCCCTGTGCATGTACAGTGTTGTTTATATTACTTGTATATGTGGTTCAGTATATCTATATACAGTAAATAAAGTATACTGAGCTGTTTTAGATATTTGTAGATTGAAAAGTTTGAAATTCTGAAATGTACAAATTGTTCTTTCCATGCATAGTTGTATTCTTTATACAGTATTTTCTCAAATAAATCACAACAAGTCTCATTTAGTGTTGATGTTGTCTACTGTTATGAAAAACAACAGTAGCTCACTACCTCCCAGGTGAGCTAATGATCTGTCAGCATTAGCTATACACAGTATAAATATCTAAGTGCTTAAACCGCCACATATTTTTAACTAAATATGAAAAATTAAACTAAAAATATAGGCTGTTGAGGCATTAGCTTAGCTCTGGTTTAAGGCTGAAGACAGGTTTAAAACTTGTGCTATCTAGAACAAACTCATGTTATCTATTAGAGCCCGATAGATATATATTGGCGGGCCGATATTAGGCACTTCCTGAACTACCAGTATCAGCATTTATAATTATAATTTAATTATAATTATATCTATCTAATATATCTATATATATTATATTATATATATATTAATTAATCAGAATCATTTATAATGACAAACAAATTATTCTGATAAATGAATATTTTAAAAGTAGAATAAAAATAGACGGTCAATCATGTCATGAGCGTTGGCGTTCCATAGTTTGTCCACCAGATGGCGCTCTGCATCGTCCCTGTTGGCAACACTGATTTTTTTTTGTTATTTGTAAAACTAATTATTATCATATTATTTTAGTGAGAACTCACAAATAACTACACATAACTAATGTTAGGGAAATCTGTTTGTTTTTTTAAGCGTTTCTGGAGTTTTCGTTTTAAAATATATATTGGCCGATATATCGGAACATCCGATTTTTAAATCACCAAATATTTGTATTAGTATCGGCCTTAAAAATCATTTATCGGTCGGGCTCTAGTATCTATAAAACTTTTTGAACTGCATCTGTGGTTTAGTCTAAACCAAGCTGCTGTGTGCTGTACAAGTGTCTCCTCTTTAAATGCCAGCAAAGGTAGGACATTTAAATCATAGGAAAGAGACAGCAATCAGCTCAAATCACAATCCGGTGCTAATTAGTAGACTGCAGGGAAAAAAAACACAAGCTCAGGTTCTGCCATATTATTATTGTATCCTGCATTACTTTGTATTGTGATTGCCATCTTGTGTTTTTTTTCCCTGCAGTGGACATGCACCTACGATGACAATTTCAGACCCCTCCATGATTTCTAAGTGGGAGAACTAGCAGGGTGTCCAAATACTTACTTTCCTCACTTTATATACTGTATGTATGTATACTGTATGTATGGGAGAGACTGCATCAATCAATTGCATTTGATCTTTACTTGGTGTCTGATTTTTGCCTGCAGTCTACTGATCAGCAGGCTGCAGCCATACACTCTTGACAATTCGAGCCGATTGCTGCCTCTACAAGGAATACCCATTTGCCCTCTGAGAGAAATAAATATTTTGGACCCATAGTGTTCAGACCTTCTTTGTACCTGGCTGTTTAAGTATTGTCTTGCACGTGAAAATTTTGCCTTGATGTGTGCACAGTTTGTCACTTTTTCTGACATTTTGGAAGCTTTTCCCTACATTTCTGGATGCTTTTTTATGATGGCTGAGGAACTTTTTCCTGTCTTCTTTAGGACTTTATGTCAACCAATAGTAAGTGAGAAAACTACACACACATGTAATAAGACAAAGATATTTTACTTTTTAAATTAAATAAAAGCATGTCAAGAACCTCAACATGTCTGGCCCTTGATGGGATTCTTATTTTCCAGTGTGGCTCTTATTGAAGTTGAGTTTGAGACCCCTGCTTTAATGAGTTTAGTTGTCCAGAGCGCTCAAGGCTCTATGGACTTTTTCCTCCCTCCCTGGCCTGCCTTCAGACGCCTTTCTGTGAATGAAACTGAATATGACAGGAAATGTACCAAACTCACACGGTAATATTAGAAAGAAAAAAAACGACATCCTTCAGTCTAGTCTGGTCATGTTATCAAATTGATTTCTCCACAACCATCTGGCAACCCACAAAAATTATTGTGCGACCCCCTTGGGGGTCCCAACCCCAGGTTGCTTTAGAAGTCACATCATTTTGAACCATCTACAGTCAAGCTTTGCTTTTTCACACAATGAAAATGGAAATTAATTACAATTATTCATTGTTCATTTTATATTTAGGATGACTAACAAGGCCATCATAATAATGACTTAATTACACAGTGGTTTTGTTAATGCAAACTTTATTTACATGATAAAATAAAAACAATCACTGACGTCATGCCATACTGTTTAAGCCTACAAACACAACGGAGAGGCTGCTGTTAAATAACGCAAGGGAGGTGTTAGTGGAGGGCATTAAATACAGTATTTACAGCCAAATGTCAACCCACTGCACATATCTAACAAGCCTGTATACAGCTCTGCTTGGCCCTCCTGAAAAGCAGCTCAGCTTGCTTTTAGAAGGGACATATTCAAAGTCCCAAATGGCTGAAAAGCAACAGCGGGCCACGCTAAATTGTGCCACTTCTCCGCAATAAAAGCAGTAGTTTTTAACCTTGCACCTACTAGTCCACAGGCTTTGATCATCCAGAGTTCGGCTGGGAGGGAAAAAAAAAGAGAAAAAAATAAAAATCTGAAAACTGTCCCTTTTACATCTGAGGAGTGAAAACCCTTGATCTTAAAAACAAGGGCTTAATATAGGGCCACCAAACACCTTCAGAATGAAACTGGACAGACTCCCTATGTAACTGTGTCCAAACACCTGGTTAAAATAGACAAATAACTTCCTTCAAACACAAGCCGTGGCTTTGAGAGCTTTGTCAGAAAAAAGACAGAGGGATCGATGTCACTGTGTAAATGCAGACTAAGTTTTTTTTGTTGCAGCAAAAATGTCTAACATTGATAGAAATCAGACACTTTGTTCATTAAAGTAGATGCTGGATCTTCAAGTCCTACTTGCACTGTTAAAAGAGGCATCAACTTGCCACCAAACAATGTTCATTTGGAATTTTTAATTTACTGAGGCAGACATGGCAAACGTGAACTTTCTGCAAGTATTCCAAATGATTCAATGCTCCCAGTGCCAGCAGGACTTCAGAGTCATATGCTGCACTAACACAGCTACAAACTGAGCTCTTTACAGGTATCTCCTTATCCAAACACAGCAGCAGCAGTGATGTTGTACAGTACATCAAGGTAAAACAGGTTAAGACATTACTTTTTTTTTTTAATCCTGAAACCACATGAAAAGCACTTCATAACAGTTAAGTGGTTAACAACCTTTAAATATGTACAAACAGATTGTGCCGTGATACTGAAACAGAGATAAGGGTAAGTTCATCTTTCATCATCATAATACAGTATAAAGTGTACAGAGAGCGGAGGGCACCCTGAAAGAGAAAGCGGGGACAGGACATTGAAGAGGGAGGGAGGGTGTGGATGTCAAGATGAAACTGTACACACTGAGAATTACAACTGACTATGAGATCCTGTACACACAACATCAAAGCTCACTCCTAGACTCTCTGGATTCAGCTTTCCAGAGAACATCTTTCTGATCAGTTGGCTAAAAATACTTGAGATGGTTTCTGCTGTGTGTGTGTGTGTGTGTGTAGGCTGAAAGTCACAGCGTTGCTTCAATCTGAATGTATTCAACAACGTTCAGATTAGGTTGCATTTGATGTCTAATAACTTGCAGGCACAGTGGGTGGAGTCAGGTTCAAACTTGGGGCCGAGTCTGCTGCTACCTAGGTTACTGATACAGGGTGAGCTTTCTATTTCCATCCACCAAAACATGAATAAACACAGAATGAGTTTAAAAAGGAGGATGTTTTATTTTCTACTACCAGCTGAACTCCACAGCTTTGCGGATGAGGTTGTGACGGGGCGCCCCTTACTGCCGTTTGCTCTTTATCCTCTCCAGACGCTTCTTCAGGTCGTCCAGGTTGGCAGCCGGTGACGCTGAGCGGGTGTGCGTGCGCGTCGGGGAATGGGACTGTGCGTTGTGTTCCTGCTGGTACAACTCTCGGGACTCTTTGAGCTGAGACAGCTTACTGTGGAGCATGTCGGTGGAAGAGGCCACTGACGGCTTAGAGGACAGCAGGGAGGAGATGGGCGGTCGCTGCTGAGGCTCGTCCTCACTTCCTCCGACACCCTGCTGCAAGTATAGAGACGGAGAGATGAATTAGCTTAGATTACGTATACATACAAAAATTACTTATGAATGGTGCTGCTTGGCAAATATCAAAACTTAAATGAAAGTGTAATGCCCAAGCGGACTTGTTAGCAGAAAAAGCTATCCATGCCCAGCACCATTTGTTTTTAACGCCTTTCTCAACTAAGGCTGTGTCTTCTTGGCAAAGACCTAGTACATCAAAAACAAAACCCACGTGGACTTTTTAATTGTTATTTTTTCTAAAATAGTCATACGCCGGAAATCCGGCACCATGCCAGAGTACTTTAAGCTTTGTGTTTACTCGACACCTCCAATATGGTGGACATGCAGACGCATGTCAAATCGCAAACGCGGTATCTTATCTATGGTTGCTTACACCAACTTACAGCGTGTTGTTTCAGTAAATCACATTGTTTAGTTTTATAGGTCTATATGGGTATAAACTGCTCATAACTTAACGTAGATAAAGAATTATTGGCGCATCCTTAATATACAACAATACTGTAAAAAACAGCAGTTCACATAGGGACTGATCTAAAAATCAAGAAAAACTTTTTTTGGGGAGGCAGTAGCTCAGTCCGCAGGGAGTTGGTTGGGAACCAGAGAGTCACAGCTTCAAGTCCACATACGGACCAAAGTACGGAGTGTGGACTGGTAGCTGGAGAGATGCCAGTTCACCTCCTGGGCACTGCCAAGGTGCTCTTGAACAAGGCACCGAACCCCCTCAATCTCTCATGGTGCCTGTCCAGCAGTCGCAGCCCATTCACTCGGACATCTCTCCAATTGTGCACGTAAAATAGACTTGGGCATGTATGTGTGTATTTCAGGCCTGTGTGTCAGACTGATTTCATGAAATGGCCTATGTATGACACGCCAATTCGTATGCCATTATTGCCGTGTTATCAAGACGCATACTCGCTTTTTAGCGTGTTTATCAACGCTGTTTGGCCTCAATTGACTTATATTACCTCACGATAACGTGTGAATTTACACTGTAGCAAGTAGACTGAAAGGGCAAAAATCTGCGTCGGGAGGTTGGTCGAGGTGGTGGATGGCTAAAACACAGGAATTTTACCCACGAGACCGGAGATTGTGTCACGTTTGTCATGTTTCCTAAACTCCATTTTTTTATTTGTTTTTCATAAACCTACCCTGTTCTTTTCTTAAACTCAACCTTCGATTTTTCTTCTTGTGATAACACAGCAAGTTCAGCCCATAATGCGTACAGATAATATGCCAATTGGCTTAAGAAAGTTGGCGTATATGTTTACGCAAAGTCATGATGTCATGTGTGTGTAATAAAAACAGTTTAAATTGTAATTTCCCCACTGGGGATTAATAAAAAAAGTGTGTGTGCGTGTGTGTGTGTGTGTGTGTGTGTGTGTGCGCGTACTAACCCTGGAGGTGTTTTCCAGGCCTTGTCTCTGTCTGAGGATCTTGAGTCTCTCATAGTAAACAGCTGGCTTTACCTCTTCGTTGCTGCTGCTCAGACTGAAGTCCACGCCATGCTGAGGGATCACTGCACAGGCGCACACAAAAGACAGACACACAATACTATAACACGCCTGACTTCATTCTGACGAAAGAACACAGCACAGTGACAGCTTCCAGTTGTACCTGCAGAGGTCTGGGTGCGGGCCTTGCCCTCTCTCTCAGACTCGATCATACGAAGACCCCGCTCAACATAGCTCTGGAAGAACTGGGATGTGTTTTTGAGGTAGGGCTTCAGGTCTGCATCAGAGTACTTCTGTTTGTACTCATACAACTCCGTCAAACCCTGAGTAGAAGATTGGACATATTACTGAAACATTCCTGAATGTTTTCCGAGCACTTTGTCATAATAAACCTTGTTTTTTTTTTGTCTGTAAAAAAAATAAATACAATTTAATGGAAACATTACTTTCAAGTAGGGCTTGGGACTATATCAATACTATATCGATATACTGTAAGAGGCTAGATATTGTCTTTCATTTTGGATATCGTAATATGGCATAATTGTTGTCTTTTCCTGCTTTTAAAGGCTGCATTACAGTATTACTCAGACTGTTCTATCTGTTCTGTTATTTGCCTTTATCCACTTAGTCATTATAGCCACTATTACTAATGATTACTTATCAAACATCGCATTGCAAAAATGTGCCAATTCTCAATCCTACAATATCTACAATGAGGTATTTGGTCAAAAATATCGTGGTATTTGATTTTCTCCGCACCGCCCAGCACTACTTTCAAGTTTTGAAATGGCAACAAATGGTACATTTAGAATGCTTTTAGGAATGGAGCTGAGCTGACCTCTTTAGCGTTCTCCTTGGAGCCGATCTTCTTGAAGATCTCAGACAGAATGTCACTGACCTTTGCCTTTGACATCCGATCCTCCTGGGAACAAAACACAAATGACAGAGACACCTCAATAATCACAATTATGCATCAGAATAAATTTAGATACTTGGTCATCGTGAAGGCCAGCGCTACCGAGTCTGTGTAAAGTCTTGAGTTTTTCCTTGACAAGAACCTAATAAAATGGCCACTTAAATGTGTGTTTAGTGTTGTGTTGCCCACCGTGCGCAGACCAGTCTTCTCGTTGCCACGATCACTCTTGAGTCCTGATAGGTTTCCAGAGTGTTTGACCACCCGCCTCAGATGGGCCTCCAACTCTGACTCATTACGATTCTCTATCATTGATAGGTGGTCTAGGATCTGTTTATCAATGCATTGATGAAATAAATAGTTGAAAACTCAATTATAGGTAACACAGCAGAACTATATGATTCCATACATGTTGTGAGTGTGTCTTGCCTCGGCCCCCTTGAGCTTGCAGAGTGTGTGTAGCAGGGTCTTCAGGGTTCTGTGGGGGACGTCGCCCTTAAGCTGCTTGAGTTTCTCTTTGGGACAGACCTTCATGAAGTTGTGGACGTCCAGCAAGATCCGATCCAGGTTTATGCTGTCGATGGTCTCTGGGAGAAAGCGGATCATCCTCCACAGACACTGAACAAACAAGCAGGCACAGGAGAGTCAGTTCGAGGTATACAATACAGAACATTAATAGACAGCAGGGTCAGTATGAGAAGGAGGTTAGGCCCTCTGTGGCTACACTCCTTACCTTCATGATGAGCTCAGAGAACATGGTAGGGGCTGTCGTGACTAAACTGTCCTGAAGCAAAACCAGCAGAGCACTACAGAGAGCAGGAAGGGACGGAGTCAATTAAACAGGTGAAAATATACAACTAAGCACTGTGATGCAAAATTAAGCACAACAACTTTGCTGTTAGGAACTATTTCTTACTTTAAAAAGCAAAGATATTCTGAACAGTACACATAATCACATATGGTGTTGTTGTCTGCATATTATGTTATACAGGAGATTTAAAAAAAGAAGCTTCTTTTTCCTGCTCTGGATTTTGTGTTACGATTCAGAGATCCAGGACTCCTCAACTTCTTCAATGGTGTTTTTGATGATAATAAACTAAAGAAACAATATTTAGATTTTGGGATGGTTCACATACACTTTGGGATAGGTCAAATTTATTTTTTGGGACAGTGGTGAAAAGAGAGACCATGTGCAGGGCTCCTGAACAGGGTGTTTTATCAAAATAAAATGCTACAAACTACATAAACTATTTGCAAAATGAAGAAGAATAAAAAGGCCTCTCTCAATATTAAGACTCAAACAAATACAGGCGTGGGTCACTCAGAAGTTGAGGTAAATAAAAGTCGCTGTTTGAAAAATGTAAGGCTACCAGTGACGTTTCTGACCTCTAGTTTTCTGAGTGGGTCCAAGTTTAGGTTACCGTGCGTGCACACGAGGGCACACATGCACGCGGGTGACGCAATACAGTCATGATGAGACATGCCAAGATATGTAGCCTGCCTGTGAGTAATGACGCAGGATTTGAAATACTTAAACAATTGCAGAGCCAATTCTTTCTTCAATATACATATTTGTGTGAAATCCAATCATGTCGGAGTCAATTGGGTTTGCAGGTGTCCTACAGATCCAGCAGTATTGAATAAATACATAAAATACAGTATTGGGCTTTTGGAATAGGTAACATGACAGTATGGAATTGTATTTCGATGTCAACTAACCTGATCACGTTGGTCTGGTCAGACTTCTCCAGCACTCTGGTCACCAGCAGGTTGACGGATCTGATGACCTGCTGTCCATCTTCTATGTCCTCCACTCTGGCATCCAGCATCAGTGTTATCAAACCGTGCATTAGGTCCTTCAACACACCCATAGATGCCTCTCTAGCCAAGGACTCCATAGAGAACAACTAAATAGAAAGGGAGGAGGAAAGACGTTAGTGTCTCATCATCCTCAAGCGTTGGGTATACTCGAGCACGGAGAGGTTTATGCACAACGCATTTTCGTTGCAGTATTCACCAAAACACCAGTGGGAGCATGGACAAAATAATCTGTAAATAAGCAAGAAGTAGTAGAGAAGAAGAGATTGATTAACTTATTAATATGACTTTTGTTTATCTCAAAACTGAAATGACTGTCTGCCTGTAACACTGTTAAGAACACTTCACTTTCCATGAAGCCATTTTTTATTTTTATTTTTATTTTTTAAACACACTCTCCAGCAAAATGTTTCTTCTTTTCCCAACAGGGTGTCTCTCTCATATTTACCACATATTTAAGGCCGTTTGACTCTCTTCGGGCTGTACACAGGGTTTCTGCAGGTTTTACGTCAAAATTAAGATTTTAAGACCCTTTTAAGACCATTATGAATGAAATTTAAGACCTAGTATTTATCACGACAACAAGTCCTGAAACATCGTCGGAAACGTTTTTTTTCAAGCCCGGTATAGCTTAACTTCCCCATAGCCGAAGAATCTGAAATCTGAAAGAGTCTCGCAATAATAACACGAAAGCTGATTAGCCGCAATATTAGTAGCATGTAGTACTGGCGCCAACATTGGCGGGCCGATATTAAGCCTTTTTCCGGCATGTATAATGGCTGATTACATTTTTTTTTTTAAATAAATTAAATATTCATTCATAAATTAGTATTTAAAAAATTAAAAACGGACTGTCAACCATGTTATGAGCGTTTGCGTTGCATAGTTAGTCCACCAGAGGGCGGTCTACAATGTCGCTGTTGGCAACACATACATTCGACATTTTATCTATCAGACCTTAATAAATTTTCTGAAGGTTCCGTTTAAAAAAAAAAGAATTTATATCAGATTTTTAAATAACCAAATATTCGTATCGGTGTTAAAAACACTTTATTGATAGGGCTGTAGTAGCGTGTTGGTCTCATTTGTAGTCGTAATACAGCAAAATTATATTTTGAATGGCAAAACATAGAACTACAACAGCAAGGAATCTAAAATAAAAATAAAGAAACATTCTAAAGTGCTGCGGGAGCATGTCAATGAGCATTAGAGGTAGCATTACATGGAAGTAGGAAATAAGGACTTTTTAAGGCAGTAAATTTGGATTTTTAAATTAGACTTTTTAAGACACCGCAGAAACACTGGTAGATAAAGAATCAGACTGCTCTTCCCAGCCGATCATGATGGATTAAAAGAGCAGCTAGCGTAGTTATATAAATTACTCAGAGATGCACGACCACGCGCCGCAACAGCTTGCAGAGCCTTCGCGCTGGAAAATACAGCCACGGTGACGTCATTTCATTAACGTTATGGACATGTCACGTTAGCGTATGTAGCAGAATAGCGGCAGGCAGTGACTCACAGACAGCATGTTTCCTATGATGCAGCTGTATAGTTTGATGATGTCCCTCTTGTCCAGTCGGTCGTCAGCAATGTGCGTGCTGTAGATGAGCCTCAGCTGCATAAAGGTCGCAATGAGGAACTGATCGATGTGTCCAGACATGACTTCTGCTTTGTCCTCCTGCCGCAACACCTCGTCGATCTGTAGAGACAAAACACACACTTTTGATCTCACCTCAAAGAAGCTACAATGGATATTTTTACATATTTATTAGTGCTGTCAATTAAACGCGTTAACGGCATTACCACAAACCCATTATCACAAGATTAACGTTCTTTTTGGCCTAGCAAACTTTGTAGTTTTTTTCCCCCACATGCTGTTGCAACAACTAGTAATGTTAGAAAAACTACAACACCCACCGGATCAAGCTAGACTGGAAACAAAACAACAGGCACGCCGCACACACTTGTTTGGGCTTGCGAGCAGGCCAAAGAGTAGTAACGTTACGTTTTTAGTAGATGACCGTGAGACGTCGAAACGGATGCCAGTAAGATTCTGAATGGAAAGTTTACTTTTTAAAAGTTGCAAATGGTTCTATTAACAAGACCAACGTGTGTTTTGTCGTTGTGAACTGAGCTATCATCCCAGCACGTCCAGTCTGAAATACCACTTGATGGCCAAGCACACAGCTGATGCCAATTCTCCCCCCCTCGTCAAAGTATATATTTACACACACGCACACACACACACACACACACACACACACACACACACACACTTTTATAGATTGTCAGTGTTACATTGTGTGAGAGATTATTTTCTCTAAGTGAGAATGTTACGTGTGAAATTTAACACCACAGTAGGCTATATGCCAATGTTGTTTTCAATAAAAAAACATTTTCAGTTTTCTGATAAGTTCGGTTTTTGTTAGTTATTTGATGCTATAAAATGGCTCCAACATTACAAGATGGCAGCCCCATGTATTTATATATAAAATTTGGCACCGGTCCATTTAACGTAAATCACATATTAGCTGTAAATCGCGTATTAAGTTTTAACCACACTATAATTTAACGTTTTCTTAACAAGAAGTGCTTTTTTAAGTGTCTGAACAAAAAAATTCACAACAGTCATTTACATTTGGGAAAAAAAATCTTGTCAGTGTTACAAACTTGGTTGTACTGCCACGGTTTCTAAATTACCTCAAACATATCTTAATGGATTGTCTGCTGACCTTCTTTGTCGCTTATTTGGCCAACATTTACACCAACACCAATATATCTGTGATAAGCAAGCCAGTCTTACATAATGGCCAAGACTTTATTGGCAGGTGTCTTAAGTTGCGGTGCTTCCAGCTTGCTTCACCTAAGCCACCCTTTGACAACATTGTTTTCTAGCTCTAGCAAATAATATAATGGCAGCAAGCAGTGAACGCAAATCCAACCCTTCATCAGTGATGTCACAGATGCACTCGTCGTCATGTTTCCATACCTGTGCCAGTGCCTGTATGCTGTTGTTAATGTCACCGCTAGCCACCTGAGAGATGACAAAGTTGATGGTGGAGGCCGTGCTGTTGTGGAGGTCATCAAAGTGTGGAGAGATTGCACGCATCCTTTGAACACAAAAACACAGACATTTACTATAGTGATTGATGCTGCTTGTCTTTTTTGTTTAACTTTCTATCTTCGCATACTGCATATGTAAGAAAGAAAGATGCTTTACTGGTCAATCAACACAACGCAGTTCTGCACAAGGCAAATGCCTCAGTGTTTGCTAGATTTTGTTAGTCTGGTTGTAGTTCTGGTTGTGTTTACTTGGGTTCAGGGATCATGATGGGCTCCAGCAATTCGTCCAGCTTATGTTGGACGAGGTCCGGCAGCTCGCACACTCTGTTCTGGTCCATTTCAATCATGTCCAGGTCCAGCTGAAACTCCTTGGGGATGGACGGGTGGGAGGACTCACTGTGCTGGGCGTTCTGACGGGCTTGGCTGGGGAGTATACAGATCGTACATTTAGTCCAGTGTATTATCGATCAGTGCCTTTTAGTTCCAGTCCTGACTGACATTACTTTGAGAATCCGTGACAGTATGTGGATGTATCCAGTTGTCCTAAGTCTAATGTGAATGTATTCAGGTCAATAAGGAGGATAAAATGTTGGACTTACAATCAGTGCCTCTCAAATGACAGAACACTTTTATAATCAATTAAATTGCTATAAAGCATAATTTCCCATTTTTAGGTTAAAAAACTAAAATTCTAATGAGTTTAAAACAACTTCAAAATAGTCAAACATTTGGATGAAAATATGTTTTGTGGGTTTACCCTCCAGTACATGCCTGCTTCAAGTCAACTGTAGATTTGTTTGTGAGAAGCTGATATTAAAGCGTGTGAATAGCCTGATCTTGTCCAAATTATAGATGGACTGTCTGGACTGGAGCTGATTAGCACTGATCTAAAAACCAACATTAAATATTTGTATCCTTTAGAAAGGAGGGGGAAACACTTAAAGCAAGATTTAACAAACTTTTGAGATAATAAATTACACAATTTTGATTTAAAAAAAGGTCAACCGAATTCTCTCGCCCCTCCCCAACCCTGACATAGTTGCCAGGTCTCTGAGTTCCTTTGACCTTAACTGTGGTAGCAGCTCTGTTACACATACAAACACACACACGCACACGCTTCTAGGTACTGTTAAAGCCTCACCAGATGCTCTGTCCTTCAGAGGACACACAGTAGCTGTTCATGACTGGTTAGCTCGGACTACCAGCTCTATGTTGCTCTCTATCCCACTGACAAAAGGAAGGAAAGGAATGGCAAAGGAAGCCGACATGTCGCCGTTTTCTGCCCGTCTTCTCTTTTAGCCACGTGGAACAGTCTACTTTATCAGTCATATTGTATACAACTGTCAGACTGATTATAGCACAGAATGGATTATGTATTCAGTAACACTGCAATGCCACGCATGCGCAGTTTTTGAAGTTCATTTGAGTTGGTGGTGGAGAAGATGATGTACAAACTGTTGTGAATCACAGAAAAAAAACACCACATCCTCTTAGATTCCTGCTTGTCAAAGTGCACTTTCAGACAGAGACTTATTCAGCTCCGCTGTGATAAGGATCGCTACAAGAGCTCGTTCCTGCCAGCTACTGGCAGCTCCCTATCAGAATCAACCATGCATAACTTTTCTTAAAGATAATTTTTTGGGGGCTTATAAGCCTGGAGTACTTTAGGACAGCTGAAGACAGGAAAGAGGAAGAGAGAGCGGGAATGACATGCAGAAAAAGGCTGCAGGGTGGAACTGAACCCAAGGCCGCTGCGCTAAGGACTGATCCTCTGTACATGGGGCGCACGCTCAACCAGGTGAGCCACCCAGGTGCCTGCAAAGCAGTGTGCCAGAATTGCAATGCGCCGTGACGTAGCTGACCCTTTTAAGCTAATGTTAGAAATCCTTCTACATAACAGACAATATAACAACGTTATAGGTTAAGGCTAATCAATGTAAAACTGCTGACTGCTGATAAAGAAGGAGAATCACGGTAATGTTTACGGTAACAACAATAAAAGTAGTTGGGGGTGGTATTACTATTAGAATGTTTCACTACAATATAGTAAGACCTGCACATAGGGCTGGGCAATATATTAACATTTTATTTATATCTTAGTATCATGCTGTGGCATAAGTGTTGTATTTTCCTGATTTTAAAGGCCGCATTACAGTTGTAGCATATATGAAAGTGATGAAATTTCCCGAACTTCCCAGACTGTTCTATTATTTGCCTTTACCAACTTAGTCATTATATTGACATTATTTATGATCTGATGATTATTTATCAAAAATCATAGCCCTACAATATCTAAATATTTGGTAAAAATAATGGGACATTTGATGTTCTCCATATCGCACAGCCCTACCTGCACATCTCTTTCATTTCCCAAAAAAAATAAAAATAAAAATAAGTCCACTGATACAACACATTTTGAGCCTACCGACTCACTAAGACAACCACATAATAACTAAATAAAATGCTATGTTTAGATGAACCAAATATTATGTATATGCCTTGCTGTGAATCTAGTTGGGTGAATAGTAGTCTTGTTTTGCCAGTCCATCCACGGCACGGAGGAAGGTCTTTCCGAGATTGGAGAAAAACATGCTTTGCTTTATTGGCATTTCTTTAAACCACTCATAACTGTCATGTGGGTGCTATGCTCGGCACGGAAACTTGTTTTGGTGGAACTTGTACGTTCAAAAGTTATTTTAGTCATGCAAGAGCAAACTCAGATTGGACAGATAAGTCTAGCTAGCTGTCTGGATTTACCCTGCAGAGACCTGAGGAGCACCGGAGTTTAAAATTCCAAAACAAAGAAAGCGGAAGGAAACAGACATTGGCGAAAATACATGCATCTGGGGGAATTTCCTGTGGCACCAGAGCAATCCCGAAAATGGAACATCGAGGATACTAGGTGCATAGTGACCCATCACGATTGATAACTGAGATTCATAAGAATACTTGATTGATACGAAGGGCTCATTAACAGTGTCTTGACTTATAGTCATTTTGTTTCGTAAATACAGATTTCACATCATAGAACCAACCTAAATTGTTGATTACAAAAAAGGGTAAAAAAATAAAAATAATAATAATGTGTAGCAATTAACAAGCGACAGATTGTATTTGCAACTGTTAAAAAGCAGACTTTTTTTTTTTTAATACAAACTTTCCTTGTATTTGCAGCTGGCAAAGTTGCATAAGACCAAGCAGAGGACAGTTAATCTCGATTCCAGATAGAGTATAAACAACATTCATAAGTAAGACAAAGGAGTGATTGGGGAAGACAAATGCACCACATTTAAAAGTGATAGCAGGACATTTTGAACAATAGTCAGGTGCTTAACCTACCATGTGACAGAGGGGAGCAAGAATTGATCCTTATTCCCAACCATGTGAAGAAGCATGACTAATACTCAAATGTCACAGCAAACGTCTGTTCATTAGTCTTATGAATGAGTTTTGGATTGCATTCAGGGGGGAGTTTTTACAATAACAACACGTAGAAAAGAGGAGCGAGGAGGCGGAAGAGGTACTCACATCCTATAAGTGCGATACATTAATCTGTTCCGGAACAGAAGGTAGGCAGAGCAGAGGAAATCACACAGGAAGAAAGATAATGGGTTAAGAGACAGACTGGCAGCCGGCCCACCAGCCAGCCAAGATGCATACACACCGAGGTTGGTTTCACAGACAGTGGACAGGTTGTTTTTTTTTGCCAATTTTCCTTAAAATTATTATCTGTGAGAGCAACCCAACATGCAATGACCAGAACACAACAAGAAGAGAATGACTGATTAGTTGCAAGCAGAACACAAAACATTTAAAAGATTTATGGAATGAATCTAACTACAGTCCCCAGCTATAGCAGTCTGTTATGTTTGTTGATAGAACGGATAACATGCTTATGAATAACTGCTGGAAAAGTTGTGTTTTAGTACATTCAAGACATTTCCATGGCCCACTACAGTACAAGGAAACTTTTCATTTGGGAAAAGTTAACCCAATTTGGAGGCATGATACAGTCTTCTGCCTGTAAAAGAATAATTAAATCTGTTATCTACAATAGTGTAAGACATTGGTCTTTTGAAATAAAACAGACTGTGAACCAAGTTGTTTTCTTCACTCTAACAGTTGGTGCAGTGAAGTTCAAATCAAACTGCCTTCATGTGTTACAAAAACTGATGGCAATGCGCTTACAAAAGACATGTGTTTTCACTTTGAAGTCTTTTTGTATTGATCAATGTCTAAAAACCTAATTATTCCCACTGTGTTAGAATGTTGTAAAATACAGTGGCTTGAATAAGTTTACACACCCATGCTAAAGTTGATTAAAAAGAGAAATAAAAAAACATCTTTTGGAAATTGATCTTAATGCTTTAATTAATAATACATTTTTTTTTTAGGAAAGTCCAATTTTTTTAAATGGACACCAATTTTCTTTGTGAATGAAGTATACAGGGTGCAGGCAGCCATAGAGGCAGGCAAATTTTTATTTTCAATGGATCCAGGATACTATGCATCCTAATAAAGTTCCCTTGGTCTTTTGAATTAAAATAGCCCCCTCACATCATCACATACCCATTGGCATGGTGTTATTTCAGTTAGCTTAATAACTGTTTTGATTTGCATTGAGAGATGATCTTATGGAAAGTCCCCCATGCCTATCTCTATGTATGGTGAAGGGTATGTGATGATGTGGGGGGCTATTTTAAGGGAATATCAGGATGCATAGTATCCTTGTCCATGAAATAACTGGCCTTTAAAAATAAAAATGTGCCTGCCTCTAAGGGAATTTAACGTAGGGGGGTGTATACTTATGCCCCCTGTATTTTAAGGAAGAACATTTATTTATTTACAATACATTATTCATTCACAAAAAAAACTGGTGTCCTTAAAAGGTTGGATTTACCAAACTTTTGAATTAAGGCATTAAGATCAAATTTTTTTTAATTCCTCTTTTTAAATCAACTTTAGCATGGGTGTGTAAACTTATTCAAGCCACTGTAAACATGAAAAAGGAGTGTAGAAGATTCAATATCTTTTATAAAAAAGGCATTGTAACAGTTATAACCAGCACTGTTATAAGCGGCACTGTAACAACAGTTATAACCGGTCATCTGACCGGTTGTTACTGTTTGGAGAAACAATTTTGTCACTTTAAATGTGGCTAAATGCATTGACAGAACATCCATCTTTTACAAAGTGCTTCACGATAAAAACGTGACAAAAGTAAATAAGATCCAGAACTTAAAGTAACATTACGAAAATAAAATGTAGGCTACTTTTTTGTGTGTAATCATCCACATGAAAAAAGTCCCATTATTGGCTTGCATGCATAGCTATAAATAAAGAGGACTGCAGGTAGAAGGGTCGTACCAAGTCCACGTCCCCGGGAGGCGCGAGGCCCAGGGGGATGAGTGCTGTAAATCTCAGAGTCACAACCACCTTCACCCCGGCCAGGACCTTTTTAAGCCAACCTACCACAGACCGCCATGACCCAACGAGTTGAATACTCAGACTTGAAATGCAATAATTTCTCTTTGGTATAGGACTATACTTAAATAAAACTTTAAAAAAAACAAAGAGATGTAAAGATGTCGGACTTCAACAGATGTTCCTGGTCAAGAAAGGGCAATTACTTGATAACTGAAACCCTGCCTTGTATATGGAATGAATTATTTTGATCCATTACATCCAGTTAGAATTTAACTGACATATTTTCAACAATGTTCTTTGGAAATGAACGTGTCGCTCATGCACTGAATTTTAGTTCTTCAATATGATACATTTTGTGGTGAGCAAGTATTATTGGCTTATTCACTAGTTTTCATTCAGCTAAGGTTAACATACCCAGCAGCCCTGAGTCACAGGGGACCTACTTGAGTTTGTTGGGGTCTTCCTGTAAAGACTTGCGGAGGAATGTAGCGTTGGGGTTAGTTGGGTGCTCTTTCTGAGACCTCTCTGTCGCACTCGGCTTGGCAGGAGCTGCAATAGTCTTCTTGGCTGAACGCTTGATTCTCTCCTCCAGCATGCTCATGTCTTTCTCTGACAACTAGAAAGGTTGGGGGAATAATGTTAAAATTGTACAGAATATGTTTTGGGGTCTAGGCTTATGACACCCTGCAAAGTATGGCAATCTTACATTTCCTATTAGTTTGTAGACTTGGTCCCCACAGACGTTGTAGACAGCCACCACAGTGTTGAGGGCAGCGTTGCGGACAGATGTGTCTCTGTCACCGATGTGAATGGCAATCTCCTTCAGAGATTTAGCTGGAGTCGGCTGACATACATTCATTCCATAACCCTCTATCAAACAACCCAACTCCTCCAGACATTCTGAGGAAAGGGGAGGAAACCACAGAAACAATGTTTACCAACAACACAGCAATAATTGTCTTCCAATACGGTTTGGACAGAGATTGGAGCAGCTTATGACAGTTTGCTTGCTGTCTGTAGATACCTACCAGCTCTCTGTTTTGAGTTCTTGGACTTGGTTCCATCCATGAGGAAGGGGAAGACCTTGGATGCTGGGTAAACCTTACATAGCATGGTCAATATGGCCCGAACATCTTTGCGAACCACATCCTTTGGCTCTCCAACCTGAAGAAGAGACGAGGAAAAACTGTGAGCAAAAAAAGCTTTACAGTGGTCTTCTTTTATCATTCGGCGTGTAATGCACGCTCACCTTGAGTATGAGGTATGGGACAAAGGAGTTGGCCTCGTACTCAGTCAAATGGTAGTTCTCTCTGTTCAGCATGGCAAACAGGAGCTTTAGATACTCCAACACCTTCATAAGGACTGTGGTGTTGGTGTCAAAGAACCGCAGGGTGAACCACTTCAGAATCAGGTCCAGACAGCCAATGGTGGCGTCGCTCTCACTCTCCAACCGCTGTCAAACACAAAACACATATCAGACTTTTTGATAACAAAACAAGCCTACTCCTAATCCGCAATTTAAAGTTTTAGACCAACCACTACCTCAATCATGATTCCTATAGCCTTAACGTGTCTCTGGAAGTCAAAGTGAAAGAGCTCATCCTGCAGCCACTTAGCAAAGCAGGTGGACATCTGAGTTTTCAGCTGCTCCAAATATTCATCACGAGGAGTGGTGAAGTTCCATTTCAAAATCTACAAAAGAAACATGTAGTCAAATTTAGGTCAACAGTATTTCTGGGGGGGCTTGCATGATAGACAATAGGGCTGCACGATATAAGAAAAATGTGAGAAATGCCATGACGTTAAATATTGCGATAACAATATTACTTGAGATAAATAAACAGTTAATGAAGTGTACTGCTGCTTTCAGTATTCTGCTAAAAAACAACAAACTGCTTGTTGAATTCACTGAAATCATTTCACGCAGTATTGCACACGTCCTATTTATATGCTCCAATGCATAAAGGCACAATCTGATCAATGTTATATTTGTTAAGTATCTGTTTAAAATCAAATACATTTCCAACTTTCTTTTATTGAACAAATTGAACAATGAATTGAATATAAAAGGCAGCACTAAAAAAACAACTACAGTTACATTTTAAAGTGCAGTTTTCTGCTGACATTGTTTCAGCTAACAAAAAAAATGTGTATTTTGCGATAAATCACGAAAAAAAAACAATATATTGTGTAGACAAAGTTCCCAGCTTAGGACGACTTTTTGACTTTCCACACTGGTATGATAATTTGCGGTATTGCTTGGGGTTCCTGTTTTCTTGTTAATTAATAGATATGTTGTGTTTTACTAACACCCGACATTACAGATTGTTTTCACTTCAATACACCTTACCAACAATTATGAGAAATATATTATTAATGGCCACCGTCCAGTTACAGCTCACACCAAACTCTTAAAACAGGCAAGAAAATTTTAGGCAAGAAATCTCTGCTCAACCGCTCTGTCAGCTGAGGATTCAGTCGCACTGAACCAGCAGTAGAGGAGTTTGTACCGACGTTTGGTTCAAAACTACTTAGCGGACAATGCTAACATTCACTACCAGTGCAGATGCCCAAGTGACCGAAACATTAGGCTGTCAGAAGGTCACTTCATTAAAAAAGTTAACTAAATATAGGAACACCTCTCACTCTAACACAATTCAACAGCACCACAAAGCTACACTGCAGTACACTCTCCAAAACAAATCCAACAAAAACTGAACTTCATGAAGGAAGGATTTATTGCGGGTATTTTGTATTGGTTAAAGTTGAGTAGACCTGATAAACTGTGAGTGAATATTGTTCTGTTGGGACAAAGACTATAATTCTTATGAGCGGAATTCTTAATAGTGTAGTATGTAGATTTTGCCCAATGTATTGTGCCTTGTTAAAGAAGTATTCTACTGCTGGGAAGAGGGTCCTTTCACATTTTTATAGAACTGGGCAGTCTATACAGGACAACAGGCAAATTGATGCAACACAAAGAAAAAAACAGAAAAGGGGCTGTAATATTCCGTTTGGCTTAATGGGTATCCCGCTGGTGGGTGACATAATGAAGCATGTGAAGCTCGTCTGTAGGGAGACAGAACGGCGGCAACACACAATCTTGTATGACAGTTACATGCTAAGCTGAAATATGTTTCTGAAAGCATTTTAGGCAAGAAATAGACAATGCAGCAAGAGCCTTGGTTTTCGCAATAATTTAATACTTTTCTGAAAGTATTAAGCAAGATATAGCTAATGCAGTAGCAGCCTCCAATGTTGCAATACGGGAAACAGTATGGCGCCCACTTCCGCTTTACAACCTACCCTATTTCAAGCAAACGGTACACTAAAATATGTTTCTGAAAGCATTTTAGGCAAGAAATAATACATTAAATGAATCTTAGTTTATATTTCTTTAGATCTTTATTAAAAAAAAAAAAATTGGGTTTGAGATTGAGAAAGAGAGAGAGGGGCAGCTGTGTCTCTCAATCCGCTTTTATACTCTTTGTGTCCATATGTGGAAGTGCAACCTGTACTTCAAGCAACAAGCCCAAGGGCCAGCAGCAATGGCGCGTTTTGCGTTAAACATGTTATTTGGTGGTTGCTCTGCTGGCCTGTGAGTCAGGAGGTCTGAGCACTGGTATGATAGATGGATAGATGGAAAGAGATAATTTACACATACTACCAACATTACTGTGGTAACAGAGTTGGTTGAATACCAGCAGTAAGTATGGTAATGCAAGTTGTGGCCAAAGACTTATGAGGCTTTCAGCATTTCCCTTTTAGCACTGGATTAAAAACAATTTTACAGCATTAACATTAAGGTAATTCCTAAAGGAGCAAAGCACATCTCCTCCAGTTCCAGTTAACCTCTCAGACAGAGTATGTAACTGCTGCAGCACTCAGCCACTGGGATCATCGCCCTGACATGTTTTTCAGTCAGTCAGATACCTTCAGTTGCTTCTCCTCCTTGATCCTCTGTTCCTTAGCATTGGCGATGAGGATGAAGATTGGCCCAGACCTATCTTCATCATCCTTCTGGCTTTTGGCTGCAGGCTTCTTACCAGCTGCACCCTGAGAGGGAGGCAACATCACAGTGTGAGGGAGAGTGAGTGAACCAATGTGATCTGGCTGTGGATGTATACTTAGGATTGTGTGTAATGATGTTTACTCATGGGATTTTTGGGTCTGATTTGGGTAACATAAATAATAATAATAATAATAATAATAATAATAATAATAAGTGCAGGTGACAGAGTAGACTCTGGAGACAAAGGGGCGTTATGCTGAAAAGATCTCAGTGCAGGTTAACACATAAAACAGAGTGCAGAAACACTGATGTGACATCATTCCCCAACACCAGACATGTTTAGAAACACACATTTGTGCAGTGGAAACCTTCAGGTGACCTCTCGGTTTGTTCTTCATTTCTGTGAGCATGCATGTACAGCACTTTTTGACATGTTTCATGTCAGCACATTTTTAAATGTTAAAAGCCTAAAACGGAACAACTGCATGCCCATGTGCATCACTTAAACAGTTGTACATGTTCAGCGACAGTATTAGTGATTAGAGAGACACAGGATTAGACTGAGCCAAGATCCGACTGGGTCAAGGCAGAGAGAAGCTGGACAGGGTTTAACATCTGCCAGGCTAACAAGTCTCCGCTGAGAAACCCTGACCACGGCTGCGCTACTTGTGTGCTCTAGAGCCCACAGCTGGCTTTAATAAGTAGCAGCATGTATAGTTGAAGTGTAAAGACATTCTGGATTAAGTTTCATTACAAGGACACCTGCAACACATCTACCTGTTGACTGCTAGCAGCAGCCTTCCCTTTGCTGGGGAGCTTTTTACTAGCATTACTGTCCTTGTCCTTGGAGGAAGGGGCAGGTTCCTCGGGAGGGGAGGGAGGCTGGTTGAGTAGAAAAACCACATGATATTTTAATTTCACTGTCATGAGATGACTAAATGGTGAGCATAGACCAAAAAAAAAAAGAAGGAAAATAATGTCAAATGTTCATGCCTGATATGCAGAACCCCTTACAGGAGTGACATCAATGGAAGTACAAATGGTGATTTGGTATTTACACAAAACAATAAGGTACATATACTCTTAAGTGTAAAAATTAAACTGGTGGGGTCAGACTGGACTTATATCCAAAACTGAGTAAGTCTCTCTCCTTTCATTGTTGAAGTAAATGGGGAGCAAAATATGGTCTGATCGCACCCTAAATCCAGTTCATCAACCATTAAAACATTTATTAGGCAGTACAAATAGTAACAATATCAAAATGTCTCTGTTGCTGTGTCCACACTGCAAAACAAAAACAGATGTTGATCCAGAAAGAAATACCTTCTTTCCGGCCACTCCTCCCCGGATCTTCTTAGCTTCAGGTTTATTGTCAACAAAGTCCTCACTAGCTGGCTGTCTGGAGGCTGTAGAGAAGATGAGATGCATTTGTCAAATATTCTGTGTGTGTGAATACAATTTATTTAAACTGAGGTGACCATTAATACATTCAACATTGCACTTACTGCGTTTGCATTATTTTTTGCATTGTAAATGGCTGCATTTATAAGGCGCTTCACAACTTAGCTCTTATTCACCTATTCACACACTAAGCTACCATGCAAGGCACTAGCTATACCAACAGGAGCAATTTGGTGTTCAGAGGTTTGCCCATGTGAACAGGAGGAGCCATGAATAAAGCTATGGTCAGTCACCAGCAGCTGAATATAAGAAACTTGCAAATTTAACCTGAATGTTTTGTGCATTGACCTTTTCAAATTAAAAATAGCCAGGTCAGATCAAAGGATGGGTTTTGTTGAAGTTCAACGAATACAGTTATTCTGCAAAATGGGAACCAGATCCAAAATTTCATCAGACCCAGTCCTACTTTATATTATCTGTAAAACTACCACACAGTAGCACATCTGTCTTAATGTGAAAGAGTGGTTGTAATAAATTTGCATAAAAATCAATCAATGTAAAGTAAAACAAACCTGAAGCAGCTCTGCTTGGTTCTGCAGAGCCTTTTCCCCCTCCAGATTTGGCCGGAGCAGCAGGTTTAGCTGGCATCACAGCTCTGGCCTTTTCCAACATAGCCAACACTTGATCCTTAGAGGCAGCCTGCAGGTAGATGGGGAGAGAGACATTAATTATTGCAGACAAGACAGCTATGAATCACTGCATGGGGTCAGTCACTGAAAACGTCTCTTAAAATGCATGTGCTCTTTGCTAGTAAAACTGATAAACTTGGTTCAGTACTTTGAGTTTTCCAGCTGCCTTTTCCATCTTGTCATAGCCCAGGTGCATCATGAAGGTAGGCAGGGCATCCTGAGCTTTCTTCCTCACATCTCCGTTTCTGTCCTCCAGACAGGCGTAGAGATGAGGGACACACAGCATCAGGTCCCCAGGGACTGTCCTCAGGGTTGGCAGCTTCTCTGCTAACCAGCCTAGGAGCTGTGCGATGAAGAGAGAGTATTACGGCAAAACACGTGTCTCCGATTTACATTTCTGTGTTTTATGATTTTCTCAGGAGTGCATATGGCTCGTTTCTGAATAAGCGGAATGCCACATTTTCTACCACAAACAAGACAGTGAAGAGTATATGTAT